>BJKM01000079.1:0-392500 GCA_015082035.1 Chaenogobius annularis
ATTGTGCGGTATCACGTTTGAGTCATTACGAGAAGCATACTTCCTGGCTGTGTTCTGGCAGCCACTCTACCTGTTCTCACCCTTCAATCACAACACACTCGTTCTGAGAATGTTTCACTGAAAACTTCCTTCTCCTAAACCCAACCCAGTCTTTGACAGCCATCATCACCCCGCTTTATTGTTTTTGCTGGCACATTTTTACACATGACCTTTGTTCAAGAGTTTTTCCTCACATTTATTTTATTTAAAATTTTACCTGATCCTGAAAAATGGTGAGCCAGTAGTTTAGAAAATTGAACAATGCTCCAAGCAAACCTCCTAAAGACAAAATGGCATATATGTTACAAATTCTGCTTGAGTACAGAGTTTAATTTGCCAAACTCTTTCTGCTTACCAATAGCACCCATAGCAATGAATAAGGGAATCTCATAGACGTTGTATTCTAAACTCTGAAAAGTTCAATATTCATATTTATGTTTTAGATAGCAATTCAAATAATACGTTCAGTAATACAATAAATCAAATGACTGTGGAAGTCTTAAATGTCACATGCTGCTACACCCCAACTGGGCTCTTTGACTTTTTTAGTCCAGAGACGGGGCCTGCAAATCAGCTTGTGGCAAGAAGCCTACCTACTTGGGGACAATGTTTATTTGTACTGTACCTGTTAAAAAATAATAACAATAAAAAAGAAAATCACCTAAATGAAAGGATACAATTACATTATATATTTGTGAATGATGGATAATATTTTAAGAGCCACTAAACATTATACACTACAAGGACTTCCTGGAATGGTATAAAGAAAGTTAAAAAAAAATAATAGTTAAAACAAATATTTTGTCAATGAGAAAAAATTGGGGCCTAAAATATTCAACTTTGTATGTATTTTGTATCAGTATTTACTTAGAATAATACTGTATTATAGATCCTACCTCACTCTCAAAGCGACCAAAGTTGATGAGACCAGGATTCGAGAGATCCCCCGGATTCTTATGATAAACACTCAAGAAGAAGTTCAAAGTAAAGGTAGAAATCATTGAGGCAAAGAACTAGAAGAGGGGAAAAAAACAACAACAACAAAACAAACATCAAAACAAAAACCAAAAGACAATCCGCCAACTACCATTGAACCAATATAATCAATATGTAAAGAACGATCGACGATACTCACGATCCTCCATGTTAACATCTGGTTCCAGAAAGATGCTCCTTCCTCGAGAGAGAAAAGCACCCCGCCTGTTGATCAAAATACATATACTGAATAAATAATACGTGAAAAATGCAAAATACAGATGATTAAGGGCCGATGTGACAGATTGAGAACAAATTGTGGATTTACTCACCAACAGGAGCTCCGAAGGCGGCAGAGACACCGGCGGCAGCTCCGGCCGAAACAAAGTCCCTCTTTTCTGTGTCACGACGGAAGTACTCGAACATCTGCAAACAAACGTGCACGGGAGTTATACTGAGCTTGAGAAAATACTGTCAAAATGAGAACTATCAATATCAAAACTAGTGTAGAAATTAAACACGCTCATGAACAGGTAATATTGAAAAAAATGACATAATAGGACAAAGACTTATTGGTAATATTAAAGAAACGCATTAAAGAGTGTTAAAAATTAATAAGTTAATAGTTAATATCATTATTGTGGTATCAGATTTGGTATTGAGTAATAAGCTTTTTCCTTGGCATTGAAATTGAGTTTGAAATGTTAGTATTGTGACTGATACTGTGAAATGTTTACCTTAAAGTCTCTTTTTAAGGACGTGCTTCTGCCTTGAGACACTCCTGCCGCCACAACAGCACCCGAGTGAATCATGGGACCTTCCTGAAAGATTTTAGAACCAAAAGGAAGAACTAAAAGTATAGTAAATGTCAAGCTCCAAATATAACCCAGTACATAAAAAAAGTTAAAAAAGTCTATCGCAGTATCTTTGAGCACAACCTGGATTGTGGCCAGAAAGTCATGAAGCCATAATTTACTCTCATGTTCATTCCACAGAAGCGAATTATTACCACCAAGTTAAACAAATATTGTATCTACTTCTTATAATAAGAGGAAATGCCATATCTGGTATCAAAAACAAACAAGCTCAGGTTCAGGTGACTTCACTGGTAACTGTAGGTAGACTTGTTTTGCAGGGTTAAAACCAGCTGATCGGTCTGACAACCTGCAACTAATTATGATTATTGAAATAATTTGGTGATTGAATTATAGTTTCCTGAACTATATACAGATTTCATGTAATGTCCTGAGAGTTTTATGACAGAGAGAGCAGGAATGACCCCAAAATAACAAGAAATGCTATAGCTCTCGGGTAAATATAGGAAAATCTCTATTCAGGGGCTTTTTGCAATTCATTAAATTAAAAAATAATACCCATTTATCTACTAACAAAATAATCATTAGTTGCAGCAATTAGTGTCGCTGTAATCTTTGTCCAGAAGTAGTCCATAGTAGACGTTTTTTTATTTAGACATTCTGACAACAGTCAACGAAAGAAATGACTTTGTCCAGATTAACTGCCTCGAAACCTTTCCTGCCTCGCTTAGTTAGTACATTATTTACAAGTACACAGTCTAGTATATTTCTGTCTTTCTGGATGTATATTGAGCCAAAACATCTTTAGGATATTTTATAATTAGTCAAGCAATGTATGTTGCAGCCCAGCATTTTACCTGCATTCAGTGACAACAGGGATTAACTCACCTTTCCTACAGCGAGACCGCCAACGACAGAGCATATGACACCAACGACTTTTACAACGAGAGTCTGATGAACACAAAATCATGTAGGGAATATTATAGTATGAATGTATTTGTGTGAATCCGCAAATCCAAATTGCCACGTTTACCGTTGAGTCGGACCACTCTCGAATCTTTAACTCCCATTGAGGGGTAACATTTAATCTGAGGGATTCCACTTCCCCCAGCAATGGGCTGTGAGGGAAAATGTATGTACAATTACCGACTGGAAAAATGTTTTAGAGGTTAAGAGGAATGAGTTTGTTGGAGACAAGACCACGCGACAAAAATAAGAAGAAGCATTTTGCCCCAGTTTTCATTATTATTAACATTGTGGAATTATAAACCATTTTCACTTCAACAATACTGCAAGAGTAGTGGTAAAAAATATAGAATTGAAATTTGCTCAGTTCTTTCTTTGTACAGCAGCATCGTGGTAGATCATTCGAGTGAAGTTGATTGATCGAATTGAAATGATGAATACAGCCTTCACTTATAATCAGAATCAGCATTTTCAATGTCAGAAATTATACTTCTTCAGGTAGCTTTGGACTCAACGAATGGGCTCAACAAGAAATTCGAGGTTCTGCCACTGCCATCACATATCTGGGCGAGCCGTTAACAACCGCCGAAGACGCGCAGGGCGAATAGAGTTGAGTAGCCATCGCCAGTCTTCTGTGGCAAGTTTTTGGGATGTCTGTCAGTGGGTCAAAAGCTTAGGGAATGTTCGCTATGATCGGATCTAGGATGGACATGAGCTCTGACATCCTTGGCAAGAAAGAACAGCAACGCCTTTTGATTTCGTGGAGATACGTAGAATCATAGGAATTGACAATTACAAGTTCCGGGCACACCTAGCACAACATTAGAAGTAGTGACTCTCTAGGCATTACTATTATTATTAACGATGAGACTACTTTGTAACGTAGCACGAGCATATTATCTTTACGTAAGCATGCTCCAAGTTAATTTCATGTCAAAGACAACCTCTTGAATAACATTATGAGGAACATATCGGCGATACTGGTTCTTTGGTCGATACACTGGTCATATCATGAAAAGATCATGCTAGGTTTAACTCTCTGAGACTCTACATTGCAAGATCATTTACAACAAGGTTCGGATGGAGTGCGCCCGTAAGTATAACTCTCGTGCGCCACCACACCCACGAACACGCTCTTGCGACTGAGAACTCCTCCTCTAGTACAGCTTGTGAATCCACTAACAGACCAAAATGACTGTCGATGTCAGTTGATGGTGTTGATTGGATCATAGCGAAGCAGTTAACACATTTAGAGTACACGCAGAGTAGCTAGTGAGGAGCTCACACTACTTGTCCGATGACGTGTTGAGCCTATTGGAAGTGTTTAAGGACCATGGGATCGAGACGCATCCGTTGTTTCTCTCTCACAAGAAACAGTTGGTTCTCAATGGATAGAAGATCTGGCATTAGTTTCCCACGTGCAGAGAGAAAACCAGATAGGGACCAATAACTCATGTTAGCACAATATTGGGATCTGGCTCGCCTGGTATAAGAGAGTTAAATTTATCGAGAAAACAAAAAGAGCTAGAAACACGGCACCTTCTTGCACAGGTCGCGAGGTTACGTGCTCGCCAACTTAATTTTATGGGTATTTTGTGCAACTCCTTGTCGACAGTGAAATTTTATACTCAGATCGCTCTTGAGTAGGTGCGAAGGAATATACATTGACATATTTCTGATGGAACGCAACATGGGTTACACATTGTCGCTCTGAGCGACTTGTGATCTCGAGTTGTCACTATCTAGAAGTACTTCACATAGTTAGCAACATGAGTAAGATCAACCACGAACACAGCAAGTCAGATAACGTCAACATGAACAAAACAGAGACTCGAGAGGAACATTTCATTAAAAGGAAGTGAACCGTGATTATAACACGTTTACGTTTCGTAACAAAGAAATTCATTTATGTTTGAGTGTTCTGACATAATATATGAGCGTGATTGGATAATCATTAATTTTACCTCCAGGTTGTACTTATGGCAATAAGCATACCAATGTAATTGTTGTAATATTATGAGTAGATATACTGCCATAGAAAATAGTGTTATCTTGCAATAACACGTCATATTAGTCTCTCATTCTATTTTTTGGATAGAATGTATGTATTTGTGTGGACATCACGATTATTTTGAGAGTTCAGTGGCTCTACGAATTCTAGTAAATTTAACAAAAACGTTTTTGAGAAAACCGTTGGTTCCTTTAAAAGGACGAATAACATAAATATTACCAGATACACCATGTTAATTATCTAAGGCAGGGCCTTAAATAGTAATAATTGAAACTCAAATGGACAACATTAACTTCGAGAAACATCATCACCATATACCAAGTATTTTAGTTAGACGATATTAGCGAGAGCACGTGTGGCTTAGATAATATGATTATTTTAAAAAAAATTTTTTTTTAGGTTTAAAAATGCACTTCCTGTTTTTAATTGATTACATCGCACAAGGAAATTACCCAGCAAACACTGGGCCAAAACGTTTTAACCAATTTTTATTTGACAAATAAAAATATATGAGCGCTACTTTTTATTTTTGTTGATTTAATATTTAGGGGTCAAAAAATGTGTTCATGTAAATACTGCGTAAACTTTGACTGGAATAAGTACCAATTTTTCAACGTTTTTACAAATATTGACTTGATTGGTGTAAAACTATTATTTTTATGTACAACAGGTTTAAATATGAAGTCCAAATTTGAAAAGCGTAAAGACTCTTTTGCATATCTAAGTGGGATCAAATTATGGAATACTATAAGCACGGAAAACTAAAGATTCTATAAACCAAAGACGGTTCAAATGTAAATATGAAATGAAATGAGAGCAGTATTATTCTGTAATGGTCAAATGTCCTCCCACTCCTTTTTGATGTATTTTGCACATTTCTTTTCTCTGTGGCCTTTAAATAAAAACATATTGATCTAAAGAAGCAGACTCGGGGCCCCTCCGCACTGGTGTCCACTAATTCAACATTGACAACCTGATTGAAGAAAGAGTCATAATGCCAATATTTATTTATTCATTTTTGTACGCTGAGAAAAAAATATACAATTTCAAATCAAGCAAAAGTTCAGGAAAAAATTGCTATGCATTGACAACAAGCCAGCTAGCACGGTCGCTCGACCCCACAGCGGGCCGAAGGACAGCCATAGTGTTCAGCTACGGCCAAAGTCATGTGACGCCAACAGCCCCGGGGTCTCATTTACAAAGCAGTGTTACGCGCGTGATTTTCCCACGTTTTATGTTTGTGGAAAGTCGTGCATCGGGGTTTTCAGAGATGAGGAAGAAGACGATCTGTTGCCCAAAGATGAGAAATAAGTCATGTACTTTTTAGTCAGAATTCCATGCAAAGTTTTATAAATGAGACCACCCAACGACACGTGGGAACTGAATACTGGGACTGACGATCTAAAAAAAAACAAGTAGTACATAATTTAATGATTTAAAGAGTTTTATAAAATTCAAATGTGTTTTTATTTGTGGCAAAACAAAAGGTTTTACCACCTGACGTTTTAATATGCATTTGTGTATTATTAAGAGACGGTTTTACTGATTTACATCTCATTTGATATTGAGCACATGATGATATTATTTTAACCATATCAAAATGCACTGCACAAATATGAATAATGCACAAAATAAAGATGGAGAACTGTTGGTTTCAAGACTTCGGCCGTTTTGCAAGTTGCAGTCCACAAGTTTCACAGACACACACTGTCTCCCACATGGCAAATGAACACAAAAGCGACACTCTATTTTTCTCTCTTTTGATAGCAATAATATATAAACAACACCGATGTTAGATATCTTTTTTTCTTCAGTTTTAAATTGAACATTGATTTTTTTAATTTTTTTTTTTTTATTTAACATTCATATGGTCTGTAAAATGTAAACCAATGGAGTTTCCTTAGTACATTGAGTTAAAGCAGCGAAACGAAACTATTTATCAATGAATTTGTACATCGGGAGAGGTAAAATCCGGATCCCAGCTGAATTTGAAAATATAGTTTGTACAGAGGGAAAGGGAGTAATAACCTTGGATCATCTTGGAACCAGTTCTGAATGCGTTTGTGCTACAATAAAAGTCACGGCACGTTTAGAATAAAAATAGTTTTCACATGGAACAAATTGAAGCACAGAGCTGCACTAGTCTTTGTTTAAAAAAAAAAAAAAAAAAGGAAGCCTGCTCCTTTTAAGGCTTCATCTGATTTTACTTTTTTTGCTACACTTGCTCTTAAAGGGCCAGTACCCGATAACGCAAAATGCAGTGCAGGCAGTTGTTTCCACGTGGTTCTCATCCAACGTACCGGCGATGTCGTTCCGTCTCGTTCTTTTTTTTCCCCGAAGAGAACTACTTTTACATTGGTGGGGGAAAGTTTCCAAAAGGTAGTCATCTGGACAATGTTTTGGCAAATGTGACATTTTGACTGCCACATTTCGGATGGCATTTTCAATCTGAAGGTAATGGTCTGAGAAGATAGAGATTTACACTAGTCCAAGATAGATTAGCCCTGCTCTGAGGGAGGAGTTATAGCCTGAAACGACTCCGTCTTTGTTACCTAATGGCCCAGTTTCCCGCAAAGTATCGAGTCGTTAACTTGTGCTGCGCTAGCCTCCCGCTCGCTAATGCTAAATGACAGCTCGGCCTTTGACTGGCTTTATCTCTGCCACGGTTTGAGCATAGTGTTGTAAACAGAAGGTATATTGGAACTTATTTTTACAAAAGACAAAAACTAGAAGCAATATATCAGGTACAAGCCCTTTAAATGGGACATACAAGCGTTTTGGCTTCGAACCCTGGTAGAATGTTTAAGGGTGCGTTCACACTTGTTGTGACTTGGCCCTAAATTGAGCCCATTTCAGGCCTGATGTTGGGTCGATCCTGATCTATCTTGGATTAGTCCTGGTTTTGCTGTGTGAATGCACCCTAAATCTCCAGGTAAGCCCACTTGGTTAGGTTACCATTCTAACTGAAAGAGCCCCCTTCAACTTCAACCTTTTCATCAGCAAGAATTTCAACTTTTATTTTAAAAGCCTGAATAAAGCATAATACATTATCCTTAAGAAACACATGTGCATGGAATCAACACAGACAGACACTTCCACATCCATACGAAAGTCATTCTCAAGCTAAGGATGAATTTGTGCTCAGGAGAGTCTAAATACTAGCTTTTCAAACCATTTTCCTCTGATTGCGAATGACTTCCAGACGAAAATTGAAATGTCTTGTTTAAAATCAGAAAACGTGTCCGGATGACTAAATTTTTAAAACATTTCCTACCATCATTTTTGATCAATGAAAAGTATAAAAGGTCCTGTACTTGACTTTTTAAAATCTAGATAAACAAATGGCCTTGAAATGAGACAGAATGATATTGCTGATACATTTTATAGTGATGGGCACATTGATACCAAATATTGTATTGATCAAAAATGTCGATACTTACAATTTCTCAAAATAAATTAACATTTTTTGGTTTATATTTTTGTAATCCAGTGTTCATATTTTTGGTTTTCGGCCCATATATTTACTTTTCGTATTAGTTCAAGCAGAGGTTGAAAAAAAGAAAAAAAGATTGCCGAAATTGTTCATAGTCGGGAGGTTTCAATGCTTTTAGTACAAAATAAATGTTAATCGGTATCGGATCGATATTGCGATATTTGCCATAGAATTACATAGTATCGGATCGAATAAACGATTAGTGGTATCGCCCGTCATTAACCTTTCCTTTTTAATATGCTTTTCTTTGGTTGCCACCCCCTTATTTTCAAATTTTATTCCTTAATTATGCTATGTTCATTCTGGTGCTGTCCGGTTTTGTTTTTATGTTTAAAAAAAAAAAATCAGGTACAGACCCTTTAATTGTGTATTGTCTTCCATTTTGTATTGATTCCGTGCATATCTATAACAGCAAAGCACCAATAAAATTGCCTTTTTTTTTGTTTTGTTTTTTTCATCATCCAGAAAGCAAGCTTCAGTAACACGTCACTTAATACAGTATTTAAGGCAATGTATGTTCATAGACAATTTAACATACCAGTTAAATCAAATACAAATAAAGTCATGTTGCTGATAACAAACTATGCTGAATACAAGAATTAAGTTAGAAACAATCATACGGTAAATAAACTTAAAACTACAGACGGCGGAATCGATCAAATTAAAGGATCATTGATTAGCACATCGAGAAGGTCAAATTCCTCAATAGAAACAACACAGAATTGCCACAATAATAAAATAAACCTGCTTGTTTAAAAAAAAAAAAAAAAAGGTAGTAATATTAGGTTACAAAGTGGAAATGTATTCTCTGCATTTGACCCATCCTCATCCTTCAACGGGACCACTTAGAACCTGGTTTGTACCTAATGGTATTGTGTTTTATAATCATTATTCTTAATTGCGTGCACTAAAACCATTTTGTAATAATGCATTGATAATTATTTAGTGTTCCTTTATTGAAACACTGACATTAGTAAACTAGAACGAGGCTAAAATATATATTTATTTTATTCTGTAATTTATTATAAGAGACATTCTTATTAATGTTTTATCATGCTTTTGGCGTTGATTAGAATTGTAATGTTGTCGCTTTAAATCTTGGGCTGCCGTGATCAATCAACCAATAGTGATCATCACTGTATGTATACACTTTTATCATGAAGACGATGTCATTTTTAAGTCAAAATGTCAAAAAAAGAACATTTATTCATTTATTTATCTTAAATCAATAAGACGCTTCATTAGTAAATGGGTTCTTTCTAGAAGAACATTTCAACCGTTTATTTAATTCAAATCTACTTAAGTTTCACTATACAATAGAAATAAGTTTGACTAGCCGACAAAATGGGAAAATACGGTGACTAGTTGACTACTAAAATAATCGTAGTTGCCATAGCAGCCCTACTTAAAGCTGGAGTACCTTCTGTCAGAGTTAGTGGAAAAAGTGGTGAGGACCTCTTTGGTTTGATACCCGGTCTATATAAGTTCTACTGTGATGTTTGTATGGTCTTCATGTATTTGAGTGGGTTTCTTCAAGGTGGGCCTCTGGTTTTCTATGAGCCCGAAAACATCCACAATGACCAGATCCTTCAGCGGGGTCCTCCTAAACCTGGAGGCTGCCCCGCTGCTTTGACCACAAATGCAGAAGACACATTTCACTACCATTACACTAAAATACTGTACTTAAAACATCAATCCTTTGTGATTTCTATTCAAGATTTTGCCTTCCCTTTTTAAGACACCATGAATCTAAAGAGCCCCATTGTCCCTTAGAGTGGGGTCAAAGGACATGACCCCTAACTTCCTCTTTACCACTGTAAGAGTCCTCATAGCCTTCAATTATATCCATTCAAACCAGTTTTGTTGGATTCAATTCAACAAACGTATCCAATCATTTTAAAATATTGATTTTCTTTTTCAAGTTATAGGCCACTTAGTTTGCTTAATACATGTGTGCAATGTCTGTTTTAGCATCTATAAACTTCAAATGCTTCAAACATGAAACTTTTGCACCAAATATCACAAATTAGATTCATATATATTTTTTAAATCCTTCAAACTTCTTTGCATTTTTGTTATGCAATTAATTTATGCCATAACGACGCTCCAAATTCATCACTCATTTTCCAAATAAAGTCCAACCATTTTTTTTTACCATTCTGCTTTATCAATACTGCAAAGTTGTGTACAGTCAAAAAGTTTAGGATTTTTTTTTCTCTATTCATACATTCATTTGACCCATTTTGGTCACTTAAACAGTTCAATGTTTTTTTTATACATGTTTGCCCATTTTAGTCCGAGAATGGGTGTCGCGTGGCACCGCAGACTCGCGCTCCTTCCCACGATCTCTCAAAAGTCATCGCGTTCCTTTTCTCCAGACTCGAATCGGAGCATTATAACATTAGGTTTTGTATCTGCAGCTCGATACGTTAATCATCGTCAAAACACATCCTTCTGGCTTATGGACCTTCATTTGGCAATTTATTTATTTGACTGGCCCAACACAATCTCTTTCCAAGTTTGTGTGTGTGTGTTCCATGGTTAGAATCCACCGTGTACAGTTTGAAAAGACACAAGGGTCTTCTACAAAAGTCTTGACCGTTTCTTGTCAAGTCAGGGATGTTCAAGCACAGTCGTCCGAACCCTCAACGGATCCAGAAAGATTAACAAAAGTTGACGAGACTTGGTTGAAAGGCCAAATGCACATGACGATTCCGTACACTTTCAGTAAGCTTCAAAAGGCATGATCTCGACAATGATGGTGACAGCTTGTTGCCCAACGACTGTCTGCTGTGTTTTTGGTGTGGCAACAGACTGTACACGTGGGCTAGTGCGGAGAGGTGGGCGATATTGCCAAAAATGTATATCTTAACTATTTTTGTTTCAGGAGTTTACACCAGACTTTTCTATTCCATTTACTTTTGCTGTAACTTTTAATAGTTTTAGGAAAGCAACGATTAATAACAATAATTGGGACTAGCTGACTATTAAAATAATTGAAGATTGTTATCTATACCGACAAATGCAAAGTATTGATGATTTACTCAACATTCTGATTTTGTTGTATCTCCAAAAAAAACAAAGGCAATATTCTAAATGTTTCGATACATCTCCCACCTCTACTTGTAGGCAAATAAATGGTTAAGTTTACCATTTGCGGGTTTCTCTGGTTATTTCAGATTGTTTGAAGAATACTGGCTGGAGAAACGTCCTCGCTTTGAAGAAAAAGTGATCTTTACAGAATGGCCTCAAACACAACACTGTCACCCGAAGCCCAAAAGCTTCACTTGAGTTGGAACTGTTCTGACTTTAAACATCCTTTTTCCTAGATCCTCTTCCTCTCCAGCCCCTCATTGTCGCGGTCCCCCTCGCCCCAGGCCAGTCTCCTCGTGGGGGGGCGAGAGGGCTCGTGCCGCTAGAGGGCTGTGATCTGAGTCAGCTCTGTATTGGAGTTCCCCGTGCCCGGTGTGTCTCCCCTCTGTGGGGGCTCAACCCCCACCAAGGGAAGCTCCACGCCTAGTCATGCGGGATTAGGCGTCCCTCCCCCGGGCCCTCCGCCATCTCCACCTTTGCAGCTGTAGGCGTTGGCCACCTCTCGGGCGATGCTCCTCATGCGTCCCGACTGCTGGGTGTCGAGGCGGAAGGGCGACGGGTGGCAAAACTCCCTGAAGCAGCGTTTGAAGTTCTCGTCCAGGAAGGCGTACAGCACCGGGTTCAAACTGCTGTTGACGTAGCCTAAAGCGATACAGAAATGCATGAGCACCAGGGTGAACATGCTGCTCAGGTTAAAGCCCAGCGACTGAGCCAGGACCATGATCTGGATGGGGGTCCAGCACACCACGAAGGCGGCCACCACCACCAGCACCATGCGGGTGATGCGGCGCATGTTGCGGTCCTTCTCCTTGGAGCCGGACAGGATTCTGACGCTGCGCAGCCGTTTGACCATGAGGGTGTAGCAGATGCTGATGATGGCCACCGGGATGAGGAAGGAGAACATGAAGACGCACGTCCCAAACACGGGGTCCCAGTAACTCCTCGGCTCGGGCAACACCACAATGCACTCCACACCTGCAAAACAGCAAGAGCACGTTGTATTAGCCGTCTGGAACTTTCACACATGATTCTGTAGTGCTTTTAGCAAGTAACATTGTGGTCACCATTGACAACACGGAGGCTACTGTAACGTTAACAAATGGAACACGTTATTTCTCTGACTCGTAGGCATTGACCTTCTGGGGAAATAATGAACAAGAGCTGGTTTTCAAAAGATGGAGCACAAAATGAGGCGGACTAAATCCTGTCTGAAGGACAAGAATCACTAATGTTCAAATCCTTCATTCCTATTGTCAACATCCTGCTTTTGTCACAGACTTACACACAGTGGGAAGAGGAACCAACACTTCTACTTAAGTACGAAACTGTTACATTTGGATTTGAAAGGAACCGTGTGTAGCCCGTGCTCTGACAGGTTTAAAGAAAGAACTACAATCACAACTGAACAGAGTCTTAACCTGCAGAAAGACGACAATACTAGTGTCTCCTCAGATATTCTTTTATTCTCAGTCTCAGAGGTATTTTCCTCGTAAGGAAAATGTTTTGACCATGTGTTTCTCTGATTGGTTAATCCGCCTTTTAAATCCTGCCTTTTGGAAATCAAGGAGGCTGGATGGTATTCCAGACCAAAACGTCTGTGTAAAGTGTGTTCAAAGGGTCTGGTCAAGGGGTCAAGGGCTTTGGTAGGTTTAAACCAACTGGATTTAGGAAAAGGATCTGGCCACCCAAATGACTCGTGAGGCTCATTCTGCTTTCTGATTGGAGAATCGTCTTGAGAACCAAAACGCCAAATTCCAACATAAACGCTGCGGATGTCCCCATGTTAACGTAACTAAGAATAAATCGGCAATAAAATAGTTCTCAGTAAAAGTTAGATTTGATTTGAACATGTTAGACTTTTTAAATAAACATCGGTCTTTCCACCCCAGAGCCATATTTATGTAACACAACAAAACATCAACTACAACTGAATCTTTTTCTAAAATCTTCCAATGTTCCAACACGGCACCAAGCGACTTGACTGCCACAAGATTGACCGAAGACCCGTCCAATTAAAAAAACCAAGCACATTGACCATTTGAAACAATTAGATCAAGATTAAATTAGAATTGCCTTAATTACACAGCCTTGAATATTGCAACTGGACACGTTGACCCAACATTGACGGCAAACGACGCCCCTTTCATCTTCTGTCAACCTCTTTGAAAACCAGCCCTCACGTTTCCTTTGACGCACACGTCCCAAAATAGTTTTTCATTAAGATATTGCATAACACGAACCCCAACTTTGTATAACAATGAGCGTTCTATATGCGAATGCTAATGATCTGATTAAAAATGCTAATTAGTGTTGTGGATGAGGCTGAGGTGCTAATATTAGGAGACGGGCCCAAGGGAGCCGCGTGGAGCTTGAAAGGAAATCTTGGTGTATACTGCCGAGTACAAAGCAGAGAGAGTCAAATAAATGAGCAGTGACAGGAGGGCGCTTCCATCGGGGGCGACGGGTCTAATCAGTGTGGTGGTAATGCGCTCAGGCAGACGGGAACAAAGTCCGCGCCAAATGAATGTGTCCACCTCGCGCCAAAGAAGAACGGGGAAATTAATTGATATATCGAGCTCAAACGAGGTGACAAGCGACAAAAGAAGGGACAAAATAAAGTGTTATATATATATATATATATATATATAATCTTAGAGGTGGAGATTAGAGAAGGTTCTGCAACAAGAGCGACGCAATGAACGTTTCCTCATTATGTGTCGGCCCAAAGTTGTATTTTGTTGTATCTATTGTCTGACAACTGGGGCTCGATTGCGCAGAAAATTCCTGCTTTCACCTATCCCCGCCCACATCCCTGTATTTAGGTACGATTATTAGAAAAATTAAGACTCTTGAGCGACACGTGTAGCGTTCTAGCCATAAAAAAACAACAAAAACAACAACAACAACAACCTTAAAACATGAAAATGACAATCTGCAGCTATTTTTAGAGTGAAAAATGATCAGTTCTGCCATTTTGAACAGGAAGTCAATGTTTCTATTACCAGGCCCTTTTAGATCAATAATTGTGTTTTTAGAATGAACAAAATGTAAAATGATCTACTCATGTTATAGTTCAAGAATAAGTACCTGAAATGTGTTAATATCAGCCTACACTCTACCAGGACGTTACAGCTCCTCCCTCTGGTACACAACTTTTCAAAGCTTTTAGCCACTTAATAATGGCATATTTGACAATTTCAGAACTCAAATTGTCTCCATTAACTTTGATATTTTACATTTTAAAACGTAAATATAATAAAGTGTCAAAAAAAAGACAAAAATCTTTACCTTAAATGTATAGTCGTTCATTTTAGAATCATCAGTTGGCTATATATCCATGACCCAGTGGTGGAAAAAGACTGAACATTTGTACTCTACTAAAATGCACTGCTGACTATATTGTAGTCTAAAAGTGAAAAGGACACATAAAAGAAACTACTCAAAGTATTTCAAAGTTACTTTTTTAAAACTCTCTTTAGTATAATTTTATATCAATCTTTTGTACAAAATTTGATTCATGAAACAGTTTTACGCTGAATTAAGTTCATGGTACGACAGGTTTCAAAGAGGGTCATCTGGACACCATCTTTTAGAAATCAAGACGGTTCAACTTCCATTTAAAAGTCATTTTCCATACGTTTTTTTAACCCACAATATGTGTTTTTTGTGCGCTCTGGCCAGTCCGAGCAGGCGACGCAGTGCTGTCATGTGTGTTTGTATGTTTGGAAAGAAGCCGCTCCAGCAGTGAAACAACCCTTCACTGGCACAGTTGGGTCTTTTTTAAATGTAACTAATTACAATTGCATGGTAGGAATTGTACTCTATTACAAGTGCAGGTTTAAAAATCTACTCAAAGTACATGTCCCCAAAAATGCAGTAATTATTGACTTTCCACCCCTGTCTAGACCCAACTCTAACCCAAACTATTCCCATGTGGCCTGTTCCTTTGAGGAGCTGAGCCTTGTTAAACCTGGAGCACAGGCGTAAAGCTGCGCTCACACCGCCTCCTGCTGGAGCCGAGACCCTTCTCGATCTGCGGAGGGGGGAGAAGATGTGCCAAGAGGAGCACTTTCAGACTTTTACCTTTGTCAGCGACTTCAAACTCCAACTTTTCTTTGCGTTTTTGCTTCACTTTTCTTTTTTTTTGCTTCACTTTTTTATTTTATTAACTTTATGTTTTTGCTCCACTTTTCTTTGTTTTTGATTCACTTTTCATTTCATTTAACACATTTGTCTTACATCTGTCCCTCCTGATATTGTGTTTTCAAGAAGTTCTAGATGATTAAAAATGCTTTACTTTGACATTTATTAATTTATAAAACTGGATACAGAAAGAAACACATTTGACTATTTAATAGGAATTGATCAGAGAATAGTTAAGGAACCGGATCGATAAGAGGTATTGATAAAGTCTTAAACCCAGGGACGCCCCGTGTGCACTGTTTATAAAGGACATATGTAACTCTTCTGGTGGACGACCCTCTTCCTGCTTGTTTCCATGGGGACGTTGACCTACAAATAACCTTCTTGCTACATTAATGCCATACATTTCAGGATAAGTTACATAATGAACCTTTTTGAATAATGAAGAGGGGGAAAAAAAGGGAAAAATCAGGGAAATTGAACCCGGGACCGTCTGGACTTATTACATTTTATATTATAAGTTATCTCCCGCTGCAGAGACGCTCATACATGCATTACAAGTGGTCGCTCCAAGACCTCACGGCTTTGGAGGGGAATTTATCTAAGTCGAGATTAAAGACACATTAGTGAGCGTTGAAGAGTGAAGTCTTAAGCCCCTTTAGAGACATCGGCTTTGCTCTTACTCCTTATAAAGACCTTAACATTTGCAACGACAAGCTACTTTGAATTACCCGGGTAAACTTTCGTCTCCAGAGGGCTGTACTTAAGATAAACAGATTTATTTCATTTTTTTTAAGTTTAGTATCGTCCATTTCTAATGCGCATCGTGGGTGAAGTGTCCACGTTCCAACCACAATCGTCCCACAATCGTCTCACAATCTGTCCCAACGCCACCGCAACAGCGGAAGAATCAGCCTCTTCAGCCTTTCTATGGTCTCCTCTTCGCCACTACCATAATATTGCTGCATAATTACTATAAACTGAACTAAGGTGATCAAATATGAAGACCGGTGCCAGAGCAAGTAACGATTTAAAGCATAATAGTCTATCTCTTAAATGACCAAGTGTCTTCAAGTCCTTCAAACAAGAAGTGATGTCACGACTAGCTAGAATGTAATGTTGATGAAGGGAAGGGGCGGGGCCAATATAACGGCTGATTCACTGCTTTCGAAAGATTGCTCAACGGAAAATCCAAAAAGGTTTCTCATTACGTTGTCCAAATCTCTCGATATATTATCACAATATGAAATCCATGAAAACAGAATTGTAGAAATGCTACTTTTTCCATTTGCCTTGACAAGCCTTTGGTCATATTCCAAAGAATTAAGATATAAAAAAGGTACCAAAGTTATCATATTGTCTGCACTGAAATGGAGCAAAGGATCATGGTCTATGTAGTTCCCGCTGTTTTTTTTTCTAACTATTGCTGCAACAAAACGATGCATTTAAACAAAGCTGCTTCTAATTCCATATTATGTTACTCGGGCTGTGCTAAAATATCGAAACATCAATATATCGTGATACTAAATGTGGTGATACAGTATCTATATATTCCCATGAGTAGTTTTTGGGATCTTTTACTTAATAATTTTAAGTCGTTTTTTTAAAGCAATACACTTTTGGTGCTTCTCAAGGGAAAATCGTGAAGGATTCCCAGCCCTACGCTAGAATATCACAATATTTCAGTTACTGCTACATCCCAACAAAATCCTAAATTTAGCATTTATTCAAAAGTATTCTGACACTTTAGTGTGATTAATGTATTCACCTGCCGTTACACAGCAGCTTCAGGTTCTTCCAAGGCTCTTTTGTTTACTTTTTCCGAAGTAGTTTTTCTTTATGCATCGCTATAGACATTTGTCACATCTTGCCAATAAAGTTTTCACGTTCAATCCCAAGCTCTGCAGCAAAAAAAGTACTTGCCTTTGGTTTATTTGTGCTGACACAGAAGACATGTTTGTTTCATGTGGATGGATCCCTTTTCCAAAAGCAAATTCACGGTTGGATACCAAGGCATTTCCGCACGAATCTATTACTTTGACATTCAATTGTTCCCAGATCCTAGCGCAATATCCTATCATCATAAATTTGGACCCTAATACATTGTCATAAATATATAGTGCTGAGAAAGTGAAATAAAACATCACTATAGAAAACCTTCATTGGGTAAACACCATGATGTATTGGTCCATTTGAAAGAGCGGGCCACGTGGGACGGATTTATGTTGCGTGGTTGTGGACTGTAAAAATGGCACACATTGCAACGGTTCTATACCAGCGTGCTCGGGCCATTGATCAAAAAAGCTGTAAAATTCTGCATGAGAGAGCCGTAATCATAACCACTCATCTGAGAGCTAAGTCGACTATGAAAAACGCAGCGGTTGCACTCCAGTCCCCAAGCGGATGTGCGGAAGTTAGATGTGAAGTATTATCTGAACGCGGGCAAAAAATGCTTGGGAAAAATATGTTGTTTTCTGTGATGATGAAAGGGACGATTTCAAAAACTTGAACTACAATTTCCAAGTCCTATTCCTTCCGCAAAGAATTATATTAAAAGTTTGTGGTATCTAAAGACTAAATGAGCAAATCGAATCTGTTTCTGATCTAAAACATTTTACCATATTTTAAAGAAGCTTGAACAACAGAGAGAGTGGACTGATGCTTCAGATCAGACCAGATGGAATCCAACGCCGCAGTGGATGTCTTTAGTGCCGAATCCTCGCGTAAATAAAGTGGTGGCTGCTCTGTGATGGGCGATGGGACCTAAAGATAACATTGTGAAATAGTTCGGCAATATAAGTGTTTAAATAATACAAGGATGTGTGTCTATAAACAATATAAATCTCGCGGAAATGTTGCTTTTTTGTGTATTGTCAGCTATTAAACTATGGGACTTTGGGCAATTTTCAATCCGAAAGAAATCGGTCATTGGAACGCAAGTAAACAAATCTGTTCAATCAAATCTTTTAATAAATAAGGCGTTGATAAGCGCTATTACGAATGTCTCGCAGTGTTGCGCGTGATCTTACAGTTTGGACGATCACGTAAACGGCCCATTTCTGAACGTGTTATTAGACTGCAGCTAAAAACACCTGAGCGGCTGCAAACTCCAGAATCACACGAACACACAGACAAACTCCACGGTCAGGACACAGAAGCAGCCTCGATAACATCTGACATGAGGTGAAAGAGATTTGTTCATGTTCTAGAAGAGTTTTGATGACCTTTTTACTGTAAGAACCAGAAGCTATCAGACTTTAGCATTGCTGTTGTAGCTCGTCCGATTCCCTGCTCATTTAAAAACATCATTGTCTGCTATGGCTTGGACTTGGACGTGTATTCTGGGACATTCAGCTTTTGACAGAGAAAATAAGAATAACACAAACACTAGGATGAGCGTTGGACAACAGATGGAGCTAACGGCGCAGGGACACTCATCCAAAACTGCAGACTTGTCCAAAACTTGTCTTTGTGGCCGTTCTATTGATCAAAAACGTCATTCACCCCTTGTACGTTAAAACACATATTCCCTTAACATATTCCGAGTTCTGAACTGATCCATCGATGCTCTGTCATTGCAGAAGTTATAGTTGAAAACGCCACTGCTGCCACTTACACATTTTCTATCTAAATGATCTATTTACACATAGCATCACCTAAACTAAGAGTCCTGAGTCACACCTGGATGGAGAAATCATCTTCAATGCTCCTATTCGGTCTAAACACAAACTGCAGCAGGTCTACAGACACCTGAATGTAGCTTTCAGTGAAATCCAGCATGAGGCGCTCAAACGTTTTCATTCAAACAGACGAGGGGCACAGGTTGATGATCATTCAAACATGTCACAGGCGTTTTCTTGGCTACTGGAGTGGTATAATTATCGAGGTTTTTTTTCTGGCCCAAAGGCTTTATTTTGACAGGACAGTTGTGGCGTAGAAGGGGGAAAGAGAAGTTTGAACCACGGCTTTGATTACAGCGTTCTTTAATAACCCTCAACATCTACAGTCAATGCAGAAGTTTTTCACTGCATCGCAATATTCATCCAAGTTCTCGAAATGAAAAACGGACCAGTCTGCAGACCTGTGGCACGTGTTTCACATAATGGCATCAAATGTATCTGCCTTGCCTTCCTTTTGATTACAGATGTTGTTATTGCTGTGAGTAGGCTCGCTTCTTCACAGAGCTGACCTGTACCTTGACTTGATGGTGTCACCTACTTGTCTCCATCTGTTTTCAGAATCAGAACGGTTCATTGACAATGGCAATGAACAGGATGCAAAAACTAGGAACGTGCTTTGGCATTAAGGTGCAACATACATATTTTATAGCAAGATACAGAAAACTTTTATTTTCTATAGCTCTTTTCTACCTGGATTGGACACTCAAAGCCATTCACACCGAGTAACCGTTCAATCATTCAAAAATACAGGAGGTAAAGAATATTAAGCTTGAAGCCCAAGGACACAGCGAGAGTATACATAATTGTCAACCCATTGCAGTTACGGAAGTTTCCATCTACTGTTATACTTTATATGTCTCTACTTTTGACATGTCCATGCTTTTTGAGAGCTCTTGTATCAAACCATTCATCCCAGTCAATTATTCTTCTAAATTAATTATAGCTTAACGGGCATATAGTATGCCAAATTGACTTTTTTGAGCTTTTAACCATGTTCTAATATTGTTCCCTCATCAAAAACATACCTGGAGTAGCATTTAGCTTCAGTCACACTAGTTTGATGAACTAGAGCCTGGTTACAAAGCATGAACCTTACAAAATCTCCCCTCCGAGTGCCACTCTGAATCTCCTCTAACTGATGCTTTTTCGATCTGTGACGTGGCTCTGAGAATCTTCTCTGCTGTTTTTTAAGTCCATAAATCATCAGCAGACTCGTCAAATGAATCGTCAAATGAAGATCAGTACAACTGCATTCCAAGACCAGGAAGTAAACATGCCAGCCTGACATGCGCTAAAATGTTTAATACAAACTATGTGTAATTCCATCCAGCTAAAACATAGGTCGTCCCGGGTTAAACAGCAGAGATCCAAATGTAATTTTGTTTGTTATAAACAATTATTTATATTTTAAAACATGAGGTGGTGGTCAAGAGCACGTTTAAGAGCATAACAAATAATGCATCATATTTGCCCTTTAACACTTCCCAAGAGTTTGTATCTCGCCTCATTAAACCCATTTTGTACAAATGGTCGCCACGTAATGACAGATTAGACTATCGGACAATTGTTAAGAGGGAAAAACCCAAATCGAGATCCATGACTTTAAAGATCTCACCTTCATAAATGTCACCAACATATTATCCAACATTAACTTTTTGGTGCATTTCATAACATTGTTCCATCATCGCAAAAATAGCTGGAGTTGTATCAAGCTTAATTGACGGCAGTTTCATGAATCCTGTTTTCAAGCTTGCCTTCTCTGCACCTTCTCTGAGTCCCTCAAAAACAGTCTGTTTCAAATTTCCCAGATTTGACTCTTGAGCTGTCATTAAGTCCATAAATCATAACCAGACTCGAACTGAACTTTTTGTTTGCAAAACAAAGGCCAGTAATTGAAAAACGTATGCTAGATAAGTCAATTTTATTAAGTAGGTGTGGACCATTACAAGACTGTGAGGAAAAACATGAAGAATGTGTTGCTCCAGAAAGAAATGGGGATCCTGGTTTAATTGGTAACAGTTATTGCTTAAGTAGCATTTTAATACACTGTGAAAAGAGGTTGTGAAAGTTTTTTAGGCTTAGGTTAAAAAAAGAAATCCAATGTGGCTAAGCATCTTTCTGAAAACCATTCCTTGTCAAGGGAGCTTGTTATCAGCTGTCAGTGAGCAGCTCGGGGTTCATTTCACACTTGAAGATTCTCACTTTGCCACATGCCATTCATCACCTCTGCACCAGTGGATGCATCTAATTTTACATATCTAATGGCAATGCGTCGTATAGCTTCTCCTCTGCCATCTGCCCCCTGTACTTCGTTCTGGCTTTGTTTTTGATTAGTGATAACGGAGTGATCTCAGTCTTGTTCTCAGTCCACTCCCTCCGTCACATCGGGAGCCAAACTCAAACGGGACCGTGCAATCGGTACGGTTCATTTCAGTGACAGAGATGAGTAGTATTTTCTTACATTTACTTTGAAGAAATGATACTTTTCAAGTACTTCCTAGCAGCATACTTTTACTCCTACTCCATAATATATGTTTATGGAGGTAACGAGTCAAAGTATAGGTTCCTCTTCTCTTTGTGAATAAATCTACAAGTGCTAAAGCTCAACAGAGGAGAGCGCAGCGTGTTTTAAACTCACAAGTGTGACTGGGAAGAGTTTTGTTATGTGAAAGAGCACAGTGTTCTGAGCTGCAACTCTAACTACTGTAACTAGCTCCGTGTCGTCGCCCCATCATCACGGACTTTCTGTTTCATAATCGCGGTCCTCCATGTTCTTTCACACAACAAAACTCTGCTTCCCAGTCACACTTGTACGTTTAAAACACACCACTCTCTCCCCTGTTGTGCTTTGAAACAGCCAAAAAAGCCATGGAAGCAGCACAGAGGACGGCGAGTATGAAACAGAACGTTTGCGAAGACACAGAAGCTAACAAAATGACAAAATGCTAAATGCAGAGTTTCAGCTCAAAACACCAGGGATCACTGGTCCAATCCCAACATAAAGTTTTACAAACCAGTTTCTTATATTAAGTTACGTGGCATAAACGCAAATTAAATTCATAGCTACTGTAACTATTTAGCTTGCCGTGGGAGTCGGATCTCTCCTTCACTGTGGAACTTCTCCAGGTTTCTACTTTTTCCCAAAGAGGTTTGGAAGTTTTCCCTGGCCGAGAAGGAGGGTCTAAGGACAGGGGGGCTTGGGACATCTGTCTAAGGACACGAGATTCGGGGACATTAGCAAGTCCCTATGAACACTGTTTATTCTGTTTTTATTCTGTTTTTCACTGTCGCCCCTCAAGGCAACCACTGTTGTGATTTTGGGCGTTACAAAACTAAATTTAAATTGAATTTATAAACGGCGCGTTGACAAGTTAATTAGTCCTTTTATGCATAATCTTTATATACAAACAGTTTGGACAGGTGAAGTGAAATGTTGCTGTTTTGGGGACCAACTTATGTAAAATTAAGAATAATATTTTTCATTTTAAGCAGGAACTCTTATTTTTAATTTGCTTATTAAAATAATCGATAGCTGCGGCCCTATTATTATTATTTTGACCCTCCAATTATTATAAATCAAATGATCACTCCGATAGTCCAATGGCTCTTACTTGAGTAGTAGTTATACTGTTTTACTCTTAATGGAGTAATGGTTTGGACCACTACTTTGTACGTCTACTTCACTAATATATGATTTGTGAGTAACGTTAAACTTATTTGAGTAATATTTTTGGCAGCAATGTCAGTGACGCGTGAAACAAACAAGTTCATTGGTCGTCTATAATTTACTACAAAATCAAACTTCTCTCGTCTCAGAGTAAGAGTTTTGTGCTTCGTTCATTGATTCTACAGAAATCAGCCTTCTCTATTTTTATATGGACGAACCACACATCCACATGTTGGTGGTGCAGTGGTTAAGGGTCTTGTGCGTGTGTAGTTGTTACCACCACGCTGTTGTGGGTTCAATTCCTGACCTTGATCATTTGCTGAGTGTCTATAGCAGGGGTCCCCAAACTTTTTCCTGTAAGGGCCACATAACTTTTCCCTTCTCTGATGGGGGGCCAGGGTCAGTTTGAACCAGAAAAAAGTGTGAACGATTCCGAAAGGGGGCCTAAATGTAAACATGTATTGTTTTCCAGAAAGCCACATATAACCAAATATGAATAACCCTTTCCGAGATCAAATAACCCTCTCTGGGTTCTTCACAGAAAGAAAGTTTGTGTTGTGCCGTGCACTGTCTTGGGTAAAAGTTCAGCTTCAGTTGTCAGAGCAGAATCTATGACTCACATGAGCATGAATAATGCGTCTCTTGTATTGTTCAGGGGGCCGGGTCAGAATGTATCCGGGCCCCCGGGCCGTAGTTTGGGGACCACTGGTCTATAGCCTCTTTCCCCCTATTTCACGCAACTGTCCTGTCTAATAAAGACTTTGGATGAGAAAAATCTTTAAAAAGGGTATTTTTTTCTATTGGATCTTATTTTAAAAAGATCTAAATATTCTCAAATCAAGATAAATACTGCTTAATTTAATCACTTTTTAACTAAATACCTCATTTATGATTGTTATTTTTTCCGATGAACCCAGTGATGGGCGGATCAATACCAAATATTGATAATATATATTTGGTATTGATCCGATCACTGACTGTAGGGTCGATATCACAATACCATAGTCTTACTTCACACCTGGGCATTTGCGGCCCCTCGGCCTGTTTTAATCCGGCCCTCCTCCCCCCGGGGATCATATGTGTTTTACCCTTAGTTTCTTTCATTTTCAACTGTCTTGGCGCTGTAACATGTGTCTGCACTTGTGTCTTTAATAAAGATGACATGAAATTAATGAATAATAGATTCAGTAGCCAGTATTTTAGAGAAAAGTGTATATAATGATACGAATTTTTCACACCAATGATCGCGGGCCGGCCCTCCGCCACTCGCCGCAGCTTCAGTGACAGACTGATCCACCCTCGCTGTGTGAAGGAGAGAAATGCCAAAACACCTCTCAGCTCCTGCATTCACCTGCGGAGGGCGCTGGAGGCAGGGCGCAAACTGTTTTCAAAGGACGTTAAACTATATTTTTATTTGATAGAAATTTTCAAATTGTTTCTTAATGCATGCCCTTTTTAATTGAATATATGTGATTTTATTATTGCTCAGTGTTTTATGTTGCACCTTAAGGCCGAGACAAGTTCCTATGTTTTGTTCATTTTGTTCATTGACAATGACAATAAACTCTTTCTGATTCTGATTCTATCCACACCCACAAGTTTGTACGGCAAATTAGAATAAAACGCTCCACAGTGCCCACTTCTCCATCACAACATCGCATCATCAGCTGATCGATACAACCGCACGAGTGCATACGGTCAGTCAATGGTCAGAACGAGCACATCATGTTCTCTCATTCGGCTTACTGTAGTTATCACGCAGATCGTATCAAAACGCGCATCTCGCTCACCGCCGCATCTTCACCAGACGAGACGTTTATCCACAGGTACACACCAGGCCATCGGCTGCGTAATAAATCCAGCAGTTCATTTATTCTGCGCTCCGTGAGTGCCGAGTGTCAATGATTCTTACTAGCGCAATGGTAGTTACATACTGCTCCTCTTTGAAAATAAATCCACTCGTTAGAAATGAAAGCTTCAAACAAACCGATGTTCTCTTGATTGATTGCTCCTCAACAGACAAATGAAATTGGCGCTCAAACCACCGCAAGCCTGCAAAACACATTTTAAGTTAGCATTTCAGTCATGAGATCGATACCAAAAAAAAAAAGACGTCTCGTTCTCATTGCGTATCGATACTCCCATCTAGTCTCGATTTTCTGAAACATGCAGTATGAAGGAGTAACGCTGCTGTTGGAGGTTTGGCCTGACAGACATTAGACTTCGCATTTGTTGGGTTTCGACTCTTTCTTTCTCAAATTTGAAGTTAATTTAACCAAAAATGAGTTTTAAGAACCATATAAAAGTCCTATTCTTTTTTTTTTTAGAGTACAAACTGACCCTGAGTCGCCCCAGAATGTTTGATTTGACATATAATAAGCTTTCCATTATCTTTCCAGGAGCTTTGTAGATATTGATATCAGATGGGTGTAATAAATTAGCATACATACATCTGGCGGGATGCTGGTATTGGGAGGCGTTTTTTTAGATCTAAATGTCATGCCTCCAAGGTTGATTAGGGTTAACGCTCTCACCCGACACGCCACACCTGCCATTTCTCATACTCTCCGCCTCACTCTTTCCCAGGCTGCCTTTGTGCACTGAAGTGGCTTGGTTTGTAATCTCCGTCTGCATCTGCCCTCCTGCGTGGCACAGAGAAAGGACTTTCTGCTCACTTTGATGGCCTAATACTTCACACTCTGCCTCGGCTATTCCAACAGAAAGATTACAGCGGCTCCCTGCAGCGGAGGAAAAACACATTATAAATCCAACGCCACAAATGGTGAAGATTGGAGAGGTGATTTACGGACCGGCCCAAGCTATTTTTATCTGCCTCAGCGGCCGTCACGTAATTGCAGTTGAAATTGCATTGTTAACAGGTTTTTACGCGTACACGCTTAAAGGGAGCAGGTGTGGTGAGTGTCCGTCTGAAAAACCAGAGAGTCACTGGTTTGTGTCCCGGCTGTTGTTGTTACCGTGTGCTGGGGGAAATGATTCAGCCTGGCATGGCCCAAACCATGGGACAATCGATGGAAGAAGATTTAAAACCAAACGGAAAACAAAAAACACACAACGTGACACAGAGAACAAAATAAACAACAACAGCACAAGACGTCCCAAAAAGTTTTCAGCACAAGTCGCCCAACTTACGAGTTTAGTCCAAAGTCTGCCAAATGGGTCCAATTTCTATTTTAAAAATCTTTATCATGCTGAAATGATGCCGCAGGTGACACTTTGACATGCTGCTGCTGAACAATCTCCTGTGCTTATCAATTATAAGGTTGTTCTGTGAATCAGACGAAGCCAACGCGGAAACGAGCAGCATCTGTTCATGTTGGACACAAGCCACAAAATGTGAAATGGACTACAGTTTAATTTAGCCTCACACGTCTAGGCCTAATTAAAAAAAATAAAAATAAAGAATTAAGTAGATGGCTTAAAATATGTTTAATTTAATTCATTAATAGCTCTGTCAAGCTGAATGGCCAAAACTTAGGTCAGATTAGCCATTGAAGACATGTTCTCATGTCCAATGTTTTACAGAATGCTATATATGTGTAAATTGATAATGTGGTGCATTATAAGGAAATAATGCAGTTAGTTGTGAACGTTTTTCAACGTGATTTTTTTTCTTTTTTCAGATTTGCGTTTATAGCAGAACTAAGTAACTTTAGCGAGAGCTCCCCCTTGTGAAAATAGACAGACCTAAAAACGTTTTAATTTATTTATTTACAAGGCAGTATAATCACATTAAAAAATATTGAATGCTTCCAAATATATATATATATATATTAAAAACCCAGGGTTTCTGCCCAGAGACAGCAGGGCGACGACGGACACTTCAAACGTCCCATAAATACATTTTTAACCATCACAGGGACTTACAAAGACATTCAACGGTGAAAATGATACTTAGTTCTGCTTTAAAATTGCCGGTCCTAGTTTGAACACATCTGATAATGTATATAGAAATAATAATCGCCTACACTTGTGAAACTACTATGTATTAATGTAACTAAGCAATGTTTTATGCCAATGAAGTAAGGAAAAGTAAATTGCGTGAGGATATTAAATACAAAAAATGCTGAAACTAGACATAAGTAAGTAGTAATACTAAAGTATATTTAGTATTCAGGTTGTTTGAACAGGCTTTTTGCCACATTCCTTTCACATCTTCAGCTATATGGATTAAGAGAAACAGTTTTCTCTCCCCAACACGACGTAACATTCAGCCTCAAGCTCCAGTGCAAGTCTGAGCTTCTGTCAAAGTCTTTCCCATCGGGCGTAAACACTGCATCTGTGTTTCTTAAATACTGGGGCAGCACCCAAGGGTGGGCTAAGCTGACTTTATTTGGGTCGTCACAATCGTTCCACCAGCGTGATGTGTTTTATAAATGCTTCATGAGGAATAAACCGACTCTGCTGTGCCAGGCAGTTTGCACTCGGACTAACAGCAAATGCAAATGTTTTCTAAAGACTTAAATACATGTGTTTAATGCATCTACTATGAAATATTCAATTAATGTGAAAATAACTGCTCATTCTGTGACGATGACAAATATCACACTATTTTACAATCACACACAGGCAGTGTCTTGCCCAAAGACACAAACATAGAATGCACTGTGAATAGGACTCAAATGCCATGCGACTGGGCTTCCGCATGCAAACTCACTCCGTTTACATGCGCAGAGAACGCCGAGTGCGCTAAACCACCAAACTCATTTAGTCTTCGCCACAAAACCAGTCTTGTCGCGGTCGACAGCAGGTCAAGGAACCGTTTAGGTGTGAACAGCGGCTGAGGGACATTCGTGGGCAGTCGGATATATATAGCCACACTTTGAGCGACGCCTTATTTAAGTTGAGCATTTGTTTCATGTGCATCTTGAAAAAAAAAAAAAACGTTTTAAATTGGACTAGGCCATTTATCTTTTTTGTTTTGTTGGTAAATTGTGAGTGTTGTGTTAAAGATGCACCTTGTAAATTTTCTTGAAGTCCACCTGGAATGTTCTACACTACAGTATGGCATTCAACAAGTAACGCCATAGGGCCAAGAAATGTCTAATTGAATAAATGCACGGACGTTTAAAGGGGAAAAACTGCTACAACAGTTTCCCATCATTATTTGTATTTTGATTTATTCCTGCATGTTTGAGTTGCGATTATTTGACAAATTTAGACTCCGAGTGACAGATGTAATTGTCTAAAATATCACATACCAACTTTTTGAAACTAAAAACACCTAAATCTGCAGCTTATTACGGTGAAATGAAGAGGCGGGGCTTATCACTTTTGAACAGGAAGTCAATGGACCCTTTTCTATTACTAAGCCGTTTTACATACAAATTGCTGGTTTATTTAATACATTCAGATCTGTATGATTAGGGCTGGGCACCGCTATTCGGTTCTAAGTAAAAACCTACCAAAAAGGTCCAAGAAATACAGGAACTACATACTGGCGCAAACTTCCGGTTCCTTGGCTTTAATGAGCGAACACAACTCAACAAACGGTGCAGAGACCAGTTTTGACTTCAGTCCTCCATGTCTAAGAGTATCATAACAATGGAAACAACGGAATATGCAGTCTTCAGTGCGGAGCCTTGTATTAAACGTCTGCATGTCGTGCTTCATAATAAATCCACACTCAGTCAACACCTGTAATGTCCGCGTGAAGTTGAATAATATAATCCAACCTTCGACATAGTCTTCGTGCTTGTTCAAGGTAAGAGCGTAATTGCACACGTCCATGAGACTTTGCATGAAAAGCGAAAATATTGTCCGATCTTCGCCATAGTCATCCTCTTCCATCAGATAAACGCACTGTTACGACATGTATGCAAATTAAAAGCATGTGCTGCCTTTGATAAATGCACCGTATGTGTTGGTTTTACACATAAGCTGCGTAAATCAGATGTGTGGCTCTTTCTGCAGTGGTTTTGAGTTACAACTGGACATTTGGATATTTCAAAATAAGATTTAACGCAGCTTAAGCATGATTCATCCATTAAGTTACACTCTAACGATACCTGCTTTTCGATACTGGAACGTGAACAGTTCTTTTTTAAAGTACTGCTATTTTAAAAAATCATGGTTACCCAGCCGTACATATGATTATACTGAAGAGGCTCTGAGTATGTTGATAAACCCTGGCCTGGTACAAACCCTATCATTCTTTTAATTGCACCATTCATGTTTGCATGACGCTGCTCATCCACTGGGGGATAATGAGGCACATAGTAATAGCAAAGCATTAGCATATCCATTCTACTATATAATTACTTCTATTAGACTTTACGTTGAGCGCTTGGATGAGTTTAGGAGGATCATTACTAGACGAAAATTGGGGTCAATAGAAGACGCTTTTCCTACTTAGTTTTAATGGCGCTCAAATGTTGTAACTCGTAGTGAATGCATTCATGTTTTAAATTGTCACCCAAACATAACACGTTTTCTACATAAATAAAATAAAAATCCTACCCAAATTATACTTTGTAATCATGAGGCCGATCTCAGCAGTTCACAAAAATATGTCGATTAATTCCAAGTTTGTGAAATGTGGCTAATGCGAGAGTAAACTAGAAACTACATCCGGTTTATCGTCAGCTTTTTCTGATTTATTTCACGCCCCTGTTCTTCTACACCGCGTTTTGGCATCTCTTTATGAAAAGCGTTGGGTTTGGACAATGTTAGCTGCGTTGTGCACTCGGAATAAAATTTTCGCGTCGATAAACGGCAAACCGCTGATGCTAACGTGCGCTAGTTTCGTTTTTTTAAAGTCTGTGGGCTCAACGTGTAATATACCGTCACTGGAAATACGAAGGTTTATTACAAGATCAAGTCAGTGTTTGGGGTCATATTATTATTATTATTATTATTATGATTCTTTTTGTACCAATCCCCTTCAAAGTGAACCAGCGGTGATATTTTATCGTCAAAAGTCTTGTCGTTTTATCGTCAAAAAATAATACAGTGCATAGCTGTCACAATATATCAAATTATAACCTCCTTTGATTACGTTCATTGTTTTGTTGCAGCAACGGCTAAAGAAACATAAGAACTACGTAGACCATCATCCTTCGCTCCATTTTAGCGCAGACAAAATCAAGAAATACGTTTTTAAGCACTTTCGTACCTTAATTCTTTGGAATATGAACGTAATGATTGGCACAAACGTTTGTCAAATTAGTGTTTCTACAATTCGCTTTTCCTCTCCACAATATAGCAATTCATATCATGCCGTGAAATTAATATTGTGATAATATCGTAAAGTGAGATTGGAATATTGTTGCATCCCAAGGAAACATGTATAATTTATAAACAGTACGGTACAGTTGTTTTTTGGAGCCTTTGGTTTGGAAAATTTGGTAAAAATAGCTTGCAAAATGTATTCGCCCCATTGTACTTTAAAGACTAAATAAGACTCGTAATTAATCGCATGTTGCACACAAAGATCTACGTTGCTAAATTACAACAAAAAATGTCGTAGTAGGAAAGTTACTAAAGCAGAAGAAATAGATCTCTGTAGATTATTGGTTGTTAAAATGAATCTCTCCATAAAATATAGCTTGTAAAACCATGCATTTGCTTACTGACTGAAACAGCAAAATGAGCAATGGCGCATTAAATTGCGAACAACTTTCAAATTCGTGAAAAGAACTTGAAATTTTGGCTTTAAAAATATCTGATTTTTGGTGTGCATGGAAACGTATAGCCATTGCGTCCATTCCATCTTTATAAATCCTGTTTCACTGCAGCCCCTTTTACTACAAAACCAACGCAGGACTGACAGACATTTCCGGAAGCTGCCTCTCCACACATCAGCCCGCGGTCCATCGAGCAGATTACACGGGGCGGACATTAGCGACACCGGGGTTGCTGATGATTATAGCATCCTTCCTGGCGCTGCGTCCTTGGGCAAGACTTTTGATCCCAATTACCGTGGGCAGCGTGTCGTGTCAGGTTATGGACGCATTCTGGGTCTGGGATATTGTCCTGGTCACACTTACAGAAGAACAAACACAAAGATGCTACGCTCAAGCAGACATCGATGATAATAGTCAAATAACAGCTCTATCTTTCCCTCCTCTCACATCCAGACTGTCGATCGAACATGGGCTCATGTAACAAACGGAGTCAACAGAAAATATTACAGAGCGTAAAGTGGAAACGGTTAGCCCTGATAAATAACATATATTTCGTAGATTTGATGTTGGATAAATCTAAAGTTAAAATCAGAAAATGGAGTTCAAAATCGGGTCTTTGTCCAAATAAATGTTCTTATTTTCCTGCCTAAAACTAATAAAAACACTGATGCCCAGATATGGATTGATACTAAAGCTAAAAAGAGAAAAAATGCGCCTTTTTGAGTGGATTTTTCCCACCTCTAATGTGACAAAATGCCCTGGATGGATTGCCACTCGAACCAGTAATTCCTACTTGTGTGAACTAGGTTATGGTCGAGAGACTCCCACTTCACACACGAGATGAACTGTGAAAGAGTGGATCCGAGAGACCTGTTACGAGACCTTTGTATAACGTTTACATTTCATTAGCCTATGGATTTGCATGGACAATGTTGTTTACATATGAGCCACTTCAGCAGGAACGATCCGAGGTCAGAACTTGTAACGATCAAGTGGAAATGACCAACCTCCCAGTGGTCTGGACCACAACGTTAATCCCAAGACTAGGCTCGGAGCGCCACTCCTCAAATGTAAGTCACTACTGGAAGGATCTAAAGGTTTTGATCCATGGGTTTCTGACTGAACAGTTGCCACAACAAAACATTCTATCTTCTGAATGGTCAGCTGTCCTCAAACTGGCACCAAATAACAGGAAACTGAGACTCATGGATTCCCTTTTTAAGATACATTTGTGCTCATTGTTCAACACCAACATGTATAACATGACCTTTGGTCAGGATCTTGATTAGTACCTAATATCAGAAGAAGTCTGGTGAAGGTGTAAAGGCTGTAGAAACATGGAGATGACGTCAGTCGGGGGGAAAGCAGTCTCAAGAGAAGGACAGCCCAAACATGAGAGAATGAAACAAAATAGTTGTTTACTTTTGATTGTGTAAAATGTAAAAAAGTACAAGTCAGTTCAGCATAATACAGAAAAGGGCTGCAGGATTCTTTTGGGGAAAACAAAAATATTGTATTGCAGTTGCAATTAGCCTTGCAAAAGAGGATTCTGTTCAGCGTAGAAAATGATTTCGGGATACGTCGAAACGTCTCTAAACTACAGGTACGAGATGTTTCCATAAACAGACTGCTCTTTGTGGAGGGCAATTATTATCTAAATAAATGCCGCCAACTCCAATTGCAATTTTGATTCGATTGCGATACATTGTGCAGAGCTCATACAGAAGCTTTAAGTGAATCCCAAACGGCTGGATACAACACATCAAACTGATAGCTGCAATGCAATAACCTGACAGTCTGAAACCAAGCAGTTGGACATAATACGACGGTACGAGAGAAGAGCGGCAGAGGCAGCAGTGTGGTGAGGGGGGCCGAGCTGGAGTGGACTAATAAATGATGATTCGATTTAACTGTTGCTTCAGGCTGAGGCAGGATCAATATCACACAAGTACAGATGGGTTCCTTAGAGAGAAAATCAACACCAGAGCAACTACTTACACACCAGCGATATCATGGTAGACGCACACGCCAAAGGACGGACAAAAAAAAGGGGGGTTCGATTTCCGGATTTTGTGGGGCTTTGTCTGTGCGGAGTTTGCATGTTCTCCCTTTTGTCTGTGTGGGCTTTCCCCGTAAAGCTTTCCACCGTCAACCTAAAACTTAACGCCGCGCTTTCTGTTGGAATGTCCGCCACCTGCTCGTCTCCATGGGGATGTTATTGCCAAGCCTAGAATATTCCACAGTATAGCTTTGGGCATGTTTCTCTAGTTACAAATGATCAATGTGCGTGAGCTCGTCTCTACACCGATCTGGGGTCTTATTTATAAAGCGTGCTCGCGAACAGACATAATAAAGACATGTACGTCGAGTTTGTGAAGACAAACTCTGAACTTCATGCGTCAAGGCTTTTGTAGGAGATCTGTATTGAAGGAGACGACAAGTGAGCAAGTCTGATGAGGTTAGACAAACGAAGCTGGCGTGCGTTCAGCCTGGAAAGACCTACCTCCACCCAATCTACTCCACAGCTACACCAGGGCTCAACTGTTCTCCAGCCTCAATCGACGCACGCCCGAGTGACTCCTCCCACGCGCACCGCCTCTGCTCCCGATCGGCGCGCACCCTTTAAAACCTTCACGCAGTTGGATCGGCCGCTTTCACTCTGTGCTGCGACCCGCCACCTCCCCATCTCCCCCTCTGCATCCCTTACATCATCCTCTCTACCCTCTTCATCATATCCTACCACCGCCAGTCTCCAGGCCCTCGGGGGGGAGACATCTAATATAAATGTCTTCTGCTGGGGTCTGAGTGCCAAATAACCCACGTAATAAAGCTTGCTAAATGCTTCTTGCTGTTTCTCAGTCTCTCCAGGGTGAATTGTGTTTCGCCTGTATGCGACATTTTAGAAAGAATTCCACGTTCCGCTTCATAGACGAGACCCCAGATCTGTAACGTCGCAAGGTGGTGTCCTCTGCTTGTCTCCATGGAAAGTTTAATGACGCACTGCCACATTCCAGGTCTACCAACGACGGCTCAATGGAGGCGAGCAGAAATTCCACCGTGAACATACCGCCGCGCAGTAGACTCTGCAGTTAATGAGCAGGCGCATTCAGGTGTATGTCCCCACGTGGAAATCCTTTTCGTTAGAGACATGCAGCGGGCCAGAAAAAAGGAAATATAGTTCATTTTCAGTAAGAATTAATATATATAGAAAATAGCAGCTAAACTACCAATAAAAACAGAATAAATTTAGATTTTTACTCATAGGGCTGTACAAATTAAAGTACCCTCACGACATGCAGTATTGACATGTTCCTGCTCAGCTTTACAAGTGGGCTGAATGTTGCACGATGACTTTACAAAGAGGATTTGACAGCGCACAGTTCAGTAATTTAATAGGAGCAGCAGAATGATTTCCTGTGTCTCAGTGGAGCAGTAACAGTCTGATGCTGAGCGGGCCCTTTCATCTGACCAGGACATTGTGCAGCGGGTGGGAGGGAACGGCCGGATTTTGAGCGTTTTATGGTGCGGCGCTTGCATTTGCCGATACTGCCAAGGGTTCGGTTGGGTTTGGTGTCTTTAGATCGTTCAATTCATTCATTACGCCGAGTGGGCTTGTTCAAGAGGACCATGGCTGCTGGGACGAAACTGTCGCTAGATCTTTTGGGCCTGCATTTTGGCTCGATCAGTCTGTGCCCCGATGGAAGGTACTGAAGCGGAGCGTTGAGAGGCTGGCTCCGGTCACACCGCAGCTCAAATCCGATAAAAAAAATAAATAAAAAAAAAATTAAAATTCCCCCAATATGTCACCTGTAGCCGATAGAAGTCAAAGTAGAAAATGGATAAGGGAGTGGCATCATTAAAAAAATAAAATAAAATTAAAAATAATAAAATAAAAATAAAATATAGTAGTAATTAGAGCATTTTAAGTTCTGAATAATTGTCCCATTTTGTCCATTGTTTTTAAATGTGATTGATTAGATTTATCCTGAATGTAAATATGTAAAGACGATAGCCACTGTTAATGTTCATTTCTATGTTCAGCCCCTTGGCGGGTTGATGTCAAGTTTAAGTCTATGTTTAGCTAAAAAGTTCCACGGTGGGACTTTTAAGTTGGAATAATAACGGGCATTACTTTGAAAGCTTGCGCTGCTGCGATGATCTATTCAAGCAATATCCAACCAACCGTTCACAACAGCGACGATAACCACATCAGTTCGGCCGTTCCTCGTTTTCGTCAGCGAGTCGCTACCAACTCCCAGAAACATATTTCCGGTATATGAAGCGGCGTATTGATTTTTGTGGAGACTTTCGAGGATTACGTTGGGTTTAAGTTTGTTTGCTTTCGTCGATGTTGCTTTGAAATCATTTTGGCTCTCCTTCACCAAGTCTTGCAGAGAAGCAGCGCAGGATTCTGAGAGAGAGATGGGTTCAGTAGAGTAGATCTATGAAATCTCATGCATTAATGAGAATAAACCTCAAATCAATATGTTTTTTTTGGTTGCTTTGGCAATAAAACATAACACAGAAAATCGATTTACGAGCTGGTGTAGAGCAGTGGTTCTCAAACGTCCTGCATGATGATCAAAGAAGCCCAGTTCATATTGTAAATCACATATAAAAAGGCATTATTATTTAGCTACCAGTTTATAATTTTAATTTGGTAATAAAGTGATTTTAATTTGGTAATGATTTGAAAATATATTGGCCATAACAAACCAAATTAAAGCCGTAATAATCTAAAAAGTGCGTGGCGAAAGGCTGATAAAACTGGAAAGCAGAAAGATTGGTCTGATCTGCTCCAAGACTCTGCGTCTGTCCTGCTCCTCTCTTCTTCTCTCCTCTCTGCCCCTCTCTGCTCCTCTCTTCTTCTCTCCTCTCTGCTCCTCTCTGCTCCTCTCTGCTTTCTTCTCCTCCTCTCTTCTCCTCTCTGCTCCTCTCTCTCTGCATCTCTTCTCTTGCTCCTCTCTGCTCCCTCTCCTTGCTCCTCTCTTCCTCCTCTTTCTCTCTGCTCCTCTCATCATTCTCCTCCTCTTTCTCTGTTCTCTCTGCGTCTCTCTGCTCCTCTATCTTCTCTTTCTCCTCTCCTTCCTTCTCTCGCTCTGCTCCTCCTCTTCGCTCTCTTCTTCCTCTCTTCTCTCATCTCTCTCTTCTTCCTCTGCTCCACTCTGCTCCTTTTTTCTCTCTTCTCCTCTCTGCTCCTCTCTTCTCTCTGCTCCTCTATTCTTCTCTCTTCTCCTCTGCGTCTCTCTTTTTCTCTCTGCTCCTCTCATTCGTCTCTCTGCTCCTCTCTTCTTATCTCTTCTCCTCTGCGTCTCTCTGCTCCTCTCTTCTTATCTCTTCTCTGCGTCTCTCTGCTCCTCTCTGCTCCTCTCTTCTCCTCTCCTCTCTCTTTCTCTCTTCTCCTCTCTGCTCCTCTCTTCTCTTCTCTTTCTCTCTTCTCCTCTCTGCTCCTCTCTTCTCTCTGCTCCTCTATTCTTCTCTGTTCTCCCCTCTGCACCTGCCTGCTCCTCTCTGCGCCTCCCTTTTCTCTGCTCCTCTCATTCGTCTCTCTGCTTCTCTCTTCTCCTCTGCGTCTCTCTGCTCCTCTCTGCTCTCTTTTTCTCTCTTCTCCTCTCTGCTCCTCTCTTCTCTCTGCTCCTCTATTCTTCTCTGTTCTCCTCTCTGCACTTGCCTGCTCCTCTCTGCGCCTCCCTTTTCTCTGCACCTCTCTTCTCCCCTTTGCTTCTCTCTTCTTCTCTCTTCGCCTCTTCTCTTTTCTTTCAGGACAATCGCAGTCATGGGAAGCAGGTTATGCACCTTCTTCTGTACATATTCCAAGGCAGACGACATTGATTTAAAAACGCGTTCATTGCCGATGATCGGTCGCGATTATCTGCGACACTTATCGGATTCAGACTGTAGCGGGTCGTGTTTCTGTGGTCCCTGTGTTGTTTTACGTTAAATAAAAAGTCAAAAACATTTCAATCTCCTCCGATGTGAGCTTTTCCTCCACATTTCCTCTTGCTCATGGATCATCACGAGCTGAGAGAGAGAGAGGGAAAGGCACGGCTTTAATCGCATATAATTTGTCCGCATTCTAAAAATTCCATGTACAATTTTCCACAGCATCCCATATTTCATTTCTTTTATAAAGTAGTATTTGTCCGTTATCTGAGAAGAGAGGGGAAAAGTCAGCGTTCATTTAGTTAATTATGATGTCCTCGAGAACAGCTACTCTTAAATGGAGTGATTGTTGAGGAAAAAAAGAAAAAAGAAAAAGGAGTAAACATAATCAGAAAATCCCTCGACAATTTAACGCACATTTGGTTTGATCGCGCTAAAAGATGTCCCATGGAAATGAAGCATATTTAAACGTATTTCAAAGTCTCAAGACCCACCACGAATCACGGATGGAAAATTGCATAGTTATTGGGATCAAGTCTCTCGAAATGGCAGCGCGAAATGATCATACCCTTAACTGTGTTTGCGCTTTTGTAATTGATGTATTCCTCCGATTCAGCAAGCAGCATTTAAATGATCTGCGAACCGTACGCGATCAACCTCACGGTCGATAAAGTACTTCGCGGCAAATGTACGCACCACTAAATCTGCTCTTCCTCGGACGGACGGGTTTATTGCTGATGCTTAATATATTCCAACGCCTGACTAGGTTTTACGTGCGACTAAATGATCTACGGTGTGTTCAAATCTAACGCAACCGTCGCTCCGAAGCCCTCAAGAGGAGAACGTGGGCGGTTTTCACTACAGATGATGTTTTAGTCCAAGCACACCTGGTGCCACAATATACAGTACGCTAATCATGCTCAGACATTGGCGTAAATCACGGGGGACGGGGGGGGACGGGTGTTTAACTGTTTATCACTGGCAAAATAAAAGAGAGCGTGAGGCTGAGTGAAGAGAGGAGAAGCACCGGGTTTGAGCAAGCTGAAGTCAGTTTTTTCCCCCCAAACTGACGATGTTCTGTAGAGTTGCGAGTCTAAACTGATGACTAGGATGATGTAGGATCTGCACCTGAACGACGATGCATTTTAACTAAGGCAGCGCGACTAATAATCATTTCAAAAGGAACTGGGAGTTTGCGTCTCGCTCACTCAAGCGCAGGGGCAGGCACAGGTAAATCAGATCACACAGAGACATGGAAGAAAACAAGAAAAACAGATGCGTTCTCTGCCAGTTAAGCTTCAAAATGCTGCGTATTGTAATGTGCTTTTAAACTTGTTACAACGGTGTTTCCTCATCATTAGTTTTCTCAAAGTTGCATTTGGATTGATTCCTGCATGCTTGAATAATCCTGCATTGTCCTGCAGCTGAGGCTTCAAATTCACCTACCCCCTGTCCCTGCCCACATCCCTCAACTTGGTTATGTAATGTCAACACTATGAGTGACAAATGTAGCGTGACGAAGGACTTGCCCTGTTTCTGCCGGGTGTTTGGCTACTCTCTGTCAATCAAACAATCAGAAGTTGGCACAGTCAAGTTTGGTTGATAGCGCTACGTAAGTCTTAACTGTTTTCAGAAATGGAGGCACACATATCCCCCGCATTTGGTCACACGGTTTTGTGAAGCGTTGCATGCCATGTGAATTTTTAAACGTTAGTTCAAGGCCATATCATTTTATAGGTTCTATTTGCTAAATGCCTAAGAATAGCTTATGTGTATTTTTCCATTATATTTTGCTTTGTTTATGTTGCAGAAATAATTTAATAAAGATAAAAACATGGATCTATTTATGCTATACTACTGCCTGCAAAAAAAGCATGATACGAGGCAATCCTGCTCAGTTAGAAAGAATGTATTAAAATCCCCTAAAATACAGTCATGTCGTCCCTCATCCCGACTAGGACAGTGGGACAAACCTTTATCACAAAAGTGCAAAAGCTGCACAATCTCTGGGCCAGTGCTGCTGATGGTGTTTTGATGAATCACTCAATATCAGACCAAACCAAAAGTACCTCAAGCATAAGCTGTAATATTCATCATTTTAACCTTGGAAAAAGAACGCTCGCTGCCTTTCACTGGTTTATTACTTCATTTTTACTTTTTAAATAGAGCTCTTACATTTGTTATTGGAACTGTACATGCTTTTGGAGGATAGTTCCACCACATAGCAGTGACAGAATTAGCTGAAAACCCCAAGAAAAAAATACAAAATGTATTCAAAAAACGCTTTTTAGGTGTCTGTGATCAATCCGAGCATTCATGGTTTTGTTTGTGTGTTTGCTTCTCAACAAAAACCTGAGTGGGACTGAAAAACTGTATAGACTGTAATGTTATTTGAGAGTAAAGGATTTGACTGCATAAATCAGCTCAGCGGTTGTAGTTTCAACTAAGTCAGTTCTTTATGGTCAGGGTGTGTTAAAGCAAAACTCTAATCTGTTTGATTCTAATTTGAGTAACCGAGCTTCAAACAATATTATTGAGTACAGCCTTTTCTAATATGCATGCAATCATTCTGGGCAATGATCTCTACTGATATCTAAAAAACGATCAGTGCAACAATCTTTCGAACTTGCTGCTGCCAATTGTGTACACAATAAACTTTCAGTAAGGTCCAGGACTTCAGGTTCTATTTGCTAAATGGTCTCACTGATCAGAACATCACACTCTGGACAAAACTTAAATGCAGCGATGTGAAAGGCATGGCTGGTTCATGTTACATTCAAAAACCAAAACCCATTCCGCCTTTACACAAACGCTGATGCACATACCACACTAAACCCGTTCCTCTCACTTCTCTTGTTGCTCTAAATGAGTGGAAAACTTCTGTGCTGCAAGTGAGATAATCATGACTGATGCCACGCGCAGTTAAAGTTTTCTACAGCCGCACTGCGATCGGACTGAGCTGCAGTAAAGTCCAAAGTTTAGAGTCAGAGGCTTGGGTCCAGACGGGACGGTGCTTGGATCCTGGCCTTACACACAGCAGGCCATGGCTACTCGCGCAAACCAAACATGCACTCATAAGTTCATTCTCTTTCCAGCTCTAATCATTAGACAGTCAGACCAAGAAATGTACACTTCCACGATTTACACTTCAGAGTCAGTAATAACAATAGGCAGATGACATTTATAAAGACGATGTGCTTCCTGTGATATGCCCCATTAACCATGAAAACATAACAAAGTAGCTAATCCACCAGCTAGGTACTCCAAACAAGTAATTCCATGTTAAAGAGGCCGACACAGTCTCTTCATTTAAGACCAGGCTTAAAACGTTCCTCTATGAAATGGCTTATGGTCAGGCCAGTTAGGAACAGAACTAAAAACCTATAGTTCCCAGCTACGCTACCCTAGGAGCAACTATGCTGTGGGAAGTATGGCAGCTTGAGCACTATCCTCTGCTCCTGACTACTTTTCCTATCAACAATTTTAATATTTAATTTCCCGTGCAATCTGTTTATTGCTGCTCCCATCTTTCTTCTTCGTCTTCTTCCACTTCCCTCTGGGGAGTGGAGCAGGCACATCGATGACCTGTGGATCCAGCTGCTCCTCAACTGCCTGAAAAAACGGTCTCTACTCCAGATCAACAGTTCTTCATATGCCTCAAAGAACTGGTTCTTCTCCTGTCGCCCTTCAAGGAAACTACTGTTGCGAATTCGGCAGTTACAAAAACAAATTGAATTGGAACTGGAGAAAGAACCCCAAGTCTCAAATGATAATAACGTCTACGTCAACCCTTGATGTAGAATGTCTTACCCAAGGACATCAGCAGCATTGCCCCTTTTAGCTTATGCCAACATCTTAACCAAAAGAACTGAAGAAATACAGTAAAATATTAGTGAGAATCTCAGCATTTTCAACCAAACAAAGCTCAGCGATAACAAAGTCCCCAAATTCCTCCATTACACAATGCCAAACTCATTCAGTCAAGGTAGCGCTGCAGCTGCGTTTGCACACTCCATAAACGGCTTTCAAAGGCCCTTTTTTGAGCTCTTTCTTAAGCTTGTCAATATGTTGATTATCTCAAGGATTCATGATGATCCTGCGCACCTGCCGCTGCACTGAACGGATGGGTTCTCGGAGGTTTCAGCCTTTTCTGGTGCCAACAAGAGGTTTTGATGCGATGCCTGAATAATTAAAAGGTCATATATTTGCCAATTGAGCGTTGAAATATTCAGAACAAGCCAGGCGCAGGTTTAAGGGCTATGAAAACATTGAGGAGTTGAATGGATTTATGTTCATGAGTAAAACAAAGCGGGATTTGTTTTGGTCGATCTCGTTGCCATTTTAGTTCATGCTCTGATTGGCAAAACTGCACCAGACCCTGTTCTAAACACATGTGCATCAGGCGAAATGCGGCAGCAAAAGTAGCCCTGACCAAGCCCGACTCAAGATCTTAAGATGTGTTCCCTGGTGCTGTGTGGTGGTTGCCCAACTGTCATGGCCAAATGTTGTTGAAGTCAGAATGCCAGCGTTTCCAACCAGGGTTAATATAGTATACAACACCGGATTCTTCCATCACTCAATGACAAACTCCCAAACTCGTTCAGTCAAAGTAGCGCTGCAGCAGAGTTTGCAGAAAACGGTGACAGTAAATTCATTTGTATTCTCTCAACAGCTGCCAAACTCCCTCCGTCTTTGAGCATGCTTTCGTTCGAATGTTTTATTCATTATTAATTTGCAATTTCATCTGCTTCTGTATCTTTTTTATGAGTTTAGTTCAATGATCTGTGGATTAGTTTGGCTGTTTAAAGCTCCACATTAAAAACAGGATTATCACCATTTTAAACCTGCTTCATTGTATTGCTATCCAGAGATGCTCATCTTTGGAATAATGTTAAAGGTGAGAAACTATACACAAAACTTATTATTTTGGTCAGTTTGCTCTCTCAACACACAAGCAAAAATATACATTTTTAATTTTTCTCTTCTTCTTTCCAGCTCTGTCACTTCTGACGCTTTGCTGCCAGTACGGCCTCCATTACTCAAAAACAACTCATGTTGTTGAGTAAATGTGTCTGTAAATGCGTATGTCCCATACAATAAACCCCTACAAACTGTGTAAACATTAGTAAAGACATGTGTTAAGGGCAGTAACAGTCTGAGCAGAAGCGTGAAGGGCATAACAGCGTGAAGGGCATGACATAAAGGGCAGAACAAGGGCATTACAGTCAGATATGTGGTGTTTTTAATGTCATTATGTAACGATGCAAAGCTCGATTCACTGTTTTTGTGTTGGTGGATGTGGTTATTGAGCGTGGGACGGGGGCAGAGAGGGGAGGGGGGCACTGTTCAGCAGCCTCACAGCCTGAGGATAAAGGCTCTTGGTCAGTCTGGTTGTTCTGGCCTGAATGGACCTGTACCTTCTACCTGAGGGCAGCAGGTGGAAAACAGGATGAACTGGATGTACTACACTCTCTTCAAACAGCGGGTGACATAGACTGTACTGATCTCTGGGAGAGTCGTCCCAATGATCGGCCTCAGTAGAGCTGGAGAACCACTCTAAAAATCCATACGTCTGAACACTGCTGATGGCAGAGTTGTAGAAGTTCATCAGTGGTCTGGGAATTTTGGCGCTCCTCAGTTTCCTCAGACAGTAGAGGTGTGTTGGTCAGATGGTGTTGAAAGTCAAACTGTAGTCCACAAGAGGAGCCGCGCATAGATATTCTTCTGCTCAAGGTGCTCCAGTAGTGTGTGGAGCACATCCTCAGTTGACCTGTTCTCCTTGTATGCAAACTGATATTGCTCGAGTGATGGGGAATAGCAGCTTTAATGTGTTTGATTACCAGTCTCTCTAGACATTTTGCAGGAATGGAGGTGTGCCACAGGTCTGTTGTCATTTAGACATTAGACTGTTTGGGGACGGGGACTAAGGTGGTTGACTTGAAGCAGGCTCGGACCCATGATGTGGACAGCGACATGTTGTAGATGGAGGAGAATACGTCTGCCAGCACTGCAGTCTCTCAGGGCCCGTCCCAGCACTCCATCTGGCCCGCCCGGCTTTCCTGATGCTGCGGAGGACACATCTCACCTCGTGTGTGCACAGGACTGGGGCGGAGTCACTAGAGGGTATGGGGGGCAAAACAGTGACTGCGTTTTACCTGTCAAAGCAGGCATAAAAGAGATTTAGGTCCTCAGCTAAGGTGGGACAGTCAGCTGAAGGAGGTGGCGGTTTCCTCTTCCTCTGTGATGACCTAGATGAAGGCAGTATTCCTAGCTCGGATGTTGTTACACGTCGCTTGTCATCCAAGTTCTTATTTTTGGAAACTCACAGAATTGTCCTATATAGATTGTTCTCACAAAAGCAGATGTACCTGTAATTCAAGACGTGAAGGTGTAGTTATCCTACTTCCCTTTAAGTACATCCCAGTCTATGAGGTGGAAACAGTCCTGGAGCATAGGAATAGCATCCTCCGACAATGTCCTCAATGTTCTGACTGTAGTCCCAGCACCTCTGATCTTAGGTGTACATCGTGGGTGTAGCAGAAGAGACATTTGGTCTGACAGTCCCAAGTGGGTGCAGGCTGAGCGCTATATGCATGTGCTACATCTGTATACACCTGGTCCAGAGTTTTATCTGGTCTAGTAGCACACATTTTGGTGTATATTGTGAAGAACTGATTTTAAATCTGTTTTTATTGCATCCGAGGAGTTCAATCACGCAGTGTCTGGCTGTGCTAGACTGACACTTTGGCAGCATGAGTTTCGTCTCTGGACTACACAGCTCATCCACAACTGTGACGTTAGTGCAGCAGGAGTTGTTGATATAGGTGCATAATCCCCCATGTCTCTGTCGGCTCGGTAGGTGGTGCGTCCTGCTCGCTCTATAGCCCTGTCCGCAATGGAGCTGTCAAGCCAAGTCTCGGAGACAGTTCAGTAACAGCCTTTTGCGTAGTCATTTGCAACCGTATCTCGTGCCGGCTTGATCGAGCATTACAGAGAAAGACGGTAGGGAGCGGTGCCTGCTGTGCGGGTGTGCCGGGAGGTGGTCTGGCGATCTCCGGAGGACTGAGGTTCTCGGCTGACAGATGATGATCCCAAGTTTTTAATTGTGGGAGTTTTGTACGATTGTACTGAAGTGCCAGTGTATCAAAATTGTTTAAAATAATACTATTTTAATATTGTACAGAAGGATTTATTGGATTTTGTATCTAATTTGTCAACAAAATGAAGTAAGAATTTTAAATCTGGCCCTATACATTTTTCAGATATATATGCGATCTTTACTCTTTACACATAAAATTATTTTTTATAAGAAAACATTGAAAATTTCTAATTATGTAAGTAAACTACAGAAATGGTTTCAAATTGAAACCTCTTAATTATATATCTGTTCCTCTTCACCACTCATCTGCAGTGTCTCGCCTTAATGATGACGCCTTAAAGAGGACAATTACGTTCCATTTACTATAATGAACTTGTAACCTTGTTAACAGTTAACAGTATTTCTTAAGGCCACAGAAGAGCTGGGGCCAGCACTGAAGGAGGGGTCAAATGCAGAATCCATGGCTCCTTGAGAATGCCTGATCTCGGCTGAGCTCAAAGCTAAGTATGGTTGCGTGGTTAAAGCTAGTGTTGTTAGTATAGGACTTTCTAACATTGCCACCATGAATCTTTATGTGTATTCATCGAAGTGCCAGATGTGAACATGAAGATTTATTTCGACATAAAAAGCGCACACATAAAAGCTCCCAGCTGCAGACTCTCAGAAGTGTTAGATATGCAGCGCGTGGAGAGAGGGAAACGACTCAATCGAAGAATCGGGGATTAAAGACGCACTTTTCAATAAGGTTTCGGCTCTAGTTGAAGAAAGTAGGCAACTGATAAAATATATCAACGAAATATAACAGAATTCGGGACTGTTTTTGCAAACTTTTGTGAATGGAGAAAGTATGGAATAGTTTGTGCTTTATTTTTTTTAATTACACCGTTTGTACTGGTTTGTACATTGCGGCCATTGTATTTTGCTTTAGTGTTTAACAGAATCATTTTATGTGTGGTAGGGCTGTAACTAACGATGATTTCTATTGAAAATATCTACTTTTTAAATGCATTATCCACCAAATAAAGCTTGCAATATGGTGACTGAAGGCTTCTAGATGGAGGATATTTCCAAATAAAGTGTATTCATGAGGAGCATCACAAATTGCTTATTCTTTTTTGACCTTTAGATGTTGCAATGCCAGTCTTTGTTATAAAATGTCCTTGCATATGTGTTTTTGAGTCTGTATAGTCCAGATAAGGGGTGCCAATGATGACCAAAATTTGACAATGTTTATTTTTTTATCTCCAGCCTCCAGTCTTAGTCAGTCATAACAAGTCTAAGTATAAAAAGCATCAGCAGATGGCAATAGGCCTGTATCTGCAGACATATCGAAATTCAAAATAAGTAAATATCGAAGCCTGCTAATGCAATATTCCCTACACTATCATTTGAGCACGGAAAGCATCAGAACAAGTTTGGTGAAGATCTATGGGCTGTAAAACAAACTCCCTTACACCCTATCCCCGCCCACATCCCTGTACTTAGTTGTGATTATTTGACAAATTAAGACTCTGAGTGACATAAATGTGATGTAAATGACAACCTGCTGCTTGTTACTTGTCACTTAAATGTCACTATGAAGGCAACACTTTGCAATAATGATCTAATGATGTTATAGTTCAATGTGAGTACCTGAAAACCAAGCCAAACCTTTACTCAATATATGTAACTCATTATATACTGTTTGGCATTAGTAACAATAACAGCGGCGCAAAGGAAAGACCCAACTGGCCATCATGTCTCTTTTGTCCCATGAGCTGGCCTAAAGCTCATAACAGTACAATGTTCTTTCATGAGCTGTCCACTGCGTAAAAATACATGCTGCTGAGAGATTGTGTGTGTATTTTTTCCTTTATACAGCCTAGTATTGTATCATTGTTCTGCAGTCCGCTCCGACGGAGAGAGACGGTGTGTGTATCTAAGAAAGATATTGTATGGCGCAGTATCTATGCAACGAACTCAGAACTGGATCAGAGGGGAGCAGTGGGTGAGACGGCGCTCGACGCAGTGGGGCAGTCCTAGTATAGACCAACCCGAGGCTCATGTATGTGAGGGGAAGGGAAGAGCGGCACAAAGCCCCCCCCCCCCCCCCCCCCCGCCCCCCACATCATCCCATCTGCTCCTCGGCTATTTTGGACTAATATAAAAGTTCCTGTCATGTGGACGAGCATGTGATCTTTGCAATCTTTCGTTTCTTTGGGATATTTTTAGCCCAATAACTCCGCAGTGTGTAGCGGTGGCTTAAGCAGTTTTCCGACTCACTGTTGTGCTCCTGTTCTTCCTCCACGTTGCCCATAACCATGGCTGGGACTCCAAAGGCCGAGGCCAGTACCCACACACAGATATTCACCACCTGTATTCACACGAGAGAGAAAGAACACGCTTTTACGTACAGTATGTGGACATATTCAACATAACATGATGAGGAATGACCGTGAATCACAGGTTTATGTATTCTCATTGGAGGAATTGCCATTGGATTATGTATGTTCGACCACTGATTCAGAGATGACATCGTGGGCGGTTTCGGTCTTTGTCTAAATGCATTGAAAGTGCTGCAGCAGCAGGTTAACCTTGCACTGCCAGCTGGACTGTACCAAGGTATGAGTTCTTTTTATTATGGTTTTGACGCACTAATCCATATTGTATGGCGCCTGTTGATCTGTTCAAGTTTGCCCAACTTTTAGTGCGGAACAGAACAGGAATCTCGCCTCCACCACGAGAAAAAAAACAAAAAAAAGCAAGCAAGGTTGCGAGGCTAAACCCTGAATGTATTCTTTATTCTTTTTTCAATATTCGTTTTCCTTTAATTGAATCCCCATTAGCTTCCACCAAATGGTTGATAGTCTTCCTGGGGTCCATTAAAAAAAAATAATAATAATAATTTTCTTTACCACAATGTTATGTTCTGCTGTTCATTATCACAAAGACTGACAGTCACCGCTCTTGCTCTTGCTCCTGCTCTCTTGCTCTTGCTCTCTTGCTCTCTTGCTCTTGCTCCTGCTCTTGCTCTTGCTCTTGCTCTTGCTCCTGCTCCTGCTCTTTCTCCTGCTCTCTTGCTCTTGCTCTTTCTCCTGCTCTCTTGCTCCTGCTCCTGCTCCTGCTCTTGCTCCTGCTCTTGCTCCTGCTCTTGCTCCTGCGTTTGCCGCCTGACAGTTGATCCAGACTTCTTTAAAAGCGTGCCTGACCTTACCTTGGCCTTGTGTGGCGTCCGCATGTCCAGCGCCTTGACTGGGTGACACACGGCCACGTAGCGGTCCATGCTCATCACGGTCAGAGTGAAGGTGCTGGTGAACATGTTGTAGTAGTCTATGGACACCACTGCTTTGCACAAACTGTTCCCGAAAGGCCAGAATCCAAGGAATACGTCGGTGCCCTGGAAAAAAGGGCAGACAAATGTGTTTATTTGGTTATTTAAGGACCCCCACTAGTGTCTACTGCAGCAGAGACTGCTCTTCCTGGGGTCCATGTATTACAAGACCGTTCATATAAAGCACATTAACAATCAAAAACTGAACTGAACCTTATCAAGAGGGCTTATTTTTCCTTATTTGACTGACTAAAATGACCCCCAATTTAGACCGAAGATGTTTCTGACCCTCTTGGAATACACACAGATGTCTGGGCTCATTGTGAAGCTGAGACTGTGGGTTCGGTCTGTGATGTCTGATGTGCTCTAATCATAGTGGAAACAAGTTCTGCAAAGAAAAATATCACATTTTAAGTTCCACCTAGTTTTTCTTTTACATATGGATACAGACAGGGACCTCTGTAGAGGAAGCAATCCATTCATAACGTTAGCCGTGGGCTAAATGCTCTCTAAAAGTTCATCACGTCTCATCCAGCGTCGTCACGGATACTCACGCTCGGGGGGGAAAAGTGGCGGAGCCGGAGCAAGGCTGGCGCCTTTTCTTTCCTTAGAGAAGGCAAGATGCAATCAGTGACTCTGGCGTAAAGTGTAGTAAAGGCTCGTCAAAAAAAGACAATCAATTGTTCGCTGGACTCTTCCCGAAACTTTGCGACGCAGAGTAGAACTGAAAGGGGCTGCAATGTCCTGCACTCTGGGTCCTCCGCAACGGAAACTCGCAACTTTCACAGATGAAACTAATGAAGGCGACGGATACACTTTTGTATTGTATCACTACATTTGCGTTGTTGTATGAGGTGCATTTAACAGCATTGAACAGACACAATTGTTTTGTTTTTCTAACCTGGAATGGAAGTGTTGCCAGAAACAGGGAATCGGCCAGCGCCAGGTTAAAGATGTAGATGTTTGTGGCTGTCTTCATCTTTGTGTATCTGTGAAAAACAAAGGGAGAAAAACAGGATGAAAAAAATGTGTCACAAAAATACAGACCGTTTTTGAATATTGAAGAAAGAGAAAATAATTGGCAGTATTAAATTAAACAAATACATAATATTATTAATATTAAAGGTTTATTATTTTGGTAGGGTTAAGATTAATCTTGTCCACATTGCATTTGACCCATTCACCCATCCTCATAGGTCAACCACAGTGGAGAGCGCAAGGACCATGCTCCATGAACCAGAATCTTGGTCTAGTACCTGAATACACACATTTCTGCGAATACAACACTTCTAACGTTATTCAAACTGGTGGGATTGGGATGAACCTCACATTTGTCTAAAATCATGGAAAAACATAACACATTTACAGCCGGAATGATAACTGGAAGTGCAGCTTCAGATACACACATTTACCCATCACAGGTGTTGAATATCCTAAAGAAGCACAAACACGTTTAACCTAGTATGTGACTATAGGTGTTGTATAAGTATATAATTTGTCTTCCTGGTTGGACATTAGAAGCAGATATGACATAACTAGAGAAAATTCCTTGAAACCATGCTGTAAACATTTTTTTTGGGTTGATGGGGCAAACGGGAGCCCAGAGAGAACCCACCCAGACATGAGGAGAAGCATGCAAACTCCTTGCACATTTACATTCTATATATTAATATAATAAAAGTAGTTCAAAAAACACGTCTCATCTCAGAAAATTCAATTCTGTCAACTGGAAAACAAAAATTAAGAGAGAAGTTCTTCTGATAGAGAACCAGTCACTGCCTTATATCTGCCTGGACGGAGGTGCTAACGGCATTGACGCTAACACAAACGAGTTGTTTACAGTAAGGAGTATCTGTTCTTTAGTTATGTCTATTGAACTACTACAAGCGTCTTGTAAACGCATCTTGAAAAGCGCTATGCAAGTGTTATGCATTATTATTCCAAGGTGTGTCCCTGAGTCATATTTAGCATATTTAGCCATCCTACTCCAATTCCCTTTGTTTTGGTTTAGGCCTGATGATGGCGTTGTAAATTGATGATAAATTGTACCTTAGACCACCATTTCTGTTCAGAGATGGATTGTCTTTCCTGACAAATACAGCCTCATTGACCCCTCTCACACAGCACGTCTTCTCCTTTTGCCAAGATCTGAACTTCACTGCCCCCAAAGGTGTGGTTGGTGTCGTTGAGATGCAGATGCTTTCTTTAAATAAATAAAAAAGTACGTCTTTTTCCAACTTTTCTGCCACTTTACTGATGTTTTCCCCCACCAAACTAAGTAATGAAAAGTCATGGCTTACAGCAGAAGGAGAAATCCAAGTGCGTTCCTCCTTCTGCTGATTGCGCTTGGATTTGATCGAGTGTTGGTTCAGGGCGTACATTTAAAGATATTTTCTGATGTCAATGTCCACGGTTACAAGCAAAGTTGCGGTTGTGTTTTTGATTGCCAATCGCAGTGATGGCTCTCCTGGACTGTTAGAACGGCAGGTAAAGGGAGATGTGAATTAAAAATAGCAGTGCATAGGAGGAAACGTATGCCTCGAAATGGTTGAGGTCATAGAACACATCTTTATAGTAACGCCAGCAAAAAAAACAACAAAAAAACACAAAAATCTTACTTGTCGATATCAAGAGCTCGTTCATCTGCTCCACTGTTACCAGCCAAGGGACAACAGATGGAAACTGGCATCTTCACTGTTACAGATGATCCTTAATATGCACTGTCACTACCAAATAAATAAGTCAATAAAAAATAAACTAAGACACAACAAATTATTCCTGCTGTCGCCATGTAAAATCCATTCTTGTTAAGTCATTGTACAATATTCAGTTCACTTGTAAAATTGTATTAAACATATAAATATATTTTTCTACCGGGTTTTAGTTGATACAGGACATATTTTGCGAAGAGCGTGCGATACCTTTTAGGGCGACCTTAAACGCACACCGGGAAAGGAGCCGATTTCACACAGCGCGAGAGAAAACGCAACACTTCTCTCCTCAAAAGCATTTCAGGAAATACGGGACTAACAGCACTGCTTTTGGAGGGGTTTTGCAAAAGGACACAACTTTAAAGGATGCGCTGGCGTGCTAGCGTAGCCCGCTGCTAACTGGGTCAAGTCAAGTTTATTCATGAAGCACATTTCAAAACACCACAAGGGCCCAAAGTGGTGTACAAAGGCAATACAAAATGCTATAAAACATACAAGACATGCAAAAACAAGCTAAAATAAAATAACACTATAAAAATGTTCTGCGCAGCTTGTTAAAAGCCTGTGCAAACAAAGGGGCTTTCAACAACGATCTAAAAAATATATATGTAAATATATATATGTTCTTGATGCCCAGAGGAGGAAGACTGTTCCAGAGTCTGGGAGTTGGATCTATAATATCACAGAAACAAACTGTGAGACCAGAATGTTCAGTGTAATCGCAGGGACAAAGGTTTTGGACAAAGGTTTTGGACAAAGTGATGCTCTTTTTCGTTTCAAATGTCCAATTTAAAACATTGTGAAGGTACAAATCATGTCATTACACCACCTCGGCACATCCCTCCCAGTGATGTGAAGTTTGTAAAGAGCACAGAAACGGACCATGGATGAACGACGGCCGCAAGATCCATCACAACCGAGAATCGTAATTCGAATGGACGCATTAGTAAATCGCAATTTTTCTGGTACAATTTCCTCCACAAACAAAGAAAATATCCTGTCTAATCCTGCATCAAAACTGCCAACGAACTATATCGTTTTGAGATGTACAAACATGAAATACATGAGTCTTTTTCAGTTCATAGGCCTGAAAGTTGAAGGTGAACTTTGAACCGAACCCTATTGCTCAAGCCTAAATCGCAAATCGCAATTCTTGGGAAAAATATCCAATTGTGATTCTTCTGACGATTCGTGCAGCCCTGTGATGAGCGCGGATGAATACAGCTCACGTTATCGCTGCTCGTAACGCTTTCCTCTGCCGTGCTCAGCTTATGCAGACCACAGGCAAAATAATGAGCTATTTTAAAAACGTATTTAAGTCCTATTTTTATGTGAGAGCAAAATATTGCAAAAAAAACATACATTTCTTATATTTGGTCATTTCTTTTGCTAATTGGCTGCAGATAATTTATGCAACATTTATTATAATTTAATCGAATCGTTGCTTAATTTTCTTTTTACCTTTCAATTGTATTTTTGGCTTTTGTCCTTTGGTGTAGAACATTTTAACATTATTTATTTGAGAGTTTTTTTGTACACGCTTTGTTTTATGTTGACTTGATCTCGATTCTCTTCCGTGTTCCCGCTGAAAATACTGTATTTCTTTTTCACGGCTGCGGCGACAATTTCCTGCATGTCCTTCCCCAGTCTCGTCCCCGTTTCACGCTGCGCTGTCCTGACTAATGAAGCCTACGGGCCAAAAAAGAAAGCCTACAAAAAAAAAATCACCATTGCCAAATTTAAAGAACCAGACTAGGGGCAATATTTGCTGCATTTAACCAAAAGATGTGACTTGGTAATGTGCAGCGGGACTATTTTCAGCCGAACAAGCGTACTACGATTCAAAAAAAAAGGTTGAAAAGCACTGCACTCCGTCTTACACAGGAGATCGTGCACCTTGGGGCTCTTGGTTTCAAGTTGATGTCCCTGCTTATCTGACTTGAAACGCAACAACGTTTTGTCAGAGATTAAACTAGAGACAGTATCTAACACTAATGGATGACATTTGCGATTAGCCGACGTCGAGAGGAGACGGAGAGGCCGAGGCTGTTGGCTGTTGGTTCTGTGGCTGCGATTGGAGCTGGGCGACGATTAAGGACTGGGCTAATATTATAACAGACGTGCGCACAATTCCAAAAATAACCTCAGGACTCAACTTAAAAATAGACCAAAACAATGGACAAAATGGGACAATTATTCAGAATTTAATATGCTCTAATTCCTCTTATTTATTCTTATTTATATACATTTTTTCTGATGCCACTCCATTATGTTCTACTTTTACTCCTTTAACTTGACTTATGTTATGTTTGATTTATTTTCCAATAGAATTAAAATAGCAAAAAAGGAAAAAAAGGAGAGAAAGTGTGTTTAAATGTGATTAATTAGGCTGTGATTGGCATATACTTTGAAGTAATTTGGCGTTTACAATAATTAACCTATACTACACACTTGTATTCATGTATTACTTTTGAATTTCTTTTTTCTTTTATTGCATATTATTTTGAGTTTGATAATTAGTGTTCCTGTACAATTTACGTTTCTTTATCGAACTGTACAAATGATCTAAAAGAACAAATTAAATGAAAGCAACTTTGTTCCTGAGCCATATTTTCACTTTGACGTTACGGTCGAGTTTGTTTCAAAAAATGTGAACACAACATCTGTTCTTTGTGGAACAATTCTCTCTCTCTGATGCTCAGCGGCAACACATAAAACACATTACATTTTCACCATTTACAAAAACACTCAAAAATAGACTTGTATTGGACGAGAGCAGGGTGGAGAGTGGACAACAGCAGAATGGGAAGAATACTATCCAAAAAAATATAGAAAAATACAGGCATGGGATGAAAAGATGAGAGGATAAAAGATTTTGAGATGTTTTTAGTCGAGATAAGAGTTGGACCAGAGCTATTGAAAAACAAAACGGAACAAAACCTGAGAATACGTGGAGCTGGAGCCAAATGTGGCAAAAACACAAGCTGCGCGTCCAAAAATGAAAACATTGCAAAAGCTTCTAATGTTGTGCAAAACCAAATTATTTGCATTTTGAATAATTCCCATCATGTCAAGGTCTTTGCATGGAGAGTTTTGAAAATTGTTAAGACTTGTAGAGTGAATGCAAAATATAACTAAACAGCTTTTTCTCAACTTCCATCCAAAATAAAGCCACATTTGGCCGTACCACAACAAAAGGTACAGCGGACTCCAGTTCCAAACAACAAAAACGGTATTCATTGGCCTCTGCCATTTTCCATATTCTTAACATTTTCCGTGTAGAAAGGAAATTAAATATAATTTTGTTTATTGCTTGTACTGTTTCTGCTACTGGTAAACCATCACACACTTGAAATAGCCATGCATGGTCTCATGTACTGAATTTTTCTTCCCAAAACTGTAGAATGGAGTGGAGAGAAAGTGCTTTTATGACACTTACTTGCAATACTTAGATGCAAAGACACTGTCTCCACCTCCAGAAGCAGGAGATATGAAGAGGAAATACAATTGCACATTGCACAATGGCAAGACTCCGACGGCCGCAATAACGTATTATCCAAGTATTATCATGGCTGAAGCATTTCTGAGAGGAGTAGGATGTCCTTTTTGTTGAAGCACAAAGAGCAAAGAGTGCTAAAAGGGTGCAATAGATTTTCTACTTTACAGAAATACAATGTGAATATACTGCAATATATACAAATATATATTTGGTTTGAAACGACCTATAAAAGTCCCTGAGACGATCTTATCAACATGTTCTCTTATCATGCTCTGTAACGTTAAAGGTGCACTGTGTAACTTTTCTGTCTGTTTCTTTGCAATGAAAAAACACGTACAACTGAATAGATGCAAGATATACACGTTTCATTCTTTAATACTGAGAAACATTACCGGTAAAGTAATGACATCTCCATGGAGACAAACCCTTCACCAAAAAAAGTACATAGTGCACCTTCAAGGTTCCCGATAATCTTAGGCCATACACAAAGTTCCATATTTATCACTATATGTCAAACGCACTTAGAACCTTTAGTTTGATGCAATATCATCATGAAAAGTAAAATGTGTTAGTGAGTAGGAGGGGCTAGGAACAGTAGGCGGAGATAAGAGCCATAAAGTGTTATCCCCATGGATCTATTTCCATTCATCTGCCCCGCCCACTTTTGCCTCTTTTGGCTTCAGATCGACACTTCCGCTGTAATGGCACTTCCGGTCAAGTGGGATTTCCGTTCCCTTGTCTAGAGGATTTTCACAAGTTTTTAGTGGTCTCTTCTCGTGGTGGAGTGGATAGCACATATGCCTGCCGTGTGTGACGGGCTGCGGCGACAATTTCCTGCATGAGATCAGCAGCCCTATGTTAACTGGGACACAATTCATAGTTCAAAAGATATGAACTGGATAAGACACGCCCCCCTTCTGCCATGAAGTAGGTTTGTTTGGCGCCTACTAGCTGCTGGGCCCAGTAATTAAACTTCTCGTATTCGGCTGACCGGCACCTACAGCTTTCACAATGAGCTGATTTTGGATGAATTCCTCTCCGCTTCCACGACACGAACTTGCAAGAATGTTTTTTAAAATCCTCAAAGCGCCTCCATGTTTGCTTTGTGAGACCTCGTCCTCACCCCGCGCTCAAACTGCGCCTGAACCCCGCTCATCGGTCAGGACTTGATCACCTTGTGTGCGTTTCTCTGGTCGCACATTTTGGGTGCGGAGCTAGGCCCACACGTTGTTGGCATTATGAGCCATCGAAACAAATACGACGGCCCATGGTTTTCGCAGACAGACCGTAGCGGAGATCGAAGGATTGCTTGAACTAGCATGAACGAAACGAACATTTTGATGAATTGTTACTGACCCTTTTAAAAATGTTCTACGGTATTCAAATGTTACTTTTTATGTGTATAGTAGTCAGAAAGAAATGATGGATGGTAGTTTCCTGTCAGTTATGCTTCATTTCGAAGCCACGTCAAAGTCGCACGTTGAAAATCTCGAAATCAAAAGTTCAAGTACAAAGTTTACATACTGAATCTTGCAATTACAAATGGCAGCGTTCACATTCCGATTGAAATGGAAGGTAAATACTGGCACTGTAAATAATAAAGGACTTTTAAGAGAATTTCTCCTACAAATGAATTCCATCTGCTCCGTCACTCCTTTGGTCCTCCTGAAGGCATCTCGTTTCCTGGCAACATCAGTACCCTTTTTAGATATTCGCTCTCTAGCCTTGGTGAAACGACTTTGATAAAGTCTTCTGATCTGGATTTGAAAACTGACTTGAACTTGAAACGACAACAATGTAAAATATGACTTCTAAGGATGTATTATTTATTTATTTATATTTGTTTTAGTTTTTTTTTTTAGTTTTTCATTAAAAAAAAAAACGCAAAACACACCAACTGGGGACACGACCTAAGAGCAAAAGAAATACAAATGGTGAAAAATAATAATAATAATAATGTCACAATATGATTAAATAAAGTTACGGCATACAAAGATCCCATCTCGCCCAAAGTTTTTCAAATTTGTCCGTTTCCAAGTCTGAAAGTCATTTTTTTCCACATCTGTTATAATGTCAGTCCAGTCCTTGATCGTCCTTGTTATGGCTTCTTTCCCTGCTGCCAAAATTATATTCCAAAGATATCCATTTATTGTGTCCATGGCAGGCGTTTTGAGGCCCAAGTACATAGTTCTGAAATGGGATGGTAATGTCAGTCTCCTTGTCCAATCTTTTTGAGCAACAGGACAGTCCCAAAACACGTGATGGTGGCTTGCCTCCTGGCTGCCACAGTTTCTCCAACAGTCAGCATTTCCCCGTGAGTAATGGGCGCGTTGACATTGTGTTTATGGAAAAACGTGACACATTTTTCCAACAAAATGCCCTCCAGTCATGTGATTTGTGCTCCTCCGCTGGGATGTACAAAACAACTTCCCACAAGATTACATTCTCTTTCCCTTTTTTTGTTTTTAATATATTCAGTAGAGCAAGTTTTCCAGGTTAATAATGCATTGATATCATTTAGATACTGAATTTAGTTTTATTATCTAATTTAATCCACTTCAGCCAAAGATTTATATGAGACATTATAACTTCACTAACTTGTCAGTTTTCCCCAAATGCATTAAAAACATTAAAGTAGCACCTACGGGCCAAACTTCACATTCTAAGTCTGATTTGTTTAAAATTCAACTCCAAACAATTAGGCAAAAATCGCACATTTTCTGTCAAATCTAGTTTACCTAAAAACTAAATAAGAAATCCCAAATTCCTTCTGTACATCTTTTGTTAATCTTTTTTTAATACGTCAGCAAAATAAAATAAGACCATTAAACCTGGCAATACACTTTTCCGATATTTGAATTAATTGTCGTTTGTTTAATTGTTGTTGTTTATTTGTATTTATGTGTAACTGTGTAAACTTTACTTGGACTATATATAATTTTTTCAAACCAACAAACTGCAAAAAGCTGTTTTTTTTCCCTATTCACCTTGGTCTCACTATTATTATTATTATTATTATTATTATTATTATTATTATTATTATTATTATTATTATTATTATTATTATTATTATTATTATTATTATTATTATTATTATTATTATTATTATTATTAATTATGTAAAGACAATTATTCCTGAATTTAAGTCAGTTTGAACTCTGCATGTTTGCACACTCACTCGTAATCCCACTTGAACCTCTCTCGTGGAAGTCTGCACAGAAATGACACGTTCATTCGAGGTGTTCACTCTTGTGGTTCATAAGCCACGCATTAAGTGCACTGAACTCAGCACTCCGTCCAAAGATCAAAAGCACTTCGCGAGAGTCCAGACCGAAGTGTACCTTACACATCTTACAGGTCTTTCATTCCTCGAAGGCGGTGAGTATTTTTATCTCTTCGCGCAAGCTAGACGTTCTGGGGGAGAAAGCCCTCGATTTAGGGCTGGGTAATGAATCGAAATATCGACGGATCAAGTCATGTGAAATGTTCAATGATTTGGAATCGGGAGTCCAAAGTCGATCCTCTGACAGTAAAAACATGAGGTTTGGAGCAGAAGTCAGACTTTGGAAGAAGAAATGTACATATTATTTGTGTTAAATGGCATGAATGTAAAGTTTATGTTCATGAAATAATTACTAAAAGCCAATGACCAAATACATTTATTCAGATTAAATACATATAAATATTTTTTAAACGAAGTAGTAGGGATCTAACGATATGAAAATGTGGAATTTAGCACTTGAGTTACAACCTGGAACAATGCATCTCTCCTGATAAGGTTAATGTATATTGTGCACTGCCCCTGTCTCAAATAAATAAAACTATATCTAAATCTCACAGTACAATATTTATTGCATTGTTGTGGGAGGGCTTATTTTTATGTGGTTTTGCTTAAAATAAAACGTATAATAGCCATTTTATCTCGTCATTCTTATTAATTGTGCAAAATCCACATTATATCAAGAACTACACTGTGAACCAGATGGAATAATCCAAAATAATATAATAAAATAAGCATAATTTTAATCGTATTGCAATTTAATAGTTTTACCACTTTCTTATTCTGTAAAGAACTTTGACTTAGACCCTACAAATGTGAAGCTCCAAGAAAAACTGCGCAGAAATGGTTAATATCAAGGTTTTTGTCAACAGTAGAACACGTTGTAGCTGTAGCTCTGTAGTTTACAGCCTGGACTGGCCTGGACAAACCTCAAAGTCTTCTCTCTGAACTGAATGGACAACACCTGAAGCCCGGCAACTGCAACCAATCATGGACCAGCGAGCCTGGACTTCTGGAGGCGATGGAGCTGCTTCCACATGAGCCAAGGCCGGTCCATAAACAGAGAAGGAGAAACACTTGCATGTGTCCTCCATCTGCAGGTTGAGGCACTGGCCATCCAGGTTCAGTTGTGATTGTAGTTCCTTTTTTAACCAGTAAGAGCAGGGGCTACATCAGCTTCTCTTTATTGTCCAAAAATGAATCAGCCTACAGCGTTTTTTTCTTTAATCCCATGGGTAATTATGTTTTGATATTTCGTGTTTTCGCTGCGTGTTTATTAATATTCCACTCTCAATTGAAGACACATTAGAAATGTTCTGGGCGTATTATTCTTTTAATCTTTTTTGAAACAGAAGATAATGGATTTGCGCTGCATAATTGGGAGCTAGCTTCAAGGTTAATAATTATGGTCATTCAGTCTGTTCAATGAAGCCGTCAAAAAAACTAACTGTGTGAAGGTTATTGTGGAAATAAGACTGGCAAATGGTATTCATTTAACTTAACTGAACTCTGAATTTTTCCCGCTGAATCAAATTGAATGATGTGCTTATTTTTCCACCTAACCTCCATCTACAACATGATCCAGTCACATCCTTTTTGTAGAACCTAGGAAACCATTTCAAAGACTACATTGAGGCAACTGAAGGTATTTTTGTCTTCTGAAGCGCTTCACTGTGATTGGTTAAATCCAGTGAATGACAGAGACTTAACAATACAAGTGACATCGCGACATTGGAGAACTCTTATAGTTTGTGGAGTCAAATGAGATGATAATGATATGGTTCAATCTTTTTTTGGATTTCTATTTTGGAGATATCGTTCAAAAACAGTAAATCTCTCATAGAGGTACACACAAGTATAGCTCTGACCAAGCCCAGCACAAGATCTGGGGAAGGGTCCATGGGCGCTGTAATATAGCAGTAACTGTTCCTGGTTCCAGGTTGCACCAGCGGTACTGAACGATGGGCCAACGAGTGGATACATTTCCTCACAAGGGATAAATAAAGTGTACTTTAATCGAAATTACAACTAAAATAAAATACTATTAAAGAGACAGAAATGTCACCCAAACAATGATGTAAATTGATATTTCTGGACTGTTAATTGTATGGATCATTTTTATGGTTCATTCACATTATGTGCTTGACTTGAACCTCAACCAAGACATTTACAGGCGCATTTTAGCACATTCCTGATGCATTGTGAAAATATCATTCCATGTCTCATCACAAAGTCTCCAATTCAATCTCTCAAAATATATTTTTTTTTATAGCGCAGTGTGTTTTTCAATCTCAAACATTATATACTGTTTCAATCCCAGCATTATATATCAAACAATGCTATCTAATGTTGTCAACAGTTTTTGTATTCAATTTTGTTTCAACAGGTTCTTCAATGGGAAAAAAAACAAAAACATTTTTGTTCAGCCATATAACGATGACATTTCACTATTAAAACACCACTGGTGACGGTGTTGAAATAATATTTGATTGTCAGGCTATGCCAATCAGCCTCTTCAGTTATGTTCCGGTGGTACAGTCACTGAGCACGTCATCTGTTGGAGCCTTGATCTGTGGTTTTCCAAGGCTGTAACTTCCATTCTCTGTATCCATCCTCAATGTTCCTTCTGAGAGTGAGACCCCTTCTGAGAGTGAGAGACCTCTTCTGTGTGGACAACCTTCCCTCTCTTTGTCTCCATCCGGCTACACTCCTCAAGCCCGAATGACATCCCAATCTCAGCGCTGTAGATCCTGGTCGTGTGGATCAGAGAGTCGATGTCTCACTTGCTCTTGGCGTACAGTTTGATGTCATCCATGTAGAGGAGGTGACTGATCGTGGCCCCATTCCTGAGGTGGTATCCATAGCCAGTCTTGTTGATTATCTGGCTGAGAGGGTTCAGACCTATGCAGAACAGCAGCAGGGACAGGGCGTCTCCTTGGTATATGCCACATTTGATAAACACTCTTGCAAGTGGTTTACCATTGACCTCAAGGGTGGTTTTCCACATCCGCATCAAGTTTGTTATTTATTAATTAAATTATTAATGAGAGTCCTGTTGATGTTGTACATCTCTATGCATTCAGTGATCCATGTGTGTGACATTGAGTCATATGCTTTCTTGTAATCCATCCAGGCAGTGCACTGGTTGTTGTGTCGGTTTTTTTCAGTCTGGGGCGACTCAACCAGGAGTTGATGTTTTAGTACTCTGGTGTCTTTGCCGATGCCCCTCCGTGCTTTGCTCGTGTGCTGATCCATGTGCCCAATTATCTTAGCTGCAATGAGGCCTAATGAGGTTCAATGTTGTCTGCTCGAATAGTTGGATGGGACTGAACCTTTGGAGGGATGCTTCAGGATCAAGATCGTACGCCCTTCGGTTAGGCATCCAGTGTGAGTCCCTTCCCTTATCAGCTGGTTCATTTGTGATGCCAGGCACTTATGGGGTGCTCTAAGTTTCTTTAGCCAGTAGGCATGAATCAGGGCCCGGTCACATCTATTCTGGCCCATGACTGATCCACCCTCGCTGTGTGAAGGAGAGGTTTCACAGGTTTTCCTTCTGCTGCTGTCAGACTTTACAACATGTGAACGTGTCATTCAGCTTTCATAATCCTGTGCAATACTGTTATACTCCTGTGCAATACTGTGACATCCTGTCAATCATCCCTGTGCAATATTTTATGTCCATATGACAGCTGGAAATAAGTGTTATTATTAGAGTTTTCTTTTTTCTAAGTTATCTGTTTTTATCATACTTCTGGGCCTAATCTGTTTCTGTACCTAATCTGTGTTGCAACAGTGGAATTCCCCATTGTGGGACAAATAAAGGTGATCTTATTTCTGGACATCTACCACTGTGACGGTCACTGGATTCTGTTCAAGGCGGTTGCTGTCGTCCTCTCTCAGATCCATCAGCCACTGTGCATTGCTGTTGTGTTGCCTCCTTTTCCCATATGCTTTTCCAGTCCCTTTCCTTTCAGTTTCCAGCGTTTGTGGGTAAATTGTCTAATAAAGCCAATATGGGCTAAAAATAATGTATAGGGATGGATGATACATTGATCTCGGTATTGGTATTGGACAGTATTTGTATAATATATTGAATATTTCGATATTTTGTGGCCAGTGCCCCAGTTAATGTGTGCTCATGTGTCTTTCCCAGTTTGTGCTCAGTGATTCAGATTTGTCTTTTTATTTATTTAATTGTATATTTTATTGTTATCAGCTTTGCCTTTTTAAACAGACTCATGAGTAAAAAATGGAAATAGAAGAGGCATTAGGCTAAAAAATACATCTTTAGGTTTACACAATCATCCCACAAAGTATTTTATATTATTTTCACTCAAATGAAAAGTTAATTTAAAGTAGATTTATAGACCTTGCTATGGATTTTAAAAGCTAAATATCGGATAGCAGCAAGCCAATTGTTGGATATCAAACCATCCCTAGTTATTGATGAAGATACATTACTGAGCTAAAAGCTAAAAAAAAAACTTTACATAATTTAGGAGCTGTAATTGCAGCACAGAAACACTACTGCAAAACTAGTTATTTCTTATTCGAAATCTCTGCAACCACATTGTACATTCTCCCGCCGTCATCCGCCTCTTTCTTCATACGTTTTAACGCTTTGCCGCGGCTTGACTTCTCATCGCACACGCCCGTTATGGAAGTCACGCGGATGGATCTTTTTTATCTTTCTTGCAGTTTCAAATATTAATAATTGTGTTGAATTATTCACAGGAAGACAGTCGGCCCTCGCTGGGGATGAGTGAGCTGTCACAAGCCGTTTTTAAAATATTTATTTTCTTGGTCTTAAGCGGTGAGTGCGGGGAGAATTAAAAGTAGCAGTTCTTGTTCAATCAGCATGAACACACGGACAGTCAAGTTAACACAGAAGAACCAATTACATTCACACACTTAAATATGTGGCAACTGACAAGCTTCTGTCCAAGGATTCAAAGTGAAGGCAGATCATAATTCCATGGCAGAAATGACATGTTAACTGACAATTTACCAAGGTTTCCAAAAAAAAGGTTTAGCACCAAGTTTTAATGCTTTCACTGTTGATGGGAATTAATAATCCTTATTCATCCATTCTTAAAGTCTTAAACGAGTGGTGGCATTTTTCAATCACAAAGGCATGATGATGATGAAAATAATAATGAAGATGGTGAAGATGATGATGATGAATGAAAGATGATAATAATAATAATAATAATACATATAATAATACAATACATATAATAATTATAAATAATAATAATAATATAATAAATATAATACAATATAAATAATAATAATAAATATATACATAATAATACATATAAATAATAATAATACAGATACATAATAATACAGATACATAATAATAATACAGATACATAATAATACATATAAATAATATAATAATAATAATACATAAAATAATAATAATATAAATAATAATAATACATATAAATAATAATAAAATAATAATACATAAATAATATAATACTACATATAAATAATAATAATAATACATATAAATAATAATAAATAATAATATAATAATAATATAATAATAATAATAATACATATAATAATAATAATAATAATTAATAATACATTAGTCGTCGAGGCCTATAGCGCATTTACAGACCCTCAGTCACTTCAAGATTTTGTGCATTATTGATTCACTTCACACTCGGTGGGGGGAACTCCTGGGGCAGACTGACAGAAGCGGGGCTGTCAATCTGTGAGGCTGTCACTAATCCCTCACTGATTGGGTGAAATGTCTTGCCTAAGGACTAGAGCCTCTGCTGGGCCTGGTTTTCCCAGTGGTCTCCAATCCAAATACTAACCAGGCCCAACCCTGCTTAGTCACACTTGAAAAAGAGATTGTTTATCTCAATAAGTTTATTTTAACCTAGTTAAATAAAGGTCAAACAAAATTAAATACAAATTAAATTAGCTTCTGAGGTCAGACAAGATTGGGTTTTGTCAAAGTGCTATAGCTTGATGTTGTGGTTGAAGGAACTGCAATCCATATTTGATTGATAAATTAACTTTGTTCATTCTGTTAGTGGATTTCTTTCAAAAATAGTACATGCAGCAAGGTCAATGCTTTCCATCTGGAACTATGAAATAAATCAATATTGAACAGGAATGCAACCTATTAGCTAAGTACCAACAGTACAGTACACTGCCACTGTTATTTTTGTGCCTTTAAAAATGTTCTACCATGAACCATTACCTGAGGAATGAAGCTTACACCGACCTTTGGACTTTTGCTCCGAAATATTCTAGAGCTTATTTTGGCCGGAACAAACTCATTTCTGTTGACTAATATATTATTACTACAGTGTATTTAAATAGTGTGTTTCCACCTTCAAGGCACTCAAAGGACATGGTTCAACATTCAAATCATTAGGTCACTGCCTATTCACTTGGCTGCATTATAAGATTTTATTTTTAGTAACCCCCACCCCGTTACCTCCCGGCCCTGAGTTTCCCTATACAGCCCCTGACCTTTCACATCTTCACCTCTTTTCTCACCTTCCCTGTGGACTGAGAGGCTCCAGGTGAAACTCGGGTTGCAAACGTTTTTCACAGGACTGCTAAACTTATGTTTTATGTTGTAGGTAAATTCATAACGTTTGACTTTTGTAAGAACGAGTTTGCCTTTGTGGCGTGCGTTTCCGTGTGTTTCTGCGTTGGCGTCAGTTTGCACTTTCATTCATTCATTCTTTTGCATCTTTCTCAGTGAATAAGAGGCTGATTAACATCAAATAAAAGAAATGTTGAAGCTCGACAGCAGCAGAACAAGGCTATGTGGCTGTCATTTTCCCCAGTGGTCTTGTTCCGCCCACACATCTGTTTTTTCAGTCTGACTAAACCTAACCAAGCCCACTGCTTGCTGCCTGAGCCCCAACGAGAGGTGACACCTCAAAGAAGCGCTCAGAGAAGTGACTGCTAGGAAAGAGGAGAGTAAAGTTTGTGCAGGTGAGAAAGCACTAAAGTGCTGCGAGGGTATTAACACTTAAGCATCAGTGATCAATACGAAAAGCATAGACTACACCACTGTGTCGCATCACTTACCCACAGCTGGATCCACAGATCAGACACGCACTTGTCGTGAATGTTGTGAATAGAAAGCGGTGGCGGCTGGAGATGCAAAATATAGGGGGGGCTATTTGACATGATGTGAAAACCACAACCGTTTTTTTTTTTTAATGTCCAAATGTGAATATTTTACATTGACTTTATAAATACACATTTTGAATACACATTTACAACTGAATCACTGAAGTAAACAAACTTTACTTCCACTTTTGGTCATGGTAATACTACTACAGATAACATTTGTGAGAAAATACATTTGACATGAATTTACACCTTATAAATGATCAGATTGTAAAGAGCAAATGATACTCAATGATACTGTACCTTTTATGAGAAGAGTAGCTAATTACTACGTTAAGAGAAAATAAAAAATACAATTGTCGGTGCCTATTTCATAAAACAGAAAACAAAACAAAAAGATTAAGTCTAAGTTACCCATAACTACATATGTAACATTTTACATTTTTATATTTAATCATCAGACAACATTGGTACGTGGAAAGTTGTTCTTAAAGACATGTCATTTATAGCATTCTTTCATGGGTTTCCTTGTAACCAAAGCATCCATTTATGAACAGAAGTTCAGCGCTGCTTTCAGCGCTGGATTATCCAGCGTAATAAACTACAAAAAGCACTCCTGTTTGGTGTGTGTGCAGTCAAGGTAACAGAGCATAAGTGCTAGTCGACATTGGTTCGACACATCAGATTCTCATCAGCTCGGATTGATATGAAATCAGCCGCTTTCACATCATCACGAACATAGTTTTTATTCACAGCCAGCCACAGTCAAGGAGGTGTCGCCCTCGTCATGGCCTCGTCATCATTGTGTGGTGAAGTTAGCCAGTTGTGTGATGAAGTTAGCCTTTCCCAATAAAGCTAACTTCTGACAGTTTTATAATTTTCTCAGGTGTTTCATGTCCCATTTTCACACAGAGTCCGGTCTGAAGATGCAGTGTTAAAAAGTAAACAAAGGAAACAAAAAGGAGCATTAGCTTCACTGCAACCAGCTAGCCATGGCCTCTTGCTGTACCAAGCTGACGAAAGTCTCTGGGAGGCTGGTCCAGTCCACTGTCCTTTTTGTTTCTTTCCCTGACGCCGCCATGATCACCCTGTGTCTCCAACGTAAACAGCGTAGCTCCATGGCGTGAACACTACACTAAATGAGCGATAAAGCAAACTTTTAATCAGAATCAGAAAAGGTTTATTGCCATTGTCAATGAACAAAATTCACAAACGTAGGAACTTGTTTCGGCGTAAAGGTGCAACATACGATGGACAATAATAAAAACATGTGGCTTTTCTCATAGTGACGCAGTCATTTTTCTTGGGATTTGATTGGCTAAAGATTCCCACAACTGAAGTTGAAGAGTATCCCATATATAATTTAGATTTTTTTTTACATATTTATATAACTTATAATAAAATAACATAATTCTGAACAAATTATATTGTTTTTACACAAAAAATGGTTGAATACCAATTGGCATAATTGGCTGACAGGAGGGGCGTCGCCCAATCGCCCTTAATGGACCAGCTGCCACTGATAAAAAGTCAGATGTCCACTCTTCATAAAAACTGTTTGTTTTTGGCAAAGTAGCCAATGAAAGCCAACGTTTTTCAAAAGAAAGACAATGTTTTGGAAATCCCTTTGCGAACTACTCAAAATAAAGTTGGACTTTATTTCTTGACCAGCAGCCTTTCTCCAGCATTGCACTAGATGAAAAGATCTCCTGATTGGCCATCCACCCACTTCCTCCCATTCAGCCGCTGTTGTATTCAGTTATGTCTGATTCAAATGCATGTGGTGAAACTCCATAAAAGGGTGAGAAAATGTGTTGTGGGGTTATTATCAAATCTTTTCATGGTGGTTGCATTCAGGAAGGGAACACTGTGCAAAAACTGACCCACCCATGCAAAAAACCCACATGCAACATCACAAGGTCATTTACTGAAGTAGATGTGTGGATATAAACATGTGCAAATGCAGTACCTTTTTTAATAGTAAACATAACCTTAAAATAACCGTATTATACCTGTCGAATCCAGTTTTGTGTTCTCTTCAAGCTCTTTTCAAACTCACTCCATCTTGATGCTCTGATGGTGCTAAGCTACATTTGCCTATAATAAATGGTAAAAAGGGTAACACAATCCAATCAAAATTGCAAATCGGCTACAATATAGACAATAAAATATCCTTTTTTATAGGGAAATAATCTAGAACCTGTAGTAGATAAGTTCCTTGTTTTAGTTCATCAGTTCATGTTTTAGTGCTCCTGGAGTTGTTTACAATGTGGACTCTGAAAAGGGTTTAAACAGATATCGCAAATATAATCGCAATGCTTGGCCCCCCTCAGTGATTTAAAGTTGAAATATTCCAGAATTGGGAATTTAAACTCTGTCGGTGTGTGAAGCGGAGTCATGGGCCGGCCTTCAAACCGTGAGAGCAGATCTTGGTCTGAAGTACACGGCTGGAGGACTGGCCTTACAGGTTGATGTAGGAAACCAAAGCACCAGGTAAAGGTACAAACCTGTGATCTCCAAACAGAAAGACTTGGGCCATTCTGCGGTGAGGTGAGAGTGCTACATGAATAATTTAAAGAACGTTAACGTAAAATGTATTAATAACATACTTTTTAACGAGCACATTCTCTAATAATTTACACAGCTTGATTCCTTCTGTCAAAGAATCCCTTGAGAGGCCAGTTTGAAATGCGCTCTAGCTATCATTCTCTCTGCAGCCAGTAGGTGGTGCCAAAACACCGGTAGTCCCAGGTTACACAGAAGAGATCCAAATGTAATTTATTTTGTTATAAACTTTTTTTGTTCTAAAACATGCAATGCCAAACTAAAGGTACTCCAGAGCATGTTTAAAGGCTAATAACAAGACAAATAATGCATAATATTTGTCCTTTAATCGAGATCCCAGTGCAGTTTTAACGGGAAGATTCGTCGGGTAGGAACGACAAGTGAAAAACAGCCCTCAGGACAAAAAAAAGAGATACAACTGGAGATCCAACAGGAGAGCTTTCTTTTCAAAGGTCTCCATCGGTACAAGAAATACAAACAGCTCAATTCACACAATTCAACAGTCCCTAAAGCTATGGTATCTGATTTTCAGACCACAAAAGGAGGAAATGGCTATTTAAATCTATTCAACTCATTCCTAGCTGTCACAAACCCTTTGAATTCACATGTAATAATTTTCCGACGAGTGCACGGCTTTAGAACAGTTTTTTCAGACTGTGAATTGAAACTAAATTGGAGAGCTGCCGCAATTGCAAAGATATGGTCCCAAAAATGTTCATGGTGATGTATTAAAACAGCAGCCCGTAAACAAACAAATTATGATCGATATATTGATATTTTGGCATATCCCTATTTCATACCCCACAAAATGTTGTACGACCCAAAATATAATAATAGTATACACACCACTTTGACGGTAAATACATTTTGCTGTGGCCTCTGCCTTCCACACATCTCGCCTTTGCGCCCTGCTCTGAAGATATATTTATTTGCACTTCCGACATAAGCCCCTCTAATATGTGTCTTGGTCTGTAGAGAAGGGATCCAATTCAGTTAAGGCTTACTGTGGGTACCAGCATTCTTCAAGGTCCTCTTAATGTCTGCACAAAGCGATGTGACGGAGGTATGATTATCTTCTGCTCAAAGGTGGGCTTTGAAAGCAGCAAGGTGTATTATGGGAAAATGAAAACGACATCAGATCGGCGCTCCTACTAAAAGCTGGGATTAAAAAGCCGTAATGGATTTTAGTGCAGCTAAAATGCTAAAAATGTAATACATTGTTATGTAAGATGTTGCAACGTGTAACCTGAAATTGGATTTTGAATTAGCATTTCAAATAGACTGGCAGTGTTTGTCATTGTGAGATTTAAAAAGCAAAGTGTATCTCAGTTTAGGTCATATTTGCGTTGGCTGCCCTTGCTGTTGCAGTGTTGGCCCTGTGGGCGACATCTTTTGACTTTGCCCAAGAAACTGAAAATAATCTGTTCAAATTGTGCAAAACACAAACACTTTTTAGCATATCAGCTATCGGCCGTAAAGAGCCTGTACCCCATTTAGAACGTAAGTAAAATCTGTTTCGCCACAGTACAGATATATTGTAAAAGAATCCATTTGGGTGAAAATCAGATCACAGTGCTTTCTCTGCATGTAATTATAGACCGTTTTATGCTCCACAAAGCAGGCAGTGCGCCGATTGCATGCTAATGTTTGTTCGCTTTGTGGTAAAACTCGCTCTGAGCTCAGAGAGTTGTGAAAAGTGCTTATAAAGTATGAATATTTGGTTTGCTGGTAATGCATCAGACTATTGCAAAGAGTTTAAAATGAACCAGTTCTGTTTTTCATGCAAAAAATTCAAAATCATGTGCAGCGCCTTAAAGATACAGCCTTGGCCAAAATTCTGTCCTTTCTGTGTGGAATTTGCTTGTTCTCCAAGTGTCTGGATGTGTTTCCTCCAGGTTTCTCCCAAAACATGTAGGCGAATCCTCCAGCAAGGTCATCATGATCAAGATTATGTCTGAAGATCTGGAGATGGGTGTCCGGACGGTTCTCGGCGGCAGCCCACTGCTCTTGGCAGGTTGCTTAAGGCAGTGGTTGGACTTTGGGTTGATTGCAGAGGTCAAATTTAAATAAATAAAATGTATAAAAATCGTCTAATGTTTGCAGTAGAACAGGGCGGTGGATGTCTTTAAAAAAAATAATAATCTTCAGATATTACAATATATACTTTTGGTACATTCCGCTGTGCACACCAATATCTCTTTCAAACCATGTTATTGTTGTAAAGAACTGAAATTAGTCCTTTGTTAAATTAGAAATAGTACTTGCCATAGATAATTGGGGGAGAATCCACACATACTGACCTCCTCCCTCATGGTCAGATACATTTAAATTAAAAGACCTCTCAATTTTAGGGGTGCTGTGGCTTAAATTCGCCCTTTTTTTTCTATTCATTCAGACTCAGAAGCAGAAAACCCTTCAATTCAATACCGGGCTGTAATTGCAGGTTCATGTGACCAGTGGCCTTCAACGGATCGCATTCTCTTCCATGTAAAATGCGGCATCACCATACAATGCCACTTACTGCCTTTGCTTTTTATTTATGAACAGCACAAAGCCATGACCTAACTACACACACACATGTATACAAACAGCTGTTTTTGCTCCCATTTATCATGAGCACAACTACACAAAAGACCTATAAATGTATCAAAATCTGCCTTACTGAGCTATTCATATTAATAATCCATCCCACCACAAGATGCTCATGAGACGGCATGAATATTGCACAGGTGTGCCTTAGGCTGGCCCAATAAAAGGCCACTCTGAAATGTTCAGTTTTCCTTTATTGGGGGGGTCATCTGGTGAGACCACCAAAATGGCAGCTGAAGTTGCTTGATAATGGCAGGAACGTCCGCAGCACGCAGCCAGAACGCAGCGCAGACGCAGCTGGGCACACAGCGGGGCACACAGCGCGCACACAAGCGCGCACACACAGCGCACATACACAGCGCGCACACAGCAATACACAGCCTAAACTGGCCTCTGCTGTCATTTGAAACTCTGCATGTATGTTTTAATTAACCTTATAGACATTTTTATTAGTTTTACAGCAGAACTAAATACTGTGGCGATAGCGCTCCCTTGTGTGAAAATACATGTCAGAAAACAGACGCAAAAGCTTTTTCTTTCTTTATCAAAATAAGACGGTATAATCACACACCAAAACATTTCACATTGTCAAATATTAAACAATAGGTTTCTAAGGGGAGTTGTCTTCTGGTTGAAAGGCTGGCTTTTCCACCCAGAGACAGCAGGGGGCAACGACGGGCACTTTAAATGCCTCTTGCCTCAAAAATACATATTTAACCATCAAAGGGACTCGCAAAGACGTTTAATAAGGTTAATTCGTCTTTAAATCAACAACATCCATAAAAGGCTGAACTCATTGCCGACATGTTATTTAACTGCAGTTTCCATTTTAAAGCTAATTGGATAATGCCAGTTTGGGGGAATAACTGCTACTTACTTGGCTGTTCAGGGTTGTAGGCTGCACAAACACTCTACAGTAATGTGCACTCCACACGCATGCTTTCCACTCAAGTGGATTTAAATGGCACTTTATTAAACCAATCAGAGTTTAATTCATTCTGAGTGGGACAGATGAGAACCCGGGTGGACATTACCCACTAAAGACACTTTTTATTTAATATAGCACCTAGACAGCAAGCGCTAATGCTAAGTTACTGCTAGCGAAGCATAAATTGATAGTATTCTATAACGGAAATATGATTTAAAGAAATAGAATGAAATGATATGCATATAAAGTCTTGTATTGGTTAATAAAATAAATATTAAAAAAATATCTATATGTGTGTATATAAAGAGCAAAACATGTCTCCTTTAACATGGTCAATTTAACATGATATTATGCCAGTGACGCCTACAACCTATTTATCAAACCAGTTAGTATTTTCCTGTTGGTAAATGCTAGCGTTACATCGCAGAAACGTGTGAAGACTGTTGCCGTGGTGACCGCTCCGTTAGTTTGGTTTGATTTGATGATGGGTAATATAATGAGTGCAACGGCGGAGGAGAGGGCATGGCACAGGTGGCTCGTCTGGAAAAAATGACGCCATTTTGTAAATATCAGCAGATGACACGGTAGGGCAACTCTGGGCCGGCTAATAGTCTCAGTGGCTAAAAGGACAAAATGTACTGTTACAGGCTTCTGTGGTTAATGGGTAAATTAGCCTCAAATGCCACACCATTGCTTTTAGCTGCTCCGGCACAGTCACTTTGAGGGCGGGAGATGCAGTTTGTAGTGTTAAATGCAAGTGCTCATCATGAGTGTTTTTATACTTGAAAAAATTACATAAATATGACAGATTTGGATGTTTTTCTTTTTCTTTTCTTCATAATTTTGAACTTTTAAGTCTTGATCTATAATAAAAATGTGTATAAGATCACGTGGTAATATTAAACGGTAGTAGAAAAAAACGATAAACACCAGGAACAGCTCCACTCACACTTGTTGTGGAGTAAAAGGTGAAATGACGCTCTGCACAGTCGGATTATGTTCAGTTTCCATTTTACCGTTGTCACGACCCGGCTCGAAGGGTCAATGACAAAAACTCAGGAAAACATAACAGAAACTGACCGGTTCCGCGGACGTCGGGGCAAATCTGGTAACCTCAGATGAACGCAGAGTGTTTGTGTGTGTGCGTTTGTGTTTGTGTGTGTGCGTTTGTGTTTGTGTGTGTGCGTTTGTGTGTGCGTGTGCGCGTTTGTGTGTGTGTGTGTGGTCGGGGTGTATGGGGATGATGTACAATGGTGCGTAGTGGTGGAGAACGAAGGAAAAGGTGCCCGCTGGTGGCCGGCGAGCTTTACACAATTAAAGACCCTCGTCACCCCTTGAAGTTCGTGACACCGTATGAAGTTAATTTGAGCAAAACAAAATCAAGGAAGGAAGCAGCTCATATTGTCACATCAGCGCTAAGACCTATCCAAGAGGGGCTCACCAGAGTTGCAGGGGATTGGAGTATGTAAATGCTGTCAGTGCACAGCATCTATTGTCTAAAAAAAAGTGTGGTATTGAGTGTTGAACTCCTTTTTAAAGTGTTAATTTCAATACTGTGTAAACACTCAAACCATTGAATTAAATCAAGATACATCAATAATTATGCTTGGAATTGTGCCTTTTTAGACACTGAATAAGCTTTACATTATTATTCTTTCACTCCAGACCTGGTGTTGGCCTGGGTTTGACTGAAGTGACAGAAGTGAGGCTGCTATTTTATTTATTTTATTAGTTTTATTTATTTTATTTATGGGGTTTTTTTGTGTTGTGTTTTTGTTTTTTTTCTCGCGCAACTCGAGTTTTGACATGAAGTGAGCTGAGTCATTATTTTCATTAACTTCACGTGATAGTTGCAATTGATTGTCTTTCATGTGTCACCAATGTATTTTATTGCACTTGTCTGTACAGCACTTTAGGCTTTTAAAGTTGGAAGTGTGCTGTAGAAATAAACTTTGACATTGACATTTTGCAAAGAATCTACTGTATTAAATTGTTCAAAATTAAATTCATGCTCAACTGACAGGAATATTTTCAAGTGGAAGCATTAAAAAACAAAAGCAAAAAAAAGCAACGTCAGAAATCATGAATAATCGTAAAATCTCTCAAATTTGATCTTGTGAACAGTCTCGCTAGGCCACTGCTGCCGCCCAAAGAAGCTCTGAGGTCCCAACATAGGCCGATTAAAACTGGTCCTATTTCTAAATGGGTGTCAGAGCAACTACAATAGGTTAATCTTCAAGCTTTGTAGTCCTGCTTCTGCCAGACTGCCCCTGTATCAATGAAGAATGAACGAAAACGACCAATACCAAGGCATGGCCCACTATCAAATTTAGTTTTTCAATTACTGCCAGAGGAAGCGTCACAATTTGACCATTGTTCACTATTAATCACTGCCGCCACGACCACCCAACGATGAAAGCACTTTACATTTTAGAAGAATTAGACTGATTCACAATTAACCAGTTAAACTCGGCATCCCTTTTACTTTACCTTACCCAACTAGAACATAGGACACTTTAATAAAACGTGAATCCCAGTAAGGCTTGCAAACGTTGTCAAGCGTTGAGCGATACGCAAAGGCCAATAGCAGCCTTGAGTCGTTGGAAGAGGGTCTTTTCTGACTGAGGCGTTCCCTACACAACCGCCTCCCAATGTAAAGTCCAACCCAGTCTCACTAAATGAATAGGACTGAACGGGAATACGGCGTTTGAAAAGTATGCATAGCTCAAGCCAAAAGACCATTTGAAGTAGATTGAAGGAGAGGTTTTCACCGCTATAACTCTCCCTATATGCGTTGACCCTGAGGCTAACATGGCATCAGAACACACAGCTGAGCACGAACTAAGCCACGAGTAGGTTAGGGACAGCTTTTCAGAGAAGATCGCGAGGCCAAGATAAAAAGAAAACAACAACAACTTCTCGCCGAAGGTAAAAATACAAACAGAAACAAGGCTTCACGTTTACTACTTAACAGTGCAATGCGGAATGTTCCGCAGTCGGACCGTAACAGTTTAAATCTTGCATTTCTTCAAATACATACATTTTATGGCGCAAAAATAGAGGGATCCGTAAAGTATCCCTTAAAGGCACTGTACCTGATTTTGAAACGGTGAAAAACAGACTTGGTTCATTTTAAAAGTTTGCAGTGGTCCAGGTCTATTGCTCACACCTAAACATTCCAAACGTCATAATTATTCACCACGATGAGTTTTCAAGGGCAATTCACAACTTTCAGAGGCCACAGCAGAGTTTACTGTCATGGTAACGCAAGTGGTGCAAAGTAACAAAGTAAAAGTATTGTACTTTTAGATATCTGTACTTTGCTAAATTTAAATTCAGTGATTTCAACTTTTACTTTACTACATTTGTACTACCACTCGATTTTTGAAGAAAAAATAAAAAGCACTTTTTGTATGGTTGGAGGGGTTATATTTGAGCGCATTTATGGGGACATCCCGTGTAAAGGTTTAGATCCGAAATACTTTTACTTTTCACTCTAAAAGTACAATTTTGAATATTTACTTCATTACTTTTACTTAAGTCACAAAATGCAGTACTTTTCCCCCCACTGGGTGAAACTAACAAACATTAGCATGCTAATGGAACACTTACTGCAGTAAAACGCTCGGTGAAGACAGCGCACAGCGCTCTCATTTTGATCCTAAGAGCTGCTTTTACAATATATCTGTACTTTAAGCATACATTTTTTTTCATGTAATAACCAGTTTCTCAAGAGACTCTTTGACCTGTTCAGCGCTAAGCAGTTATCCTGCGTCAGATACTTCAGCTGTCTGTTCTGATAAGCTACTCATTACTTAATGTTCACGTAAATGGAACAAATGGATTTAAAAGAAATTACATTAATCTTTGTGTTAATCTATGTTACGCTGCATTTTCCTACATGAAAAGCCAGAGCTGCCATTAAAAAATATATATATTCTGAGAAAGAGGGATTATCATTCTGCTGTTATCTCATCCCGTGTGCAGTGAAAGCCTGCACATGTCCAGAGCAGATGGGGATCAGCTTGGTCCCTGCTCCTCCACAGCGCACTTATGTCCAAGGCGACAGGCATCATCAACACCTCATTCAGAACATGTTCACTGCCACAGGAACGTGTTACAAACCTGGACATCTGCTCATCTGATCTAACACGTTGGTGAAACTATCTGTGGACATAATAGCTGCAGAATTCTCCACACCTGTGACACAACCTTGACGGGGCGATTTAAAGGTAGATTGTACAGGACGTGTTAAGAGGTATACGTACAATTTAACCCGGTCAAACGCTGATTTTAAGTAAAAGATGTAACATTCTAAAGTCAAATGTTAAGGTAAAGTTAAAAGGACTGCAGAATTCTACTTCAATTGTTGTTTCTGCAGCAAAAGGTAGGACAAAGGTTCCATAACAGTGTTTCGATCTGACTTTGACGCGCTGGGTTCGATACTTTCGCAGGGAAATGGTTCAATCTGTTGTTTTTTTCCACAGATACAGTACAGGAAGTATACAACAGTAGCTCCAGTCCAACAGAGATGCGTTTTAGCTTTATCTTTTTTTGTAAATGGACCCACGAATGACAAAAAAAAAAAATGTAGGGATTTTAAAACCGTCTTTGGCTTTACGTGTCATTAATTAACGGCGCTAGCAATTCACATGACAGTTTTACTTCTTAGTACTTGTTTAGTGGAAGAAAAGGGAACAGAAGAGCTGTGTTTTCTTTGTATGTCGTTATCAGGGTTAGAGGAGAGTAGGTGCTGCAGGGGACAAGGCAGAGAAATGCAGATACACATGACAGTGAGGAAGAGCACAGTCTTTTTTTGTCAAATAAATGATCCAAATAGATAAAAAGCAAGGTATGTACAAAAGAAAATGCACAGAATAGAAAGAACACACATGCTCCCAATGAGGCACTTTTTTTTATGATTAAAATTCAACGCTATAGCCTAAATTTAAACCAAATATACAACAAACTACAGACTGCATTAAAGTCATTTATTGAAAGATTCTGTTTTATGAAGCAAATAAATAGAAAAAAGAAGAAGACGTTTTTGTTCTTCTAAGGCCCCCCCCAAAAAAAGTCTAAATAATATCACAATTGTGACCCATGTATCGAGCATCGTCCCAATCCTAGTGAATATGTTTCGCCACTCATCCAAGCAGCTTCTTCAGTTCCTCTGACACGGATCTGGAAAGTTACTGCCTTAGATCTGTCTGAACTGGAGGAGCAAACTACACATTACACAAGCTAGTGTAATGTTTGAAGTCAAGCGTATATGAATAACTCTATTTTTTCTTTGTTTTGGTTCAGGCCTGAGGATGGCGTTGTAAGCTGGTGATAAATTGAAGAGACGGATCATCCTGGTTCCTGACAGATACAGCGTCTCTGACTCTTCTCTCAAACCATGGCATCTCCTTTGCCAGGATCTAAACTTCACCGTCCTCAAAGATGTGGTTAGTGGTTTTGAGATGGAGATGCCCGACAGAATGGGGGTCTTGAGCTGCTCTCACGAACGGAGTAAACAACATTACTTTTGCTCTATTCTCGCTCTTCTACCTTCTCTATTGTCCTGTTTTTTTTGTTACGTTCTAAGCTCTTTTGAAAGCCTATTTGGCATATCGACATAGAGAGAGGGCTTGCCTTCATCATAGTTCCAATCTTCAGACAGATATTTGTTAAAGCATTTACTTACCAGATCCCTGTCGGAACTGTAGAAGCTGCTTGGATGAGTTCACTCTCAAAAACCTTTGTCCATTTGACAGAATTCCATTTTCTTTTGTGACGCAATCTACCTAGACAACTGAGGGACTACACAGACTACTGATATTATGAGCCTCAATTTGAAAGATGTTTAAACAAAAAACAATTATGGTGGCTTTTTCAATAACCATACTTTTTGCTGAGGTGGTTGCATTACAAAGACAATCCTGCTTCTCTGTTAAGACCTCCCTGACCTCATGACATCTCACCGTTGAGGGGTGCAATTTCTCTAGCAATTCTAGCAAGCGTGAACCGCGAGACCCTTTGAACCAGGCGGCTGAGTGTGCAAGTCGATGCGAGCCGCTGCATAAGGAGTACAGCGACAGCAAGGCAAAAAGCAGTTTGGAGACGTTTGTACTTGCGACACGATATGAGCGATTCACTACAAATAATGCGTAACGCGTGTGTGAATGGCTTTTTTACAGGACCGTTTGTATGTTTTGGAAGGTTGTATTATATTTGTTATGTTTTAAATAATAATAATAAGGGAAACTACACATTTTTGAAACAGATGCATACTAAAGTAAAAGGTAACATAGATGCATAAACAGTTAATCCTTATGTGACGTGTACAATTTATACATACAACTTGAACTTTGCTTGGTTTGGGGGCGCTGTACCAGACGTTTTTCATGTGATGAAGTCAAATCGGTTAAGCCCAGCTCTTTGGGCTGCATCTGTGTTTAATTCTCCACAAACCAGGACGCGCACATTATTAATTAGCTTTACTGTGATGATATGTGGTACATTTGTGGATTTTCTGTTTAGAGCTTTTTTTTTTTAAAGGTGTACTATGTAACTTTTCTACTGGAGGGTCCGCAACAGCTTGTATACATGGAGATAATATTGCCTTGTCAAGAAACACTTTCCTTGTCAGTATGGCATTACATTTGAGCAATAAAAATACCATAGTAACTGAATGAATGAAAGATGGATACATTTAATGCCATACTAATAAACATTTCAGGCAACTCAATACTATATGAGGATTTAATGGCATGCCTCTGGGGAGGGTTGAAGCACTATATTAATTTCATGGTACAATATTTATTGCGATGGTGACTATTTTTGACAAGCCTTTGGTGCCAATTACATTACTAACAGTTCTGACTTTTCTGCACTGAAATGTAGCTGAAAACATAGTAAACAAGCAAATTCTAAAACATGTGAAATTAAAGCATACGCAAATTCTAAAACATGATTGCCTTTTCTTTCACGTAGTACCACTGAGCTTCCATTATACTGAAAAAGGTGAATTCGTTTGCGAACATTACACTCGTACCCTTGATTTAGACGATCGTTAATCCGTCACATGGCCCCGCCGCAATTCGCCCGTGTAAGCAGGTAAATGCATGACTACCCTACCATAATGTGAGATACCCAATCGCCCCGAGACGACGTGTAAATAATTCCCGCTTGGTCCGTAAATCCAACACGCCCTGCGCATTTGCGTTGACAAGCAGCTTTGCGTTATGGGTTCGATTGGTCGTCACTCACACAGAGCCCTGCTGGGGACATAATATAGCGCATCATGTGGTCTGTTTCCAGGCAAAAAGAGCCGTGTGAAACGACCTTAGAGTACATAAAGAAATTTGGTAGGTTGTTTAATGCATGACATGGAATAAAAGCAGTGGATTGCATGAGCTATTTGAGTGTCAAAACACATCTAAAACGGTAAAGAGCTGCTGAAGTCTAATAAAAAATACAAACGACGACAACTTTGCTTAATATTTGGCGTTAGTTTGTGCGGGCCATCTCAAAAAACAAGTAAACAAAAGTATAAACCACAGATAAACCACAGCAACTGCTTTCTACTCTTTAATATGTTGTCTCCGAGTCCTTGCGTTGAGGAATATAATTGTTGTGAGCCGAGGGGAAGTGTCCTTTTTGCTGGCATTGGCATTGCACAACTTTTATTCAATGTTTCTGGAAGCACATTTTCTCATCGCTAACCTTTGCACCTATGCCTGCCAAAGCTTCTGAAGTTCTTCTCAAAAAAGTTCCGGTCTGATTTGGATTATTCACGAGTTGTCAGCAGGAGCAGGCACAGGTACAGCTGGGGACACTGTCGCTCTACTCTGCCTGATTCTCTTAATTTGCCTCAGTGGGATTTGTCAGAGATTCTCCTTCATGCTCCTCTCTCAGGTCAGTTATGTAGCAATGGTAAAATTGGGACAGTGATATGGAATTTGGTATGGCCTCTTCTTTGTTCTTTCTTGAGTGCCCCCAGTAGCGTCATTAGTTTGGCATCAGAATGTAAAAGCAGTTTAAAACAATTATGCATTTGGTTAAAAGACTAGGGGAGAAAAAAAAGAGTCCACCACCTGCTTGTCTTCATGCCGATGCTATTGCCTTAAAATGATCTATCTCCATAGATCATTTTACTTTTTGTTAGGTCAAGCAAAGCGCCCAGGGCCCAAGATGGCGCCCCATTCAAGCCAATGGTAGCTCCCCATTAGCGCATGTCACCAGTTAGCCTTTAGCAGCTAGTACACAGTGGCCCGGGAGTTACGTAGGCTCACGTACGTTACTAGAGCTGCGCAGAGGCCAGTTCAAACTAAAGCGAAATATTAAAAAACTAGTTTCAAGAACCGGAAAAAAAGTGAACGACCTGACAAAAGGTGTTATTTTAGTAGATGTATTGTGTGCACGGAGCGAGGAGTGAGCCAGTTGTTAATGTGTAATCATAAAATCAAGCCGGTTCACCCCGGGAGCTATTAAAATATCGGGTTCACCTTAAAGGGACGGTTACTGTTCTGACCAATCACCGCACGAGCTGGGCTAGCGCGGTGTGCTAGAGCGTAGCCGAAGCTGACCTCTTGAAATGTGTTTTAAAGACAACTGAATTTTTTTAACTTGAGAACCCATTTAAAGCTACATCCGTGGGAGTACCCCAAGGGTCCATTCTTGGACCCCTGCTTTTTAGCATTTATATAAATGATCACCTTAGTGTCTGCAGTGATATTGATGTAATAATGTATGCCGATGACACGGTGCGTAAACCCCTCCAAGCACAACATTTTAGTAAACGGACAGAACATCAGGAATGTAAATTTATTTATATACTTAGGCTCTAATAATTTACTCTAAACTTATTTATTTTAAATCATATTAAAAACTAGGAAACACACTGAAGTTCAACTTGATGAATTTCAAACATATTAGAAACTCGTTGACCAGTGAGGCCTTAAATTAATACCTAAATGCCATGATTGTCTCACACCTTTGATATTGTCTAACGAGCTGGTCCCAGGAGTGTAAAACATCTTTAAAACCAATTGAAACATTGTATAAAAGGGCAAATCCATGATAAAAAATCTTGTCTGTATGATCACTGTCCTATTCTTACTAAATATAAAATGGTACATTTGGAAAATCTGCTTAAATTAAATAAAATCACTCATCTATTCATAATTGAGTTGCTCCCCCATTAAGAAAGTGTGCGCTCACTTCACTACATGTCGCCACGCGGTCGACGGCCAGAGGAGAGTGACGTGTTCAGAGATGCAGAACCTCTTCTGGTCAGTCCTCATTCTCCTCCAGAGCCATAACCCTCTGGAACAGACCCTCTGGAACAGCCCCCACGTGAAATCGACTCATGTAAGATTATTGAAATGTTTACCACGCCTGACAAAACAATGGCTTCTAACTAACAACATGTACACACGAACTGTCATGAATGCAGCAACATGTAACTGTACATCTGGAAATGTTGAGGATGTGTGTGAGATAGTGTTTCGGAGTGGAGGCTGGTTTTACTAAATGAATGACTGGATGAGTGATTGATATATACACTTGAATGTATACTGTACATTTAGTGTATTATTATTGCATGGAATAGTTTATACTGTACATTTATGATATTTTACTGGCATTGTATTTATACTGTACATTAGTGTATTCGTATTATACGTCATTTTGTATTTATTGGCATTTTGACATCAACCATCTTTCCTGTTGTCAAAGTTTAGTGCGCTCTCCCTGATAAAGTAATAAACTAAAAATAAAAAATTCCTCTTTGTCCCGAGTGTTTTTGATCAGGGGTAAATATAACATGATTAAGACTTTAACAACATGTGTGTCCTTTAATGAAACAATTGTATGCTTTAGAACGATAGAACGCCTTGTAATGAACGATAGAACGCCAGTAATGAACGATAGAAACGACCTGTAAAATAGAACATGTAGAACGCCTGTAATGAACGATAGAACCCCTGCTACATGAACGTAGAACGCCTGTTATATGAACGAGAGTTACGCCTGTACATGAACGATAGAACGCCTTAATGAACGATAGTAACGCCTGTAATGAACGATAGAACGCCTGTAATGAACGATAGTACGCCTGTAATGAACGATAAACGCCTGAATGAACATATAGAACGCCTGTAAATGAACGATAGTAACGCCTGTAATGAACGATAGTACGCCTTAATGAACGATAAACGCCTGAATTAACAAAATAGAACGCCTGTAATGAACGATATAACGCCTGTAATGAACGATAGAAAGCCTGTAATGAACGATAGTACGCCTGATAATAAACTAGTACGCCTTAATGAACGATAGTACGCCTGTAATAACAATAGTATGCCTTAAAAAAACAATAGTAGCTTTTAATGAACGATAGTACGCCTGTAATGAACGATAGAACGCTGAATGAACGATAGTACGCCTGATGAACGATAGTACGCGTAATGAACGATAGTACGCCTGTAATGAACAATAGTACGCCTAACTGACTTTTTCTAAGAGTGTTTGTTCCTCTATCATGAACCTTGCTGTCTGTGTTTGGTTTTATTCCGTCATGTTCAAGTAATCAGACATAGAGTATTTTGTCTCCCTCGTGAGAAGTCCCAATCCTGCTTCCATCCTATCATATGTCATCTGGGGTAATCCAGTACAAACGTTCCAAACGTCTTATGACATTGCTTTTCGGCGCCCGCGCTCATAAATTGTCTTCGAAATATGTTAAAATGAGCAGCACTCTTGGAAGCAAGTAGCTTTTTATTTAACATCAAGGCGTTGTGTCCATGCGCCATCTGCAGGCAACTGTGCACTTTGCTTTACACTTACAATCGGCTGTATTACTCTTACCTGTTTTCCACACTTATACACTAGATTAAGAAAAAAACATGCAAAGACCAAGGCTAAACTGTTGTCTTCAAGGAAGATATCCACATGATATTTTAACAATCTGTCAAAAACGTGCCTGTAAATGTCCTGGTGGAGTTTCAATTTGAGTAATAAAAACATAAACAGAACCACAAATGTATCACTTTATATCATTGTTTGGGATATTAGACTAAATTTCTTTTTTTTTTCTTTTTTCAACATTTGGATTGATTAGATATTTCCCATTATTCTATATATATCTTCTCATCCCTAGAGGGAATTGCAGCTAAAACTTAAACTCAAGTAAAAGTACTTACACAAAAACATATTACCTCAAGTCGGACAAAAGTATGTTGTATGAAAACTACTTTGAAACGAACAATATCATTAAAAAGTTACTGCTTGAATATATTACAACCCACCTCTGAGTATAGGTTTCTATTTAGACTGCCGTTGCCTCCATAAAGAAATCAACAAATAATAGACTCTAATATATAATATAACATATGACATTTAAATTACCATATTAAAACTTGTTCAGAACAAAGAATAGAACGCCTACCTATTCACTCAGCACTTACCACTCCTACCCGCATAAGCATAATAATTAGCAGCGCTTAAATTGACCATAATTGCAATACGTGAGTGATTGGTGCTCTGTAAATGTTAGCCCTGTAATTATAAGTGGATTGTCCAGAAGTAGCCAGCGTCACGGTCCTGACTCCGATGGGACGACCCCTCCTGCCCTCAATCAAGACAATGAAAATCAATCAATGCACACTTTATGGTAATTCCAGGCTGCATATGAGTCATCTTGTAAAGGTCCCTTCATTAATGATTAGTGTTAGAACTAGGTGAGTCTTCTGTGTGATTTATGGTCTCCATTTTTCCTCTTTTTAAATCATGTGCTGCCGTATTTCAAAATATAGACAATGTAGAGTAGGTCAAAATGTGGGGGGTTTTACGGAAATTCATTGGGTTTGTGTCAGAAAAATTAAACCTGCACAAAAAGATCGTAAGAGGGGGGTGTCAAAAAAAAAAAAAAAGGGGTGATTACTTGCCTTATTCCAACCCGCCCACTTTTTCCTCTTTTCCCATGTGATCAGTACTTCCGTTGTAATCCCATTACCCTGTTGAGCTGGAACTCCGTTGCTTTCAATGCTCTAAAGTAGATTGATTTGTGTAAAATATCCAATGTTCACGTGACCAACAAGTCGACAATGCACCGATTATTCCCTGAGCGGCCCAAAAACGGCTTTTTTTTTAACTTCAAAATAATATAAAGTATTTTTGTCTGATGAAACCACAAAAAAGCAAAGAAAACAACTAGTACGTACATAAATATCATCACTACTGCTGCATTTATGTGGTCCTCGAGAAAAATGCACACAAACGCTCGCACGTGTCAGGAAAAGAAGTCAAGATCTTGGGTAAAAACCTGCTGCCCAACACTTCACGTGAACTGCGGTTTACAGTCAATCGTCCAGAACAAACCAGCAACAGATCTGCACAAGACCGGACACTACGGTATCTTCAATTATCCGCTAGTGAACTTAAGTAAAAATGATAGGAAGTTTTTTAAAACCTTTAGCTTTTGGTTAGAGCCATTTCAAATCCAGACAAAAGCGCTTGAATGCAAACAAACCCGAGGACCAGAAGAACGCAACAGTACAAAATAATTAGAAAAACATGAATTCTGTAATCCTGGTTGTACCGAGTCCCCGGAAAACAAAATGGCGCCCAATTCAAGTCAATCTCGCGTGCTCATTGGCGTATGTCTCCAAAAAAGTTTCCTACTCCCGCATTACTTCCTGAATGCGAGCTAGCGCCTCCCCCCTTTGTGACCAGTGCGCGTACACCGTTCACCATGAAGCCAAAAACTAAGATTTTTAAGGATTTTAGAAACGGTAAAAGAGTGAAATTCCTTCTATTTTATTTTTCGACTAAAAAGAATTAAGCACTTTCGGTCATTTTAGAGGCCGAGCTCTTGAAATGGTCGGGCCTGGAGGCTGCAGTCCCGCGGGCAGAGGGGGCGTGCCTTATCCAGTTATTATAATAGATCCATGGGTTGTACGTATAGCCTCAAAATGTTTGTCTATTTTTAGAACTCAAACCATTTTGAAATAGTTTCAACTAATCCTCTTATTTGGACTGCTGGCAGGTTTACACACCCGTTCCACACAACCGCTTCCTGTTTACCTATCATTAATCTCTTCATTGGCCCTGCTTCTAAATGGCCTTTTGTGTTCAACGGAAAACAAAGACTGTTTAATTTATGTCCGTATTGTTGAAACGCTTGTCTCTGTGCAAATGCAGTACGGTCTGAAGGCGGCTGCAGCCCGCTGGAGTGCATCGCTGTTCTCAACTATCATATCTCCACAGCATATTATTGTCAAAAGGGTGGAGAGGCCGTGGGGGTAATCAAGGGTGAAATGAGTTGGGATAAGGTTCTTTATTGGCGTCTTGTCTCGCCGGATGAGTTCCAAAAGCCGTCTGATGACATCCTGAGCTCCATGGATACGGGGCCTTCTCTATCTGCCGCTAATCAAATCTGGCAACGTAATTAAGAAGCGTGCAAATGTATGGTTTTAGTGCTGGAGTGTTTTAAGACAGTGGAGTGTTTTAAGATCCACTTTTATTCTCTGGCTTTTAGCACCTTGCCAAGTTGTGTGGGTTTATTTGACTTATGTATGGCTATTTAATGGTTTTGCTTTCATATGATTTTACTGATTTAATTGTTTTAGGGCCTGTGAGATCACCTTGAGCACTAAGAATAGCTTTTGTTGTTGTTTTTTTTAAATTGTTTTGTCTCTGTGCAGCACTTTTGTTTATAAAATGTGTAATAATTAAAGTGGATTTGGTAGTGTAGAGGCATTGGTTTCGCACAGTTGGCTATAAACAATGGCTGGAAGTCCAAAACGTTGGTTGGCTGTGTTGTGAAGGCAATATGAAAACTGAAGTGATCGGATTAAATCTGGTGGAAGTGTATGGACTTTAAAACCCAGAGGAGGACTACATTTACAGGGAATCTAGTTAATTTTTTTGATAAGGGAACAACTTTGTTAGACTCAAAAGTCAATTTAGCATTATGGTTCTGCACAGTGGCAGTTTGCGCGCTGGGCCAGGTGGGTAGCCACACTAGCTGACCATGTTCGAGGGGTCGCACAAATAAGCAAGTCAGTCTCATAAAGAGATTAGCTGTGCAACAAAACACACTGTCCAGATGTCAACAGCTCCGTCATACTCAGTTTTCCTCCTGTTTCCAGACACATATTATGAATAAGTTCTATTGTTATTGACCATTTTTAATTGTTTTGAATGTTTTATTTCTCTTGAGTGGCTTTTTTTTGGCATCTCATGTTTTAGAACTTAAAATAATGTATGTAATGAAAACCAAACATGGATTTCTCGCTCTCAGGCATATCCTCATCAGGAACTGTTTTAGCACACCCTCTACTGGCAACAGATTACCATGGGGAAATGGAAACAAACGCTAGCTTATCCCGACAGGGTAATGTAGGCACACAAATGAACATAAGGTATACTTTATTAGTCTCTCGTGAGGGGAGTCATTCTCTGCATTTCATCATCCTTCAATGTCACTGGGACAACAGCAGAGAGCTGCTGTGCACTCGGGGAGATGTCCTTGGTCTGGACCTTAGCAGCTTTTGAATTGATGGGGGAAACCAGAGAGCTTGGAGGAAACCCGCTCTGACACAGGGAAAAACATGCAACCACATAAAAAGGCCAGTCGAACCGGGAGTTGAACCAACAACCTTCTTGCTGTGAGGCGTGAGTGCTAGCATTACTGAGCACAAATGCTCAGTAAGAGTTTGGCTCTCTGGAGTTCTACTTTTGATGTCACAGATCAAGGATATTTGAGACCAAATGTTTTTGTGAGGCTAAGAGAAGGGGCAGAGACGATGACCTTACAAGGGTAAATTACACAGCTAAATACAACTACAGGTATGTTTTTGATGGGGAAACAATGTTATAACATGGTTAAAAGCTAAACAACAAATGAAGTAACATTTGCATAATCTGTGTCCTTTACAGCCCATTCTAAATTCTACAGCAGCTTAAGATCATTTATCAAACCTTATGAGTTTTCCAATTCCCACATATTCATCCCTCAAGCAAGGTACTCCTGGCCATCTTGTCTCAATTTCATTTGATCACAGCTCCTGACTGCCCAGATAGCGTTCAATCAAATCAAATGTAGAAGGTCGATGTCTGTCGTCTGCCTATACAAGACCATACAGCGTCATAGCACTGTTGCACTTAACACATCCACCTGCCTTTTCTTATCCGCACTTCCACCCATTCGGCCCCATTATCTAGAGTTCCACTGTCGCTACATCTCTCCCACACCCTTCTGCTTTACAATGGAGACTTTCCATTAACCTTTAAGAGACTGCAGACAAAAACCTCAGCCATAGAAATAGTCTTAAGTGCTTGCTTTTTTTGTCGGTTTGTAGGCTGAGAAAAAGCTCTTTATGGTTTATGACAGTTATTATAAATTACAGTCTAAAATTATTAAGGATTTGTGTTCAGACTAAGGGCACTGTGTTTTAAAATTCAGTTTAGCAAAATTCACATGTACAACTACATGACCTTTTTTTTTTGTTTTTTTGCTTTTGGAACCCAATTGTTTCTAAAATTCTGCATGCCGGTAAAAAGGTCACGTTTGTGTTAATCCAGCGCGGCTATATTGTAATTGCAGCTCTCATGGTCAAAATGTGTACAATCTGCATCTAATTAAAAAGCGTACCAAAACCAGGAAGTGTTAGCATGCTAGTTGTTGTTGTTGTTGTTAGCAATACCGTGGCGTAAACACTGCACTCTCTGGAAGCTGTGAAAAGCGCAAAAACTCATTGCTGTGAATAATTAGGATGCTAAGAACGTGTCAGGGAAGTGCAGAATAAGTTTGGACCGGTGCAAAAAAAATATATTCAATTAGTGTCTCTTCAAGCTGTTCATATACCCATAATTCTTTGCACTCGCGGCCAGAGGTGGGTAGAATAGCCAAAACATGTGTCTAAGTAACAATATCATTACTTCAAAATAATGTCACTCATGTAGAAATACAAAGTAGTGGTCCAAGAAAGGATTCCAGTGAGAGTAAGAAGTATTTGGGGAATTGTCTAGACGTAACCTTTTTTTTTTGTATTTTTGCCTAAACTTTGTCCAGTTTCAAGTCAACCGTTTGACTGAAAATGACCATTCGACCTGCTTCAGACTGTTAAGGATGTGCTATTCCATTTCACATCAGTTGCTCTGATAGTTTTGTATTAAAATAAAAGTACTTCAATACACAGTCGCTCCACCTATGGGACACATTATTCTGCAGTATATAATGAGTTGCGTCAATTAAGTGTAATGGTGCCTTAAAACTTACAGAAAAGCTGGATATTTATATGAATGAATGTCCTCTTGTATATATTCTTTTATCTTATCTTCTAAAATGGTGGAACGGCCCAAATGTGTATAGTTATCCAAGAATGCTGACGGCAGCTGCTAACTAAATACTACTGCAATGCTCGCGTCGCCAGCTGTAGTTTTACTTCTGAAGAATAAAGCGTTAACTTTTCGGAAGCAATGCCATATCAAAAACTTCCATTAAGACTCGTGTCATGCTTCAAATATACATCGTTTGCCAGGAAATGTATTAGAAAGGGGGCAAATTAGTGTTTCCCCCACGGCGGACCACGCTCCCTGATATGGCGCGGTACCGTCTGAGTCTATGGGTTGGTAAATGGTCACATTCATACAGTGCTCTTCTATCTTATTTATATATTCTTTCTTCTTCTGCACGTTTTCTTTTACACATGCATTTTTTCATTCAGAGCGAGAGCAAACCTGTGTGCGGTGTTGAATATGAAACTTCAGATCTTTATAATTACACATGGTTTTGCTCACACAGCCCTGACCCTGTCTTTGGTATTGGCAATAAATCATAGAGGTAGAACTGAGTGGAATACAAATACTGAACAGGGTATACGAGAGGTAATACCGAAGAGTCAGAGAGAAGAAACTATGACTACTGAGTCTGAGCTGTGCATTGATTTTGCCTTGAACATGGTAGTGATGTATGTCTGTCAGACTCTAACTAGTACCATGAGCAAGGCCATAGAGCTGTCAAAAGACATCAGAGACAAAGTTGTAGACCTCCATAAAACTGGAAAGGGCAACGGGGCAATTGGCAAGCATCAACTTTTGAAGCAATTGTTAGAAAATGGAAGATGACTGTCAATCTCCCTCGGACTGAGACTCCATGCAAGATCTCACCTCATCAACGATGATAAAAAAAGGGTTGGAATCAGCCCAGAACTACACGAGATGAGCTGGACAATGACCTGAAGGGACCTGGGACCACAATTTCAAAGGTTACTATCGGCAATACACTACGCCGCCATGGTTTAAAATCATGCATTGCACAGAAGGTCAGCACATGTCCGGGCCCGTCTCAAGTTTGCCAATGATTATCAGGATGATCCAGAGGAGTCATGGGAGAAAGTCATGTGGTCAGATGAGACCAAAATAGAACATTTTGGTATAAACTCCACTCGTCGTGTTTGGAGTACTGGAGTACAAGAAGGATGAGTGCCATCCCAAAAACACCATCCCTCCGGGTGGAAAACATCCTGCTTTGGGGGTGTGATTTTCTGCACAGTGGACAGGACGACTGCACTTTGGACACAACCTTCTTCCCTCAGTCAGAGCTTTAAAGATGGGTCGTGGCTGGGCATGACAATGATCTGAAGCACACAGCCAGGATAACCAAGGAGTGGCTCCATAAGAAGCATATCAAGGTTCTGGAGTGGCCTAGCCAGTCTCCAGACCTAAATCCAATAAAAAATCTTAGGAGGGAGCGGAAACTCTGTGTTGCTCAGCGACAGCCCTGAAACCTTTCTCTAGACAGATCTAGAGAAAATCTGTGTGGAGGAGTGGGCCAAAATCCCTGCTGCAGTTTGAAAACCTAAATTGTAAACAAAAGCTTCTGTACCAAATATTAACACTGATTTTCTCAGGTGTTCAAATACTTCTTTGCAGCAATAACACAATGCATCACATTGTATTTACAAATCATACAATGTGATGCATCTCTGACTATGAGGACCTCAGGGACCGGCCTCCTGCTGGTGCCCAGAGTCAGGACTAAAAGTGCAGAATCTGCGTTTTAGTTTCAAGCAGCTAAAACCTGGACTGGTCCTCCTGAAGATGTGACAGGCCTCTACTCTGACAATGTTCAAATCTAAACTAAAAACTGTTTTGTTTAGCTATGCATACGACTGAAATTATTTAATGTTATTAAACTGTTTTGTGATTTCTGTATTTGAATACATTTTGTCCTGTTGTGTGAAGCACTTTGAATTGCCTTGCCCTGCCTTCTGTGCGAGGCATAATTTTAAACCATGACGGCGCAGTGTATTACCGACAGTAACCTTTGAAATTGTGGTCCCAGCTCTCTTCCAGTCATTGAACAGCTCCTCCCGCAGTTCTGGGCTGATTCCTCACCTTTCTTATCACCATCGAAACCCCGCAATGTGAGATCTTGCAATCCGAGGGCGATTGACAGTCATCTTTAGCCTCTTCCATGTTCTAACAATTGCTCCAACAGTTTTCATCAAGCTGCTAACCAATTGCCCCGTAGCCCTTTCCAGCCTTGTGGAGGTCTACAATTTGATCTCTGGTGTCTTTTGACAATCTGACTGATTGTGGGGGTGGAAAGGCGTCTTTATGCAGCTAATGAGCTCAAACAGGTGCTACTAATTTAGATTAATAAATCTTATATTATACTTCCCTCATGTAAATTCTGCGTGGAAATGAGACGTGCGGAGGGCAGCAGACAAGACGTTGACAATATTTATAGTCTGCGTGGTTTCATGCGGTGTCAACAGTAGACATCTGAGCTGCTGCTATGAAATCCCATTATTTCTGCGCTGAACTGTCCGCATAGTTAAATTTTTTTCCCTATTGCAGACACGGAAAATAAGGTCAGCGCGGACGGCGCGGGAAAGGGCGTGCCGGCAAAAAATTGGAAATTTTGCAGTGCGGCCCATCGCAGACCTCGCGGACGTGTTAAGCATAAATCTAGCATAAAGTAGACTATAGGTGGACTTTTTAAAGGCAGACTAACAGGTCTTTGAAAGCCAGAATTATTGCTGATTGGCAGGTGTTCAAATACATTCCAGCAATAACATACAAATACATTATTTAAAAATCATACAATGTGAGTTCCAGATTTTTCTTTTAGATTCAGTCTCTCACAGTGGAAATGCACCTACGATGAAAATTTCAGACCCCTCCATAGTTTTTAAGTGGGAGAACTTGCAAAATCGCAGGGTGTTCAAATATTTATTTTCTTCACTGTATATATAGTCCCTCGTTAGGTCCTGTTTTAGTCCCTGGTTTAGTCGTGTTTTAGTCCTTGGTTTACGTGTGTTTTAGTCTTGCTGTAGTCTTGATTTCTTTCTGGTTTAGTCCTGTTTTAGTCTTGCTTTAGTCCTGGTTTTGTCCTGTTTTAGTCCCTGGTTTAGTCCTGCTTTAGTTCCTGGTTTAGTCCTGTTTTAGAACCTGGTTTAGACCTGTTTTAGTCCCTGGTTTGGGCCTTTTTTAGTCTTGCTTTAGTCCTGGTTTTGCTTTGGTTTAATCCTCTTTTAGTCATATTTTAGTCTTGCTTTAGTCCTGGTTTAGTCCTGGTTCAGTCTTGCTTTAGTCCTGGTTTATTTTCTGGTTTAGTCTTACTTTAGTCTTGCTTTAGTCCGGGTTCAGTCTTGCTTTAGTCCTGGTTTAGTGCTGGTTTAGTTCTGGTTTAGGCCTGCTTGTCAGTTCAACAGAAATGTCTTTAAATGTATTAGCTTTAGGTACTATAACTTAATGCATGTTTATTTTGTCCTTCTTTCCTTACAACAACAGTACATTTATACTTTTGTCTTCTATTCAACATTTCCATTTCCACCCGTAACCCACATCCACAAACCAAAGCACACCAATTAAGACTCAAGACCTGTACACAACGGTTCTCATTTACATTTGAATCGTCTTTGAACCACCGGGGAAAACAGCCCATACATTCAACTACATTGTCCATGCAGAGAGAGACGCTGTAGGCCTTAAAGCACAAATGTGTCGTCCCTGAAATGGCCCTCTCAATGCATCCATGTGCTTCTTGGAACCTTTTGTTGTTTTAAGTATTAGTAGTTGCAACTCGCAATACATACAAGTGTGCCTCCAGTTCCAGCTCATTATCATTGTATCGCTGGTGTGAGAGGTGGTCTTTCATGGAACACTTGGAAAAAAATAGCATCCCCCAATCAGCGCAATGTTTCAGTGCGTCACGTTTTCCTGTACATTTAAAATATTTATTTTATTTTGTTTGTTTAGAGGAGAATCAATTCTTTATTGAAATGTAGTGAAAACTGTGAGATTAAAGAGAATAGATTTACGAAAAAATCTAAATGTCTGGCTCTCTTTAAATTGTGTGCAGAGGATTTCTGTCTGGTCTCCTTCTCCTCTGCTGTGTCTCAGGCCAAACTCACAGCTGACTGACTGATTCTGCAGAAATGTGCAATATATAATATAGGCCATAGGTTACCAATAGGCAGACTTCAATCTGGATCCGGACCCAAGCGCAATCCCGTCCGGACCCGAAACCCTAAACGAGCAAAGCAGCCTCCCGTGATGAGCGGGTTTTAAGAAATTGTAAAAATTTTACTGAGATTGCGTCTTTCCTTCGCGTCCCCTTTCTTTCCCTCTCGCTCCGAATACAGGAGCCCAGCAGAAGAGCAGAGCAGATGTGGAGGAAGGCAGACACAGGTAGGGGACGGTGGGGATAGCACAGACACACTGTGTGTTCAGATGCAAAATGATGTGTGTTTTATTACAATCTGACTCGCGTATGATGCGAGTCTGAGGAGGAAATGAATCAAGACGCGGTTAAATGCAGAGGAGCAGATGAACCGCGGAAAGGCAAGACCGCGGCCACTGTCAGCCTTTCATGAGCCGGCCCAAGTCATCATCTGGAGATGTCTTCGAGCGTTCACTGTGCCCTGACAGTTGGCCTCAGTGCCATTGAAGGATGGGTCAAATGCAGAGGACTTATTTCCCAATTTCACGCTACAGGTGTCCTGTACAATAAAGCCTTTGGTCAGAATTTTTTTTTTTTAAAGAAAAAGCATGTAGTCATGGTTGGCCTGGCTATTATGGTGCAGCCCCAGACTGGTTTTTACTGTAAAGCAAACATTGACAAAATAAAAATGCTTCCAGGAAGGTTTTGAATGTGTATTGGATGTGTTGAACTCAGAGATATACTTGATAAATCAACATTGTATTCCAAGCACAGTTGAGTAAATTGACCTTTTTGTTCAGTGGCTGTTGTTTGAAAAAAATAAAAAAATGAAAATGTCAATCAAGTCAATACCACAGCAGAGACTAAAAACAGGCCAACTCATTTTGCCTGTGTTTTGTGGGTAATTTGTATCCGGAATCTTGGAATTATTTCAAGCTTTTTAGGCAAAGCCATTTGGCAGTTTTGGATAATTGATATTTGGGAGCAGCTTAGACATTTGTTCCCTGGTTTTCTCTGGAGCCAAAACAAGTCATAAAAAAAAACAGTCATGCAATTTGAATAAGGAACGATGCAATGGAGGGGAAGTATAATAGATTCAAAGGAAAAAAAATATCTGCCTAGACATGTCTGGCATAAAGAGGAGCATATGGAAAGGCTGAGGAGGCTGATGGTTCTGCTGCTGAGGTTTTAGCAATAGCATAAAGAAAGGGAGTACAAGAATATGAATGTACTCATTTGTTAATACAATATTTTTTCTTTTAAAAATAATGTTGAGCCTGTCGTGTGAATAATACTGTTGTATATTTAAATATTTAGAGTAAGAAAAGTTGAAAGAGTCTGATAAGCTTTGCAGAAATGATCTGATAAAATGTAAAAGATTGGATAAAAAATAAAAAGAGGAAAGAAACTTCAGTTTGCTCTGTGAACAGATAAGATTTTGTGTGGAAACAACATCGTACAATATGCTCCTAAAAATGTTTTAAAGGCCACACACTATGTAAAATTGACCTTTTTGAACCTGTTCTAACATTGTTCCATTGTAGCATTTAGCTTCATTCACTCTAGTTTGGGGAATCTTCTCCCCTCTCCTCAGCTCCGCAATTACTATCGTTTTCCCGATCTGTGACATGGCTCTGAGAATATTCTCTGCTGTTTTTTAAGTCCAGAAATTCTCTCCACTCGTTCTGTGACTGACTTCTGTCTAATCACGATCAGTACAACCGCATTCTGAGACCAAGAAGTCAGAGGCCACCTTGAAATGCGTTGAAATGTTTATCTTAAACTGTTAGCGGTTCCGCAATCCACTGGCTGCAGTGGGAATTACACAATCAGACCCATGGGAGACAGCAGAGATCCAAATGTAATTGGGTTTGTTATAACCATGATATACAGTATATACTGTGTATTTGGGTGTGTATATATGTGTGTGTGTGTGTGTGTGTGTGTGTATATATATGTGTGTGTGTGTGTGTGTGTGTGTGTGTGTATATATATGTGTGTGTGTGTGGTGTAATATAGGTGTGTGTGTGTGTGTGTGTGAGGTATATATACATTTTTTTTTTTTTTTTATTATCTTTTTTTTTATTCTAAAACATGAGATGCCAAACTAAAGGTACTCAAGAGCATATTAATACAAATATGCATCATATTTAACCTTTAATATTTAATTTAATCAACTTCATCCATAGATTTAAGGGACAGCGTAACTTCAAAGGCGGTTTTCCTCTAGTAGAAACACAAAGATCAGTCCTTTAAATGAACAATCTTGGATTTAACAAGATTTTGACAGATTTGCTGATTCTAAGATGATTTATTAAGGATTTAACTAAAACATTAATATATTGTTTCACGCTAAATTTCATGAGTAAACTACAGATTTCAAAGAAGTTTCAAACTGACACCTCTAAATTTAGGATTTTTGTCAATTCACCTGCAGTGTCACACCTTAACCAAGACAGGCACGTTGTCGTACATTTCTTATGCCTTCTCAGTAAAGCCCACTCTTAGATCTAAGGGGCCAAAACAAATTCACAGGCTCTGACTGTGACTGATTACCATTTTTAGATCAAGTCATGTGATTAGATGACCACATGGGCCGTTTGACATTTTATAAAAGCACAGGAAGTTGAAGTTGAAAATGATCATGTTGTAACCATTTTATTGTTGATTTCCTTTACTCCTTTTGCAACCCTTTGGCCATTAGTGTGTTTTCTTTTTGTTTTCTTTTTACTTATTTTGACCTGTAAGCGTTATAAGACTGGACAGAGTAGTGTGAAATGGGAGTGAGAGAAGAAAGGGCATGCAGAAAATTGGTGGAGCCTGAATCAATTTTCACATTTAAAAAAAATATATATTATTTTATTTTTTCTTATAAGATGTGGACATTGTAAGCTGTTAGTGTTTTATCATACCACTTGATTTTACACTTCTCTACGTTTGTTTTTGCTACATTGAAAAACCCTACTGATTTATAAATCAAACATAAAATATGGGTTTTAATTTGTAAAAAAAAAAATACAATAACCTTTTTAATTAGCTATTGTATCATTTCACACTGCCACTTTCAATCTGATTTGTGTATAGCTCTATCTCGCCGTCCTAATGAAAGAAAGGTTTTTGTCTTCACATATTATTTCCTCAAAGGGAGACCAGATGTCACCTACAGAAGCCAATTTGCAACCCTTTTTCCTCCACACGCTAACATCATGTATCCAAATAATGAGGTTCTTACACGACCAAAGATGCAGGGTTGGAGCACCTTTATCACCAGGGATAACATCAGCTAGCATCAAGAAGAGCGCTATCTACCACCAGCGGAGCAGCCAAGGGAGAACACATGGCATCCGTCCATGATTTTGAACAATCGAGTTAGATTTTGCTCACATCAATGGACCCCGGGTTGATATGGAAGAAATATCGGGCCAAAAGCGATGCTATTTTTAGCGCAAGAAATAATGCATGTTTCTGAATTGCAGAAAAACTATTTGGTGAAATGAAAGAAATCCATATAAAGAAAGAAAAAAATCTGGATATTTATTTTTCTATTTGATAAAATACTTAATGGTTCAATATCAAGCAAAATTAAATCAACATTTAAGATATAAAGATAAATCTCATTCCGCTGGCAAAAAAAAAAAACAACAACATTTTGATTTTGATTCACACAAAAATCCGAATCAGAACTTAATTCATCCCAAAAGGGAAATTCTGTTTGTAGCTGTACTCAGAAGAGTAAGATACACAATCATTCACAGCCAGTACAACAATAGAAGCCGTGACAATACAGTGTTACATCTAGGGATGTCACTCTATCAACTTTTATAGTCCAATTTATTGTGAGGGAAAGTATTGTGATTTTACAATTAATCACGATTATCGGCAAAAAGTGGAAACGTTGAGATTGTATTCAACTTGCAAATATTCCTGTGAAAGGAAAATGTTAATTATAACAATTAACCTGCCTACCATCTAACACAGCAGATTATTTTGAAAATAAAATACAATGGCCACAAATGGATGAAATAATATAAATTTAAGTTTCTTGGCACCTCATTGTAGCTCTTTGCAAAAGCCAAAGTGTGGTTGCCAAATAAAACCAGGAAACTATAATATGAACAGGATAAGATACTCCCCTCTATCAGAGTTTGATTAGGCGCCCAGAAAGAATTCTTCTATAGAGTCCTAATGTACCAACTGACCATGCTAAGCTGACAGGGACTTAAGCTTTCAAAAAGAGCGGATTTTTATGTGATTTCTTTATTTTTACAACGTGAACTTTTTATCAGACCGTGCTCGCTCTAGCTGCCATTGCGCTGAATGGACAGAACTGATTACACAGTGCTTTATTTATTTTGTGTATTAAATTTAGCATGTAGGGATGTTTATTCTTGACATATTTAGCCTCCTGCAGATCATTGATTTGTCTGCCTTTGTTTCATTTAGCAGAGGTAATGGCAATATGTTTGCCTCTCATGACTGCTTTGGCGGCATCCCATTGTTGTTTTTCTCTACACGTTTCAATGTCGTCAACATTTTCTTTTTAAACAACGGGTCTTTAAGCAGACTATAAACCTCCAGAGAATGTTTTTCTGTTCTCTTTCAAATCTACAGTATTGTAAATAGGGGCATGATTGCTTGAATCTATTGTGCCTATTTCTATCCATATTTACTGAAAATAAAAGTTATAGATAGTATAGATCTTATGAATATTGGAGAAATTACTGTATGAGCACTGGGATTCATCTCCATCCTGATATTTTATTTGCTAAATCACCAACACAGATAAGGGATCCCTCAGAATGGTTAACAGCCAGGTCAATTGAATTTTATTTCCTTTTCTTTTCTTTTTTTCTTTTTTACTCCAGCCTACAAAAGGCCAATTCCATGGTCCTGTTTGCAAGACATCAAAACATACATTTTCCTACATCCATGAATTCACATTTCTCAGTTTTAATACCAAACTGACAAAGCACGACATGATTGCAACTAACTATATTTGCTATCTCCTGTCACATTAGGTTTCAGCAAGGAAGCAGATATTGAAATTAGAAATGAAAGTACATAAAGGGGAGGCGAAAGACGTGTGTAGAAGAGCGCGATATAGAAGATAGGGGAGAGAGACGTGTAATGATAGTAGCAGCAGCACACAGAGATGAGAACTTACACAAGATACTACTGTCACAACTGTCAACACTGAAAACACTCGGCTGTGTAGTGATTTCTAAGTTATTCATGTCCTCCCACTCATGAAAGAGGGTGACATTCAAAGGTGATATCGATTAAAGAACTTGATACACTGCATGAGTGTGGGTATGTTTATTATCATAGTTTAAGAGTTATGTGGGGCACCATCCTTTTATTAGGCATTAAACAATTATATAATCAAATATCTAAATAAATGAATTGATGAAATAGAAATCTGCTCGTTTATCTGAAGGTTATAAGAACGTAACAGTGACATTGACCCCTTTTCTGGAATTTAATGAACATTTTACCAAATGTGGTTTATGAAGATGTATTGACAAAATAATTAAACAGATAAATATGAATATGGAATATGCAAATTAGCAATATGCAAGATATGATTGTTCTAGATATATCTAGTCGAGTTAGTGTTGATTCTAAGATGATCATTTCAATGTGAAATGTGTGTCGTTCATACGACTAGAAGTAAGAGCTGTGATCCAGCCGAGATGGGCCTATGTGTCCATGTTGAGAGAGCTGACGTCTCCAGAGTTCAGCCCGGGGTCATGCTGGGGAGCTCGTCTGGGGCTCTAGCTCTGAACCTTCAGGCTGAAGAAGCACTGGATCAGGTCCTCTTGATCTGTGTTTTCCTTGGCTCTTAGGCCTTCCTAGGACAAAAAGCTGTTACACTGATTCACAGATGAGGCCAATTCAAAGAAGATTGTCCTGGATCCAAACTTTGTTGTAGACTTGAAAAGTTGCAAAAAGGTCCTTTGCTTTAGCTTGCATGTTGCAGATGTTTAAAGCAAAAATCAAGTCTAAAGACTGGCACAAAAATCTTGAGAGAGAGAATAAAGTTCGCTTCCGTGGGCGTGTCTCGATCTAGAATGTCTTTGTTCACCGCTAGCCTATCATCGCCAAGCCAGGAAAAATAATTCTCTCCTCGATATCCTTCCTAGTGGATCTTCGTGATGGAACTGCTTTCTACTCTCTCTCTCTGCCTGACCCCTGGGGGGGTTGGTTTGGCGCCAATGTTCAACCAATCAGCACTCATCAGGAGGACTGATCATAGAAGAAGATCTGGAATATATCCAATGCAGCCAATCTTTGAACATTAGGCCACATAGTTACAAAGGTAAAAAAATGTCATATGACGAGTCATAAAACAGTTAGATGAACATACAGAACACATTAACATTATGTACAGTAAACTAATCTTGTGGACAATGTCTGCAATCAGATCAAAACCGCAAAGTCTAGAGTTTAAGCTTTTTTCCAACGTTCAAAGCATGAAGCCTCTACTTGTGCAAGAGACGTCGTAAATCTCCAGGTGGGGGTTGTACCATGGTGCAACATTCCTGTCATCATGGCATTGTTCGGAGGTCGTCTGCAGTTCGCTACAGCTGTGCACAGACTATGCCCCATGGAGGACTGTCAAAATATCAAAAATCAGATACTAATAAGCACTTAAACTATCAAAGCTAGATATATTTGAACAAGTATGAAAGTATTAATTTTAAACAAAATCACAGACAAGACAAAATGTTACTTTTGCTGACCACTTTTTGAATAATTTTAGGCTTTATCAGAACTCACATAAGACCACATGGAAACATAAGGAACGCAAAATTATTTATCTTCATTGATTTCCATGTATTTCCAACTTGTAGAATAGATAGAATAGATCGTTTTACGGTAAGTTTTCACTCGCATACAAACAAACTAAACTGGGACATAAATTCTGTACATTTTTGTGAGTTCACAAATTCTTGTCAAAACATCTTATTAGGCTCCCACTGTTGCGTCCAATTGTGAGTTTGATACTTATATCAAGTAAGGCTCATTAAATGGTTTCTTTTGTTGTTTTTATTTTGCAGTTTAATATAAAGTTTTTAACCTAATTTTGAATTGCATCCATCTTCCCAATTTACACCTGGTCCTAAACCTCTGCATTGCAGATATTCTCACTATTCCTTCTCTCTGGCACCACCTGCCCAGAAAATATCAGGTTCCTGGGCTCCTGTTATAAAAGGCCAGTTTGCATTTGAAGCTATCCTGATTCAATGGCATCACACACACTCCAAATTCAAAGCTAGAAAAAGTTACAGCTTTCCATGCACGTACTTAAAGGTGCAGTATGTAACCTTTCTGCCACCTGCCCCATGATGATGTTACTAGGTGTGTTCAAGATGCTGAAATCCTCACCTGGATTGTCTGCAAGAGCAGGCATCTGAAGCCAAGGGGCTTAGAAACAATTTGAACACTCTACGACCCAGAGAACAAAGAAGCGGCCTCAGATCACACAGCATCCATGGGAAAGGACAGATCACACACTTCTTTGAAGTGTTGCACTGAATAACACTACATAAAACTTTTTCAATGCTTCCCCGTTTCCCTCATACCACAGACTGACACGCACATCACTAGAGCAAAAAATAAAGACCGCAGAAGTATTTCACGCTTGAATTCTATCTATGGAGAAAATTACTTTTAAGCTCAAGATCATTGACTTAATCATGTTATCTGTATTGCACAAACCCTGGGCCTTTACTGTCTCATTTGGACCATCTGGGATGATATAAAGATAGATGAGTAGTCCAGAACTGCATGGCACCACGTTTCTGATCAAAACAGATCTGTCAATTCACTGTCCCCTCAAGTGTTTACATCACTGCCATTCCAGTCTTTGTTTAGGCTTTGTAGTACATGAAGGCAGGGCAATGTGGCAGCAGTTGCTTTTTGCCTTGCAAGGCAACTGAAGGTGCCTTGATCGCTCAAAATGACCAGGACCTACGTACTGGTATCACCAGACAATCCGCCTCAACTGCCTGAGGCCACCTTCACCGCTTTGTTCATCTTGAATACACCTACTGCTTTGCCTAAAAATGTCTGTATGGCATTAAACATATATAGTATCGCCATAAAGACAAGCAGGTGACTCTACCAGCCCAAGTTACAGGTCACATCTGCGGAGAAGTGACCCCACTGCAATTGAATAAATGCAAAAATGTAAGTATAATACCATACAGTGGAATATTCCAGGGAAAGTAATAAGATTTCCATGCCAGCAAGCAAACCTTTTTTAAAACATCAATAATAGCAGTGTTGTAAGGTCCATTTTTAATCCCCAGACTTCTGAATTTAATCTCTGAATCTATTAACTAAGGTGTCATGTCGGAGCGATAATTAAACTGTCATGCCTCACTGTGGTTTGCAAAACTGTACCATCAAAATGGTCATCAAACCGAATCTATAATAGATCGCAATTAGCCAATTAGCTAAGATATGACTACATGGAGGCTATGCATGTCATGATATCCCAGCACACGGAAATGTGTCTATATTTGGTCGTTTCTACAATCTCTGGCTCTCTCTCTCCCTCCACACACACTTATGAAGGAGCGAGATGTGTTGTGTGTCGAGAGGGTCCATTAGAGCACCGAGTGCATGTCCCATAATGCATTGCGGCGGTCATTAGGAGGAAGGAGCAGTCATTTCCCCGCACAACGTACTACAGGGCCTGGCTACTAACATACACACGGAAAAGTAGCATTTGTAGATTAAACGTTTCAATTGTAGTGTTAAGATTCAATAATTTGGTCTCATTTGCAGATTTGTAGATTTTATTGTATATGTCGGCATAAGACCAATGACCCTCCAAAGACCCTCAGCCAATGCAGCTGTCAGGAGCAGTGGGCAAGAGCTATCTAGAGTCAAGGAACCCAACTCTCGATCTCGAGCCAGGATCTTGGTTAAGATTCCTTTGCAGTCAATATGCATGTTTTATGTTGGTAGAAGGCAGGGGTTTGAAACCACTGTCTCTAGAACCACAAGCGGCTTTTTAAAGCCTTTGGTACGGCTCGTTGCATTTTGATTGAAAAGAGGAAGAAAATCTAGGTTGTGTGTAATTTGTGAAGTTTATATGTTTCAGTGTTTGCAGCATACCGGAGGGTATTTTCTTTATTTAGCAGACACTCTGGGGCCTCCTAACAGCAAAATAGTGTTGTAGATTTAAAGTTATTAAAAAGTGTGTCCTTTTTCTTTGTTTACCATGGCGATCTAGTCTGTGCAAATCCTTGCCCATGTTTCAAGAGAAGATTTGTAGAATGCAAGATTAGTAAGAAAAACTTACATTAAATTACATTACATTAAAATGCACCAGGATGCATGAAATTACATATAATTTGTTAAAATTTCTCAGGGAATAAACCCCCAGACCCCACACGTGCAATAAATGTTTTATATTACATTCATTTTACAACTTGACAGAATTAAAAACAAATTAACATAACATTTGAAAATATAAATAATACTAAGTTCTAGTACCGTACTTTTCGGACAACAAGCCGGTACTTTTTTCCTATGCTTTGAACCCTGCGGCGCAACGCACATACAGAGCACGGACATGCGCTATACGACGGTCTGCAGTTTCGTACTTTCTTTCTGTGTAAATATCATATCACAAATGTTACAACGTAACACTCACTCTCTAAGCACAAGCGCAGGAGCAGAACCAGATGTGAAGACACAGACACAGGTAAATCAGCTCACACAGAGTAATCTAGAACAGAGGGGACAGTAGGAACAGCTGTGATGTGTTTTCCGTTTGTTAAGCTTCAAAATGCTGTGTGTTGTATTACAATCCAACTCAGTTAGTTTAATTAGACCCGTGCCGCAGTGGACCACGGGTTTCAAAAGTAGTCATCTGGACAATGTTTTAAAATAAGATAAGATCACCTTTTATTTGTCCCACAGTGGGGAAATTCCACTGTTGCAACAAAGGGTATAGAAACAGATTAACAGTAGAAAAAAGGAAAATGAAAACTCTTATAATCATAATTATCATTATTATTATGATTATAATAACACTCTTATTTCCAGCAGTCCACACTGTACAGGAGGGCTGATGCCACCACAGAGTCGTAGAAGGTCCTCAGGAGTGGCCCTGTCACTCCAAAGGACCGGAGTGTCCTCAGGAGATAGAGCCGGCTCTGGCTCTTCCTGTACAGTGCGTCTGTGTAATGAGTCCAGTCCAGTTTGGCTGCAGAGTGGTGTCTGCCAATACATTTCGACTTTTAAGTAGCAAATAAAATAAAAATGTATAGTGTGTGTGTGTGTGTGTATGTATGTGTATATATATATATATATATATATATATATATATATATATATATAATATATATTATATATATATATATATATATATATATATATATACATACATATATATATATATATATATATATATATAACATACACATATATATATATATATATATATATACATAACATATATATATACATACACACATATAATAATATATATATATATACATACATACATTAATACAATATATATATATATATATATATGTGTATATATATGTATACGTATATATGTTATATATATTATAATATATGTATACGTATATATATATGTATAGTATATTATATATATTATAATATATATACATAGACATAGACACCCTTCCACTTTTCAAATCCAGACTCAAAACTCACCTGTTCAGACAATCCTACACCACATAACTCAGTCACTCCAACACCATCATCCAGTTCTGTACTGTGGTTTTATTCTGTTGTTTTATTCTGTGTTTTATTCTCTTGTACAGTGTCCTTGGGTGTTCTGAAAGGCGCTTTTAAATAAAATGTATTATTATTATTATTATTATATATATACGTATACATATATTATATATATATATATATATATATATCGTATACATATTATACGTATATATACGATTATATATATGTATATATGTATGTGTATGTATATATATATATATATATATATATATATATATATATATATATATATATATATATTATATATATATATATATATATACACACACACACACACATAATATATCAGCACCAGGCCCTGACATAATTCACGCATAATGGCTAAAGAAACTCACAACACTCCATGAGCGCTTGGCAGCACAAATGAACCAGCTGCTAAGAACTGGGACTCACCCTGAATGGCTAACCGAAGTGCGTACAATCCTGATCCTGAAGGATCCCTCCAAGGGTACAGTCCCATCCGACTATCGGCCCAATAACCTGTCTCTCCACATCATGGAAGCTCATGTCAGGCATCGTCGCGGCTAAGATAAGTGGGCACATAGATCAATACATGAGCAAAGCACAGAAGGCCATCGGCAAAGACTCCAGAGGAGCCACCAACTCCTGGTTGACAGAACAGTCGCTCAACACTGCAGAACCCGACACAACAATCTGTGTACTGCCTGGATTGATTACAAGAAAGCATATGACTCAGAGACACACGTGGATCACGAAATGCTTGGAGATGTACAGATGTACAACATCAATCGGACTCTAAGACCCCTAATAACAAACTTTATGCGGATGTGGAAAACCACCCTTGAGACCAATAGTAAACCACTTGCACAAGTGTCCATCAAATGTGGCATATACCAAGCAGACGCCCTGTCCCTGCTGCTGTTCTGCATAGGTCTGAACCCTCTCAGCCAGATAATCAACAAGACTGGCTATGGATACCACCTCAGGAATGGGCCACGATCAGTCACCTCCTCTACATGGATGACATCAAACTGTACTCTAAGAGCAAGTGAGACATCGACTCTCTGATCCACACGACCAGGATCTACAGCGCTGACATTGGGATGTCATTCGGCTTTGAGAAGTGTAGTCGGATAGTGACAGAGAGGAAGGTAGTCCGCACTGAAGGGGTCTCTCTCCGAGAAGGAAAAATAGCAGACATTGAGGATGGCTACAAGTACCTTGGGAATACCACAGGCAAATGGCAACCTTGAAGAGGTAACAAGGAAAACGGCAACAGCAAAATACCTACGACGAGTAAGGCAAGTCCTAAGAAGCCAGCTCAATGGCAAGAACAAGTCCCGGGCAATAACAGCTATGCCCTGCCAGTGATCAGATACCCTGCAGGAATAATAAGGTGGCCAAAGGAAGAGATACAGACTACAGATGTTAAGACGCAAAAGCTGCACATCATGCATGGAAGGTTCCACCCAAAATCCTGCAGCCTGAAACTGTACACTGGTCGTAAGGAAGGAGGCCGTGGACTAGTGAGTGTGAAAGCCACTATCCAGGATGAAAATCCAGGATCCAAGTACATCACGGACAAGGCCCCAACAGATGACATGCACAGTGAATGTCTCAGGCAATGGGAACAGAGGATGAGGTGCTGGAGGAGGGACCATCATGGGAGGACAAGCCCCTACATGGGATGTACCACTGGAAAATAACCGAAGTGGCTGATATCAAGAAATCCTAACCAATGGATAGAGCGGGCCAGTCTGAGGGACAGCAACAGAGGCACTCATCATGGCTGCACAGGAACAGGCCCTGAGCACCAGAGCAATAGAGGCCCAGATCTACCACACCAGACAAGACCCAAGGTGTAGGTTGTGCAAAGGGGCCCCTGAGACAATCCAGCACATAACTGACTGCAGGGTCCCTGGCAGGGAAAGCATGCATGGAGTGCCATAACCAAGTGACTGGCATAGTGTACAGGAACATCTGCGCGGCGTATGGACTGGAAACCCCAAGGTCAAAGTGGGAAACACCCCCAAAGGTGGTAGAGAATGACGGGGCCAAGATCCTGTGGGACTTCCAGATACAGACTGACAGAATGGTAATGGCAAACCAACATTGTGGTGGTGGATAAACAGCAGAGGAAAGCCATTGTGGTTGACGTGACGATACCAAGTGATGGAAACATCAGGAAAAAGAAACACGAGAAACTGGGAAAATACCAAGGGCTCAGTGAAGAGCTGGAGAAGGCGTGGAAGGTGAAGGCGAAAGTGGTGCCCGTGGTCATCGGAGCACTCGGGGCAGTGACCCCCAAACTGGGGGAGTGGCTAAAACAGATCCCTGGAAAAACATGAGACATCTCAGTCCAGAAAAGTGCAGTACTAGGAACAGCAAAGATACTGCGCAGAACCCTCAAGCTCCCAAACGTCTGGTAGAGGACCCGAGCTTAGAAAAAGGGATGAGACCACCCGCGGAGGGTGAGAAGGGAATTTATATATTTATATGTATATATATTTTTTTTATCTGTTTAATTCTATAACTACAATGTTATAGAAAGTATCCACTTTTGTAAAGTCAAACATTTGTGCATCGCTTAGTGTCCAAATTACCCCAAAATGGTGTAAATATCAGCATTTTTGCGTGCTCTGTTTTTCATTATATGGATTATTGATTGATTATTGGTTTATTGAAACACAGAATGCAAGATTTTGGTTTCACGCTGACATTTTGGGGTCAATCTGACACTGCCATATTAAGTGGCCATATTTCTGTTGCCTGAGCAGTGACGTCATATTGACAGGAAGAAACCTCAAGCACAAAAAATACATTTATACTAACATGTAATAAATCACATACGAATATATTTAGATTTTTGCCATTTGTAAATGTAAAATGCAACGTGTTTTTAATTTGTATTCTCTTGATCAAGAATATAATAAAGTTATAACTGTTCAAACTACCTTTCTCTGATCTCACAATTTCTCTGAAAATGACACTGTTTTCATTCCTAAACACAATGAGAAAGTCATATTGATATTTCCTTCTCCGATGCTGGCGCTCTCAATATTGTGCGTCATGCCAGAACACATTAGCAGTGCTGGCAGCCGACACAATGTGCACGGACAGACTAATGAACACAGACATTTCACAGATAATGGAGCTGAAAGGGGGCCAGACACAAACACGCAAATTAAAAAGGCAGAAATAGCAAAGACAATAATAGGATTTTCTCGTCATGTTCTGTAGATCTAAACTGTCTCCACAAAGAGAAAAGGTAATATACACATGGTTTGAAATGCTTTTTTGATGAGAATGTAGTTGTAGCGGTGACTTTAATTGGAGAAAAGTAGCGCACAAGTGGGTGGACATGTATGTAAAATAAATTCTTTCCCATGAAAAAAAGAAAATCTCTTCCATCAGACGTGGACAGAACATGCAAAGACCAACATCACATGATCTCTCTAGGTGGAGTCTGCATGTCTTTCCCGTGTTATCGTGGGTTCTCTCCGGGTTCTCCGGCTTGCTCCCACTGTCCAAGCACATGCATGCGTCCAGCGCACAGACACTTTGGAGGAGTTGTTGTATTTCCCAGTGTGGCTGTTCTCTTGGTGCGATGGCAGACCAGGTTGAGAGTGTGGCTTTGGTGTTTTTGCATTACAAAGCCCAACAACGGAGGCGATCGGTTCAGCGGCTTGTCTGGGTCCATCGGATGATTCAGAAGCGATCCGAGTTTGGTGAATATCATCACTTGCTCCAAGAGCTGTGTCTGGATGGATTTTACTGGGTTTGTTTAGGTCCTTCTCTTGTAAAATGAAATGTGTAGGTATGTCACTAGAGTGTAATCTCTGAGATTGAACAGGAAGTCAATAGACTGATTTATTTTAATAAGCCATTTTAGATTAATATTGTGGTTTGTGGTAGAGATTGACCGGCATGTAATTTTTCCTGGTTTAATATATTGATTGTTTACAATCCAAAGAAACCATTAGCCGATAAACTCTGATAAACTCAGCCGCTTTGATTATTTTCCATAAATTATACAAACAAAATTGTTCAAAAGTGTTCAAATAAAACAATGTGTGTTATTTAGGCAGCTGATTGGCTAAAACAAAGTCAGATTCATACTGTAGCAAAGGCCAGAAGCCAATATGTAAAAAAGTAAAAACATTGGCCAGATATATCAACCAACCTATTATCCTTTAATGTTTTGCCAATACAAGAAAAATATCTGTATATTGTCTTGAGATATTACATAAATACTGCAGCTTTAAAGTGCTATTTACATTTTCTGCGTCAACCCCCATCAATTTTATGAGCCCCGGTATTAAACACACAACATGCACTGACAATAACAGCAACACAAACTCATCTATATTGCATAAATGTATATCATTTGCATCTCATTGTCCTCAGAAGCTAGATAATTTTGCTTTCATTTGCAACATCCATCTAACTGAGATCACTCCACGTCTCAATATAACTCAACATTAACCGTAAAGTATGGTATATAACCATAACGGGCAACAGTAAATTTGTACCGCGATGCATTGAATTGCTTTGGGTGATGTTATGTCTTGGCATCTCTCAATAGTAACTGCAGATTTTGATATAATGAGAACGAAGAATGCTGCATGTAATGGAAACTGAGAGAAAGTTCATGGCAAAACATGGATTACAAATCATAAGCAATAATACACAATTGTGCGTTGTGTATTATTGTTTATTAACATAATAAATAAAGATAGTATGGTAATAGCAGTTATAACAGGTGTAGTAGTGGTAGTAGTGGTAGTAGGTGTAGTAGGTGTAGCAGGTGTAGCGGTGGTAGTAGTAGCAAGTGTAGCGGTGGTAGTAGTAGCATTTGTAGTAGCAGTTATAACAGGTGTAGTAGTATGAGTAGCAGTTATAACAGGTGTAGTAGTATGAGTAGCAGTTATAACAAGTGTAGTATCATGAGTAGCAGTTATAACAGGTGTAGTAGTAGTAGCATTTGTAGTAGTGGTAGTAGTGGTGGTAGTAGTAGCATTTGTAGTCGCAGTTATAACAGGTGTAGTAGTAGCATTTGCAGTAATAGTAGCATAGTAGCATTTGTAGTAGTAGTAGCATAGTAGCATTTGTAGTAGCATAGTAGCATTTGTAGTAGTAGTAGCATTAGGAGGAGTAGTAGGAGTAGTAGTAGGAGTAGTAGGAGTAGTAGGAGTAGTAGGAGTAGTAGGAGTAGTAGGAGTAGTAGGAGTAGTAGGAGTAGTAGGAGTAGTAGGAGTAGTCTATAGCCTGAACTCAACACATCACGACCGCGTATGTGTTTTCAGGGGAGCAGAAAACACTGCATGGCTAAAAGCTAAAACAAAATAAAACATTACAGCATGGTTAAACGCAAAGACGAAAGAAAAAATCCATTTGCGGCTTTTAACCGTGAAAACACAGGCTCCTCACACTTTGATGTTGTCTTATTATTCCTGTTGCATTCTGTAAGTGTGGTGTTCGTGTCATTCCGTAGTCTCAGAACTGATGTTAGGAGCTTATGAAGTCCCAAAACGTGGAGCCGTTGCCATGGAAACTCACGCTGTAGCATGAGGTTCAGAGACGTGCCTTCAGAAGCTGCGCTCGTTTGAAGACCGAGAATTAGCCGTAGTTTCGGGCCCCGTGAGGTTTCAGCCGTGTAGAAGCTGATATGAAGAAAAAAGGAGCTACGATCCTGGGTTGTTGTTTGTGGTGTTGACTTAAATACTTTTTTCAACTTCACAGACTGATGATGAACCATGACAGAGAAACAACAGTCTGGGTAGCCACAGTCTGTTCTTCCATTACGGGTTTCGTCGTAAATGGTATTTTCCTGAACTAGAAGAGATAAAAGTTTGATACAGGCCCTTTAAATGTTTCTGTATGATAATTGGAGAACACTTTATAATAACTACACATATAATATAACTCCAAACCCCTTAATTAAATAGTTACTAAGCCTGAATCATTCTTAATAAACTATTTGTTCATCATGAATTCAGTCTAAGGCTAATAATGGTGTAATTGTCATGACGTGGTACCTGAGCATCTAATTTTGTGATACCATAACATCGTTTATTTGTGCAGGAAAAGGCTTAAACCAGGTCAAATAAAATTTGGACAGAAATTATAAATAAATCTATTAAATACATACATACATATAGTGTGCATACATAAATAGACACATACATACATACATACTGGCATTTTACATGGGACTGCAGTTGGAAACGAGCTAAACTATAGCTAATATTGGCAGATTTAAAGAAATGTTAATTAATGTGCACTGTTCTAGTTCAAATAAACGAATAATAATAAATAAGACATGATACATAATACATAATAATACATAATTGGCCCTCTTCCCCAGCCAAACATGGTGGGAAAAATACGTGTTTTAGTAAGATGTAAGATGCAAATGTAAGGTTGTTTGTTGGTTAGAGCACCCACCAAGCCGAAGGTCAGCGGTTGGACCTCAGCTTGGACCGTTGCACTGTTGTTGTGTCCTTGGGCAAGACACTTTACCTATGTATGTATATGCGTGCGGCAACAAAATGACAGGGCTCAATTTTGGATGAAATGTCGCAATAGAAAATTGAATTCCGTCAACTGGATGACTGTGGGATGACACACACATCTTCGGATAATGTGAGGATATAAAAACCATTTGTCTCATCCAATTGAACGGCTGGCCTCACAAAATGGATACCGTAGCAGACTGTGCTGTTTCTTAGAGGTACTCCATTGACGACAATGTTATGAAGTGTACAATGGTGTTACTCTGTGGATACTGCCAAACACTTGACATTTCTGATTCAATATTTTGAAATGGGAGCCGAAGGAGGAAGTAAGGGGGTCTTATTAGATATGAGTTTCATTAAAAAGACTAAAAAGGTGAAGGATGGAAGGAGCGAGTGGCCTAACAATCTACCTACTACTTATAACAGGCATTTATTCTTTTTGAATGAGTTGTTGAGTTATCCATATATCGGAGACATAATAAGCTATACCCATATTAATTAAAGAAGATATATCATGTCTTTGGTACTGAGTGATAATTTTTATATACTGTACATACATCACTATTTTACATTTGTTTAATGTAAAACGCAATATTTCTCTAAAGAAACAAGTAGCTAATTTCTAGTCCAAAATGGTTGTTGTTTCATAGATTAAATAATAATATAAAATAAGTCATGGGGAGATAAAAGACTTTTACTCGACTCCACAACAAAGAATTCCCTCAACAGACTCAGAAACGTCTTATTTAAGGACAAAATAGTAATCAGTTCAATTGTGTGTAATCTCAAAGTCAGTATCAGTGATGAATGTGACCGTAGCTGTGGCGTTGTTTATCTGGTTTACTCGGTTTTCTTTTTTGTAGACTTTAATATTTGTAATCGGACTGTAACTCTTTCAAATTTTAAAGCAGAACACTGGCATTAGAGCTCCCCCTGCAGGTTAGAAAATACTTATAATACAGTTTTTTATTTTTTTTTATTCTTTTCATTGTTCATCATAATAAGACAGTATAATCACACACAAAAACATTTCACATTGCCAAACATTAAAAAAAAGAACCAGGGTTTCTCAGGAGAGTTGTCTTCAGGTCGATGTCATGAATGTTGCAAGGCTGGTTTTCCGCCCAGAGACAGCAGGGTGCGACGACGGACCCTCCCAAAAATACATCTTTAACCTTCACAGGGACTTAAAAAGAGGTTTAAAAAGGTGAAAATATGACTTAGTTCTGCTTTAAGCTACTATTCATGGGTCCGAAGTGACGTCACACACTTGTTGCTCAGAAGCTGCAGGCTGCGCTGTTGGGCCGTTTCAACAAAAAGTCTCAAAACAAAAGGATTCCTCTTCTGTAACATTCCCAAAGACCCCGTTTGTCCAGAAATGTATTGCTGCTGAGGGACCAGTGAACCTACAGAAATCACTCCAGAGCTGAGCTGTTTGTTTCAGGCAGTCAGCAGCTGGCTAATGCTAGTTTACAAATTATTTTGTGGCAATGCTCCAAGCCTAATTTCCAACTGTCCGGGTGTTATGTATTAGGATCAGACACAAAGGTAGTGCTCTTGAAAGCTTTGAGGGCTCGTCCGGTGCAGAGGGCTTTTGGACGAGGAAGAGCAGATGTGATTATCCTCAAAAGTTTGCTGTGGAAAGCTGTCACTGTTTTTAAGTGTCAGCGACTCGCCGCTGTAGATAAGATCAAAGCCCATAACGTCTGTCTTCTTGAAGTATCAACCCTTTTCATTTTCAGTTTTATGTGCTGTTTTACATGACTCTAGCAGCGGAGAAAGGCAACCGCATGTGTGACGTCTTCAATATTCTTGTCACAAATATAGAGCTCCAGCAGTAGACGTCACGCTATCCCAGCATGCATCGCTGAACTCCACAGTGGCAGGAATGGTGCTGGGGAATTCGAATTGAAACTAAACAGCAATCAACAAACTTTATCAGAAAGAAACCAACGAATTTTACCCAATTTACAAAACTCCAGATTGGCAGGAGAAGTGGATTTCTGTAACTAAACAGACTAGTCGCGAGTCAAGCCTCACATTTATTAAGCGTCAAATTTATTTCTGCATTCATTTGGGTTTTCATTTGGGGAATGATTTAATTATCGTCTCATAACAATTCACTCTCTTTATTAGGATTGTGTATTGGTGATTCTATTAATTACGAATCTATTAATTAAGCGAGTAGTTTGGCCAGAAAAACGATCACAAATGCTTTTCAGACACAGCGTTTGCATAATTGACTGTAAAAGAGTGTTTATTACATTGACATGAGTGAACAGCGGTTCACATTAGTCAAAGTACAACATTTTTACTAAGACCACATCATTTTAATTGTCAGTATCGGTCAACGTTCTATGTTCTGGGTTTTATAATAAAGTGTGTTCCTCACAAACGTTTGACAGACACGCTTTTTGATGATATAACAAAGTGGAAAGAGAATCAGCTTTAGACCTAAATTGTTTAAAAGCACTCGCACTACATTAAACAAATCTAGTGTCATACTCTAGGTGAAGGAGCGCTATGGCTAGGGCAGCAACTAACAATTATTTTGGTAATCGATTAGTCTAACAATTGCTCTTTTGATTAATCGATTATTTGTTTAGCGCACGACAGGCCAGTGAATATGAGATTTTTACTACATTTTACCCAGATAAAGCTGAACTTAATCCACTTGAGGACATCCTTGTGGAGACATTTGGGGACGAAAGGGTGTTTTGATTAAAAGCACACATTTGTATGTTGATTTCTGCTCCGTCAGAGTAATAAAACCTCTTCTCTCAGCTCACGGCACGTTTTGGAGTCTGTGTATAGACCTGTTAACGATTATTCGGTGACTTAATTAACTATTTCTGTCATCGATCAGTTGCAATTAATCTATTAACTTGTTGCAGCCCTCTCTGTAGCTAATCTGAGCAACCTAGCATCTGCCACTTGCAAAACAACTACAATAAAACAAAGAGTGCCTGACCATTGCCGAACATTAAGAGCCTCAACAGTATTATAATTTTCTCTTCACAATATTTGAATGTGCGTCCAAAATGTCAACTTGCTAAGGCAACATAATAACACATTTGAATTGGAGATCATTGCGTTGCTAAGCTTCAGCCTGTGGGCGTATGTTTACTGTTTAAATACCCTTTCCCACCTGCTGTGCCATGGCTTTTTCGACATTCTGCGTTTGCATACTTTCAAAACAGCGTGTTATTTTGTATTTTTTACAATTTCTTTCCCACAGCTCTCGGACATAAATAAGTGAAACCGATTCTAGTCCATTTTTCAGAGTCTGACAGGCTGCATGATTCACTGCAGACCTCCAACCAATGAAACATTAATGGAACTCAACATATCCAGGCTGCATATCTGAGTGGATTAGACCTAGAAAGATGAGGCAGATCAGACTATAGCACTGGAAACTGGAAAACAGCATGGAAAGACTACATTTTCTCTTTCTATACTTTCTAAAAGTCTGTCACTTTCAGGAAATCGCCTTTCTCACACCCCTCAACCAAAACAATTATCATAGGTACTTCCTAATGACTAATGACAAATGACAACACTTTAATTAGCCTTAATAAAGCGTGAACAAAGACTTAATTCATAAAAAATAAATGGTTTAAAAGGCATGAGTCAGGCTTACTAAATAGTTCAGTTAGACTTAATTCAAAATTAACAAATAGCTTATTAAGAATGATTCAGGCTAAGTAACTACTTAATTCATACTATAGACCTAGAGTATTAGAGTATTCATTAAGTAGTTACTAAGTCCTTAATAAACTATTTGTTCATTTTAAATTAAGTCTTTGTTCATGCTTTAGTATGGTTATTAAAAGTGTAGTTAATACAAAGTTTTATAGAATTACATGTCATTATTATTATTAGTAGTATTATTAGTATTAGTATTAATTTCATGTATGAAATGTGCCTTTTTTCTACTCAAGAAGAGAAATGATTACATTCTGCAGCCTCCCATCATTTGCATGGTGATTTGACAGAAAAATAAATTGAATTGAATTTGGACGTCTGATTAGAGATGACATATCGGTTATCAGGGACGTCAATTTTACCGGTGTTTGGCACCAATATTTTTTCTGCACCGCCCAAAGCTGTGTGAGCTCATGTGTCATTCCCAGTTAGTGCATCCGATTTGAGTTTTTGAACAGACTAATGAGTAAAAATAGAAATAGGCTAGAAATATGGCTGTATGTTTATGCAATCATGCCAGAAATGAATTTATATCCCATGTAAGTAAATCTTTTTTACGTTACGTTTTAAGTTATTTTGTGACTTTTACCATGATTTAACTTAAATGTGTGGTCTTAATAAAAACGCATATCGGTTATCGGCCACAACATACACTGCCTGTGCAATGTTTTGGCCAGTTTGAGCCACAGATTTCAATGGATCATTGGAACTTTAAAGACCGTTTTCTCCAAATGCATTTTTCTCCCGCAGAGACATAAAGATCAGCCCTTTAAGTAGCACCTACACCTAGGACTAGCTAGGTCCTACACACACCAAACTTTACAATCTTGGATATACCAAGACATTAGACTTTTTATTCCAATGTCCAGTGGTTTTACACCCAAAATCCTATTAAAATATCAACAACATGAAGCAAGAGATTTAAACCAGGTTCTATGCTTTTTTCAGATTTATATGTCTCAAATATGTGTAAGTTTTTGTTTCAAAGTTTCAAATTGATATTTCTAAATTTAAGACTTTTCCTATTAAAAAAAAATACAAATCAATAGGCTCAATCTTCTTCTGCGTGACGTGTAATAATACCCCAAACCCTTTATGATTTGGTTCGGAGGCAGGGCACGACTTTGACTCCTGCTCTTTCTCCTGAGATAATCATAGCGATGAAGTAGCCCTTTCTCATTCTGCCATTACAATCAATTGTTGTCAACCCCCTCCCAACCTCGCGGCGTGAAGACCCCCGCTTCCGGAGCCACATGGGAGCCCTGATTGGTTGCTATTTGCGGGGCCCTGAGTCAAACCGATCAATGGTGTCGAATAGTGAGTGAAAGATCGGATAAGGACTTTCTGCTTTTGACACCCAGTGATGAAATTTACACATGCTCAAATCGATCCGGTGTGTAAGCCTGAAAGACATTATGCTTCCCGTTTTGGCAAGGTTTAATTTTAACGCTAGGGTTTTTTTATGCTGTTCATGCTGGGTATTTACTGGGGATGTCACAAGATAAAACTGTAGGTTACTGTAAGGAAAAAACATGATTACTGACACCAAACAACAGTAAAATCCTTCATTTTCTTACATTTCCGTTACATTCCTCAAGCATGTTACCAGCTCTATTAAATTGGAATTGTTATTGGCCTTAAAACATGCTTTTAAGTACCTTTACTTTGTCCCAGAGCTTGTTGTTTTAGAACAAACAAAAAAAACAATATAACTTTGCCACAGACTTAGGAGACGCCAGAGTAACTGAGCTTCGACTGGCTGCAGAGGGAATTACACCATTTTAAAATCAACACTTTTTAGTAATACAGCTGATTGCCGACTTCCTGGTTTAAGCATGTAGTTGTACTGATCGGGACGAGATGGGCAGAAATCCACAGAACTACACCAACGTCACAGATCGAGAAAACGTCAGTTATCGAGGAGATTCAGAGATTCAAAGTTGCAATTGATGGTAACAATTTAGTGCATTATTCATTCACTCCAACCCGTGGTCATGGTTAGTATAGCTGCAACATATAGGGCCACTCAACACTAATGTGTACAAAAGTAACTTGCATCAGAAAGTACCACCATTATAAAAATACCATAAAGTAGATAAATTGATAAATTATATTTTTTTTTATCATTGACACACACAGCAAACTTACATGCTAACCATGTAGCTACAAACATGCTGTGAATTGTATTGGATTCTTAGATTAGTTTAGCACTTCTATGCTAATGCTAATGCTCCTGGTGAAATGTGAACTTTGAATAGAATCCAACAATTAAAATATACATCGCAAATATAATTGCAACTTTTTTCAGAAAAATTACAATAACATATTTTGCCAAAAAACATTCCGCCCTAGTGGTAAGCTATTATTGTAGCCACACGTTGCCCTGGGAACAACTGACCGAAACGAGGCTGCCAATCTGCTCCGTTGCCCCCTCCCACCACCAATCACTTACCCACCACTTTCAGACTAGGAAAGGTGAGGGGAGGTGTCTGGCCCAAGGACCCAACAACTCTTCGCATTAGATTAGCACTGTAGTATTCCCAGCGGTCTCCCATCCCAGCACCAACCAGCTCCGACCCTGCTTAGCTTCCCGAGGTCAGACTAGATCGAGCATTGACGAGGAGGAACAAAAATCTATAAACTGAATTATTGGCAAGCAAGGGTCGCGTTTTTTCACCCCCCTTTTAGTCAATGTGCTGACGTCTGCTAGCAAAAACATTCACCTACCCACTGTTAAAAGCCCCATATTTGCAGAGACTAGCAGAGACAGCACCGAGGCATCAATGTGTTTGCCTGAATGCGGCAGAGCAAACTGTGATGGATTTAAAGTGCTCCTTATTTACAGTGCCTCACAGTGCAACACACACACACACAAACACACACACACACACATACCGGGCTAATCGAAAGCAATATTAGTTAAAGAGTAACTCCAGTCTGCGCACGCCTACTGTCAAAGATGGAAAAGAAAGAGTGTAAAAATGTACAAGACCATGAAGAGACAGAAGAGACGCGGCAAGAAGGGGGCGGAGAAAAGGGGAGGAGCCTGGAGACATATGATTGACAGCTGCTGGTTTGTCTTCAAACGTGGGATTCAGAGTGATGAAGATTGGGGCTGTTGCCATGGTAATTATTAACAGTGTGATTTCCCCGATCTGAGTCAGTAGTGAAGACGCGTCAAAATTCAATCCGTGCCCAGAAGCTTTTACTCTTTAAACATGTGTATTTCAAGATAAATATGAGCTAAAAAAAAACCCCACAACATTTAGCCGCTAATAAACCTGAGCAAAAAATGAATAAATCAGTCATGAAACTTTCTTAGCAAACTGTATTCAACGTACATTATTGATGAATTATGGCTACAACTGACAGATGACATTTGAACAGCTTCTGGCTATTTAAATAATGAAAATGTAATCAAGCTAACGACTAACATAACTAATGCAAATTCAGTAAATTACTCAAATTCTGGAATGACAATCAGTTGGAAGCATGACATTGTTTTGAAGAGTAAAAGGATCAAAATGGCCACTTTAACAGGAAAGTGAAATCATATGGCTGAGGGGCAGAGGAGGGTTGAGAGAGTGCATTTCTGTCAACAAATTGTCAATCACCTCACGTGGTAAAGATAGCGGGCTGTGATTGGCTGCTACTAGGGATACTCCTTATTGATCTGTTATTTCAACAGTATTCTTACCTGTCCTTCTACAGGAAAGAGTTTACAATAATTAATTTATCTCCATTTACGCATGATTTAATTTCAACTTTCAATTAAAATAAACCTGTTTTCAACTCTGAGGTGCCGTACTTTTCTGCATATTGTGAAAGCAGCTGCATACTGTCTGCATGTAATAATAACATATTTTAAGCGGGAAGCAAGAGCCGAAAGCAGCGCTCTGATTGGCTGTGCTGGGGTGGTCCACCACAGTTTAATTTAACCATAATTTAAAACTGTCCCTAAAATGAATGCCTGTGAATATTAACTATGTGCCAAATGGTTGTGAGAGGTTGTGATTTAAAAGGTCCTCCTTTTGCAGCTTTATCTAACTAGTATTAACTAATTAAAAGATTTATAATTTAGGACATTGGAGTAGCCAGCTTTATACGAGCTTAAATGAATGACCATCATATTTCAATGATGTGCTTTCTCGGTGTTTCCTTGTGTGATCACGGAGGAGTCCACAGTTCTGTAAAGTACTGTAGTTGGATGAACTGTTTAGCCAGATTACACTACAACACTTGCAGCCTCTCGTCTGGGGGCTCTGCTTTGATTACCCAGCGCGTGGTGTCGGACCATTTCAGCGCTTTGCTTCTTGTGTGCTGCTTGGACGTGTCTATGGAGAGGAAAGAAGTTTCATGCCCGCAGTTGACCGCGTGACATTTGCGTGACTCCTCAGCACTGTTAAAAGACTGAGAGTGATGGAGTTTATTGATCCATTGGCGTCTTCATGGAAATGTTACTTGTAATGGAATAAGTTCCACAGTATGGCTTAAACGTATCCATTTCCATGAAGACAAGCAGGCAACACCACAGGGCCAAGAATTTGGAGCAGTTAAAGCAATAATCTTGTTAATAAAGTTAATGAAATAGACATTGATCCAAAATGCAAAAAAAATGGATGGATGAAGATTAAACAAGCCTAAAATCAAACAAAACCAGGATCAGACAAGGGTTAAGCTGTGTAACCATTAAGAGGTGTCATTCACAAATGTCAGCTAAGGATGTGTGTGTGTGAATAATGTGATGGGAAGAACCAATAGGCACGGCCCATTGATTTCCATTGTCCACTCTCATTGCGTCTCCATTCCACTGAGAGTCCATCCACAGATTGAGTCAGACGAGGCCGTACAGAAGACAGTGTTATGGACCTTTAATACAATACATGTCCGATCACTTTCAGTAAAATGGACAACACTCTTTTTTTGAGATTTGGGTTTGGAAAAAAGTAAATTAAACAAGATGTTGAAAGAATTTTAAAAGTGTTTTGCATATAATGTTATAAAAATGTTCTCATTAAAAGCATGCCAGGTGTTGCATTTAGCTTCATTAAGGGTTATTTCATTCATCTCATTTCCAAGGTAACGTCTTCTCAGCTCCTTTTCTTAGCCTCACAAAACTGAAACTCGCTTAAAATTTCCCAGGTTTGTGACATCATCAGTAGAGCTCAGGGGATCTTCTGCAGTTTTTTAAGACCATAAATAACCACCAAACTCATTCCGAGCATGTGTGTTACTGTGCGTTAGCATGTTCGGAGAAAGCCAGCTTTTGTTTATTTCCCCACAGTAATTACCTCTGCTGCCACTAGATGGAGTGGTAACACCCACTCCTGATAAGGGAACGCCTGGCTTATAGAAAGTATATGTGTGCTACACAATTCATTATTTCACGTTCTAAAGCATGAGATGTCAAGACAAATGTACTGACGAACAAGCTTAAATGCTAATAAAATATATTGCGGAATATGTGTCAAAGTCCATTCACCTTCACCAAGCTCATTCTGATTATTTCGCCGCTGAAATAATCGATTGCCCCAAACCGACTGTGTAAACATAAACGTAAACGGCCTCTTTTCACACCCTTACTAGATCGACTTTATGCGCCCTCTACTGGCATTTTGTTTGCACTTGTCGGTTTGATACAGTAATTACACATATTTTACACATCTCATTAATTTAAGTTATGCAACAACCAAAACACTAAGTAACTGTTCATTTTTAGTGCTTACAACTACATTTGCTTGTTATTTTTTGTGCTGAGAAATTCCAAAAGCGCAGATGTAAATATGCTGGAGTCGCCTTTATGTAAATGAGGCTTTCCAAACGTGTCAGGTGAGATGGGCACCAGGCTGTAGTAACTGCTTTAGGATGAGGCTATTTTTAGTGGTTTGCTTTGAGGATAAAACATTATCCTGGATACAGTATTTTAATGGTAAATTGAAACCACTATTCATGGAGAGAATAAAGTAATCAACCAACTCTCAGTCTTTTGTAGTTGTTCTTACCATATACAGACATAGTTACTGCTGGCTATAGTTACATTGAGAAATACAAAAGCACAGCAAACGTCTGACTTGACTTTAAAACTGGAACATAAAACAACTACAATGGAAAGAATTGATGGATACCTGCGGAATGTACTATACTTCTGGCAGTGGGAAAAAAGGCGATTACTAAAGAAATGACTCAGGCTGAAGCAACTCTGTTTCAACTAACAACAGACATTTGTTGACAGATTGTTGTGTTGATGCGAGGACCCTCTTGGGAAAAATACATAAATTATTAAGTTATGTCCTCTCCTCCTTCTGATAGGGACGGGCCTGCAGGGTCCACCCCGGGGACGGCTTGGTTTACCAGCGGGGGGGTGGGCTTTTGGGAGTTCTGGGCTTGTTAGTCATATTAGCCTCGTTAGCTTGTGAGACGGTTTGTTTTCCACCGAAGACACGGTCCATCAGCCTTGACTGTTTGGCCCCCGTGGCGTTACCTGTCCTGTGTTGACGGTTTTTTACTCATCTCTTGCCCCTCGTTTCTTGGGATCGTGTGGGTGAAACTGTGATTTTGCTCACGTTCTTTGTATTGCCACCGCTTGACCGCGCTGATGGAGATCCACAATAAACAACGTAAACAGTAAAATATATAAACAATAATGGGACAGATATGCCAAACGCCATACGTTACCTCTCTGGGTCTTGGTCCCTTCGATTGTTTTTATCTCTTTCATAAAAGAAAGAAAGGAAAATTTAAAAAAAAGACGAAACTATTTGTGACTAAAATCAAATTCAAAACTCTGGATGAATCTGAATGAAAAATGTACTCCATTTGAAATCTCACGAAACAGGCCACAGTATGGGCAAAAACAATATCCAGCTCACTAAATGTTTGTTTGTTTGTTTATACATTTGTTGCATTTATTTAGTTATTTATTCATGCCAAGATTCTAAAACACATGGTCGAAGCTACTCGGAGCATGTAATTCCACGCTAAAACTAACACAACACATTATTCCCACCATTAGGAGCAATCGGGGCCAAAAAGACCTCCCAGCTGTTGCCACTCACGATTCATCTCATCTTTTGTTTTACAGTCTCCAAAACACAAGGCTATTTTCAGGAAAAGCCGAGGAACTAAAGACAAGAGCATATTTGCACAAACACTTGCATTTTAACACACTTCCTCTGCATCTTTTATGCTTCTCCAAACGAATCCTCCTCGACGCTGATTTGATTCGATGCTACAAACAAACAAAGCCTTCTCCTGCCTTCTTAACTCCAGCCTGACATCTTGGAACAGACAGGACCTCGCCCGTGGCCTCAAACGCACTCGCGACGTTACGCCCCAACATCACACAGCAAAGTCCACCTACGCGTGTCTGCAATCACGCGCCGCCCCCAAGTCCTCCGCGGGGAAGGATGACCCAAACCTGACCTTCCATAAGCCCGCGAGGCGAGAAACCCAACCATCCGACCAATCTTTGACAAGACTTTAATGTCCCTGTGCGTTCCGTGATGGGATTTTTACATGGATGTGATGATGTGTGAAGCTAGCTGCACGGTATTATAACGGTATTGAAACGGCGGTATGATGTTGTAGTGGAGAATAGAAATGCTACTGTTATTCTGCCGAGCTTTCGTTGATTCAAATATCTACAATTCTATGTCATCTCTAAAGCTTCCTGAGCTGGGTAGATCTTTATTTTAAAATATTATGATTCAAGTAGACGTGGAAAGTAGTGACACAAATAATTACACTCTTACTAAGATTAAGAGTAAAAAAAAAAAAAAAAAAGTATACTTGAGTACTCAGTAACAGTTTGGACATGACAAGTGTTTAAAATGAGATGTATGATTTATGAGTTATTGCAATCTGACGGACTAAAGCATTGAATACAGTATATATTCTGTCATTTCAAAAGAATAGACACAAATATTACGAAACTAACTCCTACATAAAAGGAGTGACGTAAAAACCGCAAATGTTCAAATCATTTAATATCGTCAACAATTGTATCTGTTGGTTTTAGGGTTTATCAGTCAAAGTGAGTCGATGCCTGACCAGTGCTCCAGAAGGCCAAACGCATCATTAGCAGCTCTTAAAGAGTGATTCTCCTTGATTCCCTCTAGGAGGCGCTACCTTGCCCCCAGCAGGAAAACAAATTGATTTGCCAGCCCGTTTATTTCTTCTCCCCTTCCATTCGGCTGGTAAAGACGGTATGAGGACTGTCATTGGGCAGAGTCAGTTGTTTTTATGTGTTTTTCATGTTTTATATATTATGTATGATTTGTCTCTTATCTCTGCCTGTGTGAACTGTTGAGTGTGGGCTTTCTTTCTTTATTTATTTTCTTACTTCAAACTAAAACTCAAGTAGGAGTAAAAGTATAGTGTCTGAAAACCACTCTGAAAAGGGCAATTACTTCAAACAGTTTACTCACAATCAGGGATGTCACAATACCAAATTATAGTGTTACGGTTATTGTGAGAAAAAAACCATCACAATTTAACCATTATTCCATTGAGACTGTGACCAAACAACAGTGACATCTTTCATTGTCTTTTATTCTCGTGGTTGATCATGTTACTGTTCCTCATGTTTGTGACCGACTTTACAAAAATGAACTTTTTGAAAGACAAAATAATGTAAAATTTGGCAAAAAATAGCCAGATAAAAAAGTGATTTGCATTTAGGTCCTTTTTTGGGGGGATGATAGATTGAACTAAAAATACTTCTAAAATTGTCACGATTATTGTGTTATGGTTCTTACGATTATACTCTGAGCTGAATAATGACGATTATTGATTAACCAAATAATCTTGACGTCCCTAGTCACAATAATGTAACTGAATAAATGTACTTTTTGCGAGGTTGAGGTGAATCTGACCATCTATGAACGGGTTTAAGATGGAATTGTCAGCTCTCTCACGCGTATATTTAACCATGGCAGACATACATCGGCCTGGGATAGACACATGTGGCTGGCGCTCAATAAACTCCGCCTACTCGGCCCCTTTTCTCACTTCAGTGGGGCTCAACAGTCTTCGAAGTAAATTTCCTTTTCCCAATAGACTTTCAGAGCGTTTAAAAGGCACGATGCGGGATAACGTAGTAACAAATGCCCAGAACACTATTGTATTCCGTCCAAAAAAACGTGGGCGGCCAGTTCTGAGCTCCGTATTGCACCACAACAGACAAAACGACCGTCTGGGAGAGTCACAGATGGTTGTTCCAACATGGCTCTGATATGGACTCGTTTGGTTGAACTTGCTTAAAAATGGCCAACGCTGAATATGAAAAATGATGAAATTGCTAAATGGTTGAGAGTTGTCAAAAATGTATTTGCATTCAACTTCTTCGCCGCAATTAATCATGCCCCTCCTTTTGCTTATGATTTTACATCGGGCTGCCAATCAACAGCAAATCATTTATTTACAGACTACGAAGCCGTTTTCAAGCTGCCCAAAGAAACGGCGAATTGTTGACTTGTTGGTGCACATGAAAATTTAACATTTTCCACAACCTACATTACTCTAGCTGCGAGACTTTTCTCTAATTCACCATAGAAATGATTGGAATTCCTACTTAAACCAGAAATGCAAAAACAGCGGACGTGCCAAATATACAGAATAACAGAGGTTCAGAACAAATCGCCGACAGCACTTCAAAAGCACCAAACCAAGAAACTAAACTAAACAATATAAAAAATAGTTCCACACTGGACTTCCATTCTGCTTGGCCCTTACCTGATGATGACGTACATGACCAGGAAGTTGCCGACCAGGCCGATGACGCACACGATCATGTAGACCACCACTATGGTCACCTTCACGCTGGTGGGCAGCAGCGTGTCCGTCTCGTTGTAGGGGTTAGTCAGGTTGTTGGGGAACAGCGAGTCGTTGTACAGCTGCAGGTGGCTCAGCTCCGCCAGCAGGAAGTCGTCCGGGAAGTCCATGTCTGGTCCAGGGGGAGGGTCTTAGCTCACCTGTGATTTAGGAAAAACAAAAACAGATGGTTGTGGGTTCATATTAAGCATGGACAATATCGTTAATCAAATTGGTATCAGCGATATCAGAGGCTGTTTTTCGTAACATTTACTCTAATTTATTCACAAAAATTGACCAAAACAGAAGAAAAGTAGCAACGTGAAAAACAAACATGGAGGCACCCAAGCCAGGTTTCAGCCATGAAATCCAGGTGGAAGAGGTGCTTTTGTTTGTTTTGCGGCTCGTTCTGGTCACTTCTTTTTATGTTATGTGCTGTTGCTCTGTGTTCACTACGCTCCCTAGTGGACAGCACAGGCACAGCTCCGTTGCTGCGCATCCACAAGCTCTGAGGAGACGGACCAAAGGACGGACAGACGCTTCTATGCCTATCCATACGCGTTTAGAATGTAGGGCATAAATGAGCCTTTAAAGGTTATATAAAGCAATTAAGTGTACAAGAATTAAAAATAAATATAAATACAACTAGATGTTATTTTGCTGCCTGAAAGGTTTTACAATTCATACCATAAACTGCTTGTCTGCATAAAGCTAAATAACTTCATCATCATTCTAGGCAAAACAATAACATCTCCATAGAGACGAGCAGGTTGTGGACCCCCAGAAAAGTGACATAATGCACCTTTACCTCTGTTGTTACTTCAAAATAACTAAACAAGAGGTTCTTTTTCCAATTCTAATTTAGAGATTTTAGACTACATCCACCAATGGCACGCAGCTGGATATGTGGTTTCTCAACTCATTAGAGCTATTTCCAGTGTTCTTTTTGTGGGCTGAAGAAGGAAAGCCTGGGGCCAGCCCGGAGCTCCGGATCACACTTCCACAGCTTGTTTGAAAGGCCTCGGGAAAATCAGGATTGGATCAGAAAGAGGAATTGAAATTAAAAGTTGTACACTGGGCAAGATTGTTGAAATTCACAATAAGATGCGGCATCAGAATGTGGTGCTTCAGGAGCGCTTGGCAAAATGGTGCAAGACCTGACACATTTTTTGGAATCGTGGCCTTCGCAGTTTCTCAAGTTGCCAATTTGTTAGCCCATTTCCATATCAACAAAAGAAAACTATTTTAAAAAATCATAATAATGTCAAAAGTATTGCATGTTGTCATGAAGTTGAAATAGCGCTGCAACTTTTTGGAAAGAAATCTAACTGTGATTTTTTTGCTGCGAGTTATGTTTAAAAAGAAGGATTCCGATAATAAAGGTGGATTGTTAAGATATTTGTCCAGACTTTTCTACCATGGACAACTCCTGGACCACTCTGAGTCCACACGCTGTACTGTGCGGCCTTAAGTTCAGTCGGTTTCTGCTTAATGTTACTCATGCCTGGCAACCAGTCGCAACTCAAATCATTCATGTAAAAGCACTTTAATTCCGCTGAAAACGTTTTATACCGTAGCACAGTGGCAGAACCTTCAGCCCCTTCAGCCACTCCTCTTTTCACAAGTAGGGCGGGCGATATGGGGCCAAAAATAATCAAGATTTTTTTTTTCTCATATTGATCCATCTCGGTTTTTTATTTTATTTTCCGAAGTAAAAATGGCTTTTAGTCATGATTTCATGAACATAAACTATACAGACTTTTAATCTGTGCCATTTAACACAAATAATATTCAAATTTCTTCCTCCAAAGTCTGACCTCTGCTCAAAACCACATGTTTTATCTGGTTTTTTTACTGCCAAAGGATCAAAAAACCCTCCCAACGGTTTCACATGTCTCGACCTTGATCCGTCGGTCTTTCGATGAATTGCCCAGCCAGACATTTAGCCCACGCAAACTGCACGTCATGTTGTTTCAGAAACAAGGCTAAATTTTGCGTCTTTGAAACTTCCATTTAACATAAAACAGCTACGATATTGTTTTACATTGACATGATCATCTCCCACTGCTGGGTCCCCTGTCATCCTTCTTTGGACCACTTTTGGACTTTACTTTTGTGAATATCTGCCTTGTAATTTGATTTAATTTCTGTTTATTATTAAGCTCGGGCTGGGCAATGTACGCGCAGTTCATATTCAGGTGTTTTCTCCGTCTGAACAGAATTGTACTTTGTGTTTTGTCTAATACTGTGCAGTGCTAGTGTCGTGTTAGTTTCAGTGTGGTTAGCACATATATTAAAGTGTGTGACAGAACTGAAGAAGCTGCTTGGATGAGTGGCAAAACCTATTCACGAAAAGCTTTTGTCACGTTAGCGCAATTCAATGTTCTTTTGCAATCAAATCAACAATGTTATAACATTTTGAAGTCGACGCAGTTAAGATTAATAACTGGGGTACAGATCTTTAACGTGCTCCTCTGAACCAGCCTCTCTCTGTCTTCTCCATCTTCCATCTCTTCTCTCTCTTTCTCTCTTTCCCTTGTCGTATTCTCTTCGATCTTTCTTTTCATTCCTTCCGTCCTTCCCGTTCTCGTTCTCTCCCCTCTCTCTGCTTCTGCTTCTGTCTCCTCTTCCTTCTTTCCTCTCGCTCCCTCTCACATTAATGATGAATATTCATTCGATCAAAGCAGTACCGCAGTGCTGCTGTGGCTCCCTCAGGTTAGCGCCAGCCCCACAAACACACACACACACACACACACACACACACACACACTCTACCATACAAGCTCTATACATCTGATAACTCTTCAACAGCTCCTATTTTTTACAAAGTCTTTGAAATTTTAAACAACCAGCTATTGGAACATAAAGAGGAGCGACGACGCGCTCTACTGCAGTGTTAGCACACCACACTGTATTAAAGAGGGTATTATTTATGATGATGATGCAATGTGTGTTTCACAGCTACACACTGCAACTCTCAAAATATAGGAATGCATGTTTCATGAAGCAGAAGCATAAATTAAACCACGTTTTACATAACTTTGGGGGATTTAAGGTTAAGGTGTACAGCGTGTGTGGCGCAAAGGACAGAAGGAAAGGACTGTTGGATTGTGTGAAGTGAGATGTTTTCCAATTGATTGATTTGATTCTCAACCAACCAGGCTACATTTATTACATAGCATGCTCAACGTGTGTTATCCTGTAAATACTATCAGCACAGATCCTTCCTGCATTTGTAAACAGAGCGACTGCATTCTGGAGGCTGGTAACGTTCCGTACACAAGCTTTAATGCACTTGTTTAAGGACTTCTTTGCTGCCTTGAAAAATCATGTTTTTACTTTGTTGCCTCATTAACACCACTCCTGGAACTGGAAGGGTGTCTAGTGTGGAGCCCCAGGCCTCTGCCGCCTCCCTGTGCTCCGCCCCCTCTGCTCAGCTCCAGGAAGAGCACCCCCTGTCTGTGAACTGCAGCCTCACACTGGACAAAATCGAAGTCTCAAAAGTCTCAAACTTGCGTCAGGACACCGTTTTGAGTCGTTTCTAATCCGATGAAAATATAATGAGAAATTTTACCTGCGCTATTGAATCTACACACGTATTCTTTCATGAGCACTTATGCGACTAACTCTAAGAGATGTCTTGTCCATAAATAAAAATTGACCTTATGCCTTGTATAATCTCTTTATGGATTCTAAACGGTTCCTGCAGTCATTGATTTCTCACTATAAGGATCAGGCGCATTTAGCTTCATGACTTCATCTCCTGACAAACAGTGCTTACGGGTCATCTCTGTGCTGTCCCATCCCCGCCCCTGCTTTGTGCACTGCGGTCAATATATAGACTGCAACTCATTATCGCGTTATAGCCCTACATTCTGAACAGTCTCCCGGGAGCATAAAAAGTCACATATTCGGCATTATATATATTTTTTTCCATTGTTATTGACCTCTAAACATGCGTAAGTAAATGCTCATAAGATCAATAACATGCGACGCCAAAGTAGAGCTAGGAGATCAGAACTTGGACGTGAACGGCGCAGTGTTGACTGGTTGGTGCACGTAAACGTTCAACATTTGACACAAAATCAACCTACTTTCTATAATATTTGAGCAGTGAGACGTTCCCCTCGTTCTCCACTTAAGGGAATGGAATTTCCACTCAACCGGAAGTAGCCAAAACAACAGAAATGCCGATCCATCGCGCGAAGAGGTAAAAGTGAGTGGGACGCTACCTTCGTTTCTTTCAGCTCCTGACTAGAAGACTAGAATTACAATACTTCGTTGCTGGTGCCTCTAGAGTAAGGGTACAAACTTCACTACTGCTACTTCATAAAATACGCCCATTATCATCTACACCGTCACAAGCTTCCGCACGCTGCTGCAGGGCTCTCATCCTTTTGTTTGTCCCTCTGTTTTCCCTGTTTAGCTTTCCAGGCCTGATTTTGACACTCCAGTGAGTTGGTGTTTGGTTGAGTTTGATGAATTGTCAGTTAAAGTTAGCACCGGCGGCTCCAGCGCATGTCCATGTAAGGCTTAGTGCCATTGTGCGCCGGGGCCACCAGAGCAGAGCGTCAGGAGATGAATGAGCAGACTCCAGAAGGATGGGGAGGCTCTGACCAGGATCTGAATCAAAGTGTTTACAAAAGGTTTTTATAGAGGTGTCCCGGATTTATAGTACAGGGCTTTATAACAGGAACTGGTGCTGTTGAACTGACTGAAAAGGGAAAAGAGGAATAATATGGGTGGAATTACATGAGATCGTAATCATTAAGGTGAATATGAGTAAAGTGTGATTATTTTTGATCATTTTCTGAAATGTGACAAAAGATAATCTAGGCTAGGCAAGGCAAGTTTATTTGTAGAGCACAATTCGTCCACAAGGCAATTCAAAGTGCTTCATACAACAGGAAAAAAGGCATTAAAATCACAAAGACATGACAGAAATCGCAAAATCTTAGTTCAAGACATAAAAGAGAAGAGTGCAAAGAAAAGCATTTCAGTCATATGCACAGCCAAACAAAACAGTTTTTAGTTTAGATTTGAACATTGCCAGAGTAGCGGCCTGTCTCACATCCTCAGGAAGACTGTTCCAAATTTTAGCTGCATAAAACTGAAACGCACATTCCCCATGTTTAGTCCTGACTCTGGCACCAGCAGGAGGCCGGTCCCTGAGGTCCTCAGAGTCCGAGATGGTTCATATGGCACTAACATGTCCGAGATGTACTTTGGTGCTAGGCCATGGAGAGACTTGTATACAAGCAGAGCTGCTTTGAAGTCTATTCTCTGAGCCACAGGGAGCCAGTGCAGAGACCTGAGCACAGGACTAATGTGATCGTACTTCCTGGTTCTAGTCAGGACCCGAGCAGCAGCGTTCTGGATGTACTGCAGCTGTTTTACAGCTCGTTTGGAGAGGCCAGTGAGCAGGCCGTTACAGTAGTCTAATCTACTAGAGACAAACGCATGGATAAGTCTCTCCAAGTCTGGTTTAGACACTATACTTTTGATTTTGGCAATGTTTTTTAGATGGTAAAAAGCTGTTGATGTGATTGATCTGACGTGGCTGTTAAAATTCAAATCTGAGTCCATTATTACCCCCAGATTTCTAACTTGATTTGTAGGTTTTAGAGCGAGACTCTGGAGGTGACTGTTAACACTTTCTCTTTGTTTCTGTGGGCCAAAGACGATGATTTCAGTCTTGTCTGAGTTCAGCTGGAGAAAGTTGTTTTGCATCCACACACAATCTAAAGGTTACGAGTGGAAAAAGTGTAAGCGAGCCGATTCACGTAACATTTTCAGCCTGCAGACTCAAACACCACGTACGTACAGAGGCCCATCATGGCTCTCCACCACACGGTTAATCTATAGCCTCTTTAAACAAATAATAAATACAGAGAGAGAACTTCTGTGTCATATTTCTGATATTTTCTTTCTCTGAGGTAGGGTAGACTTCTGGAGCGTTTAAAAATGCATTAGATTTAACAAAGAAGCTGAAGTATCAACAAATGTCCCACTTCATCCACATTCACCCGCAACTTATTTCATGCGCTTACTCTAAATAAATGCTGATACATTTCTTGATCCTTAAAGGTGCACCAAGTAACTATTCTATACATTGAATGCCAGATTGCGGAACATTCTAGGCAAAGCATCCGTTAGTTAATGTGCAGCCCAACTTTTTGTTCATCCAAAGTGTTTTTTTACCATTTTTGCACGGATGCTACGTATACAAAGCCAGCAGGCAGTGGCAGGACGGTGGAGGTGCTCAGAGGTGACCCACCCAACGGAAGCCCTGAAAACAAACAGCACTTATTTCGTCCTATACACACGGACACCGCTTCTTTTCACTCCAGCTCCTGTTAGCATTTGTGAAGCTGGTTCTGCGACACCGCCACGTACACTGTGGCGAAACTGCTGGAAAGAAAATGCCTTAACGTAGTCGTTGTATAGCGGCGTACACTTGCCTCAAATGTATTCTTAGAAAACAACTCTCATTTCCATGATGAGGAAAAACAAAAAGGAAAAAATTGTAAGATAAAGACTGCGATGGTTCAAGTTTGTTCAACGAATATCAGGTTCTCCGCGTGAGAAAGCCAGTTGTACCGGTTAGCTGAGGCTAGCGCTTCATGCTAGCGGTTCATGCTGGCGGTTCATGCTAGCGGTGTTTTTGCAGTTGGAAAAGTGAAACGGGGAGGAATGATCCCGGTTCACGGCCGAGCTCTTTTGCTGTTACATGGCGTTTACTTTTGGTCACATGTTTTTGACAGAGATTGATCATCGATGCAGCGAGAGGAGGGCTCACTGCGACCAAAACATCAGACAGGTTTGACGGTTTGAAACGCAGCACGTCTTTGGCCGCACGGCGGTTTAAAGTTCTACGACGCACGTTTTTGAGACAACAAGATTTTCCTGCATTCAGTAAGTAACCTTCAAGATAAAATCAGATACTAATCTATACTAAAACTAGTATTGAAAGTATGTATACGAAACAAAATCACATAAATAGAATAACATTTGACCATTTCTGAATAGCTTTTTGTATGATCTTGCGCTTTCTCAGAACTAGTATGCGACCATATGGTTTGACAGTTGAGCTCATTCATTACGATCGAAATCAAGTTTGAAAAGGTTAGTATCGTGACACAGGCAGACCCTCCATCCGAAAAGTAACACAGTGCAGCTTTAAAATCTAGCCTTCCAATTATAGATTTGAGAAGCCAGAGCAGCTTATGGCTGATAAGCTCGGCCGATATGCAGTAGCGGAAGAAGTACTCCATTTTGTAAAAACTACAGCAAAAAAGTAAAAGCATCACATAAAAAAGCTAGTGCCCAAATAAAAATGTACTTTAACAGCACAGAGTAAAAGTATTCCGGACAATTTTTGAGCACTATTAAAGCGCCAAAACAGCGGATCAATTTAGATTTTTTTCAAGTTGTTTTTATTTGTTTTGTTGTCAAATTTGGAAGACAACTCAAACTGCGTACGTGCTAAAAACTAACCCCTCAGCCGCTTCAGGACGTCTCAAACGGTAAAGAAAAGTAGTTCTTACTTTCAGTCCAGTTAAAAAATGCAGTGGTGTAGAAAGTAGATACCTATTATGAAATACAGTTAAGTACAATTACAAACTATCCACAGTAACATATACTACAGTAAAGTCAAGATACCAATACAAGATGCCAATACGACCAACTTTGACCATTATACCCCAAAAAATCTATGATCTGAAACGACTACAGACTCAACTACTGTCTACGCAAGGCCCTGCACAGGAAAAGTAGAAAAAGGTAAGATGAAATCAATAGAAACCACATCCCCGTTCAACTAAATGACAGTAACGGAGTGTAATTAGGGCTGGACGACACGGTGATTAAAACATTTAACTTGTGATCTCATCCTCGTGACGATTTGCTGTTTTCTCTATTCACGCACACTCTTTTACCAAGCCACTTCTCCTATTGGTTAGATCGGTTGGACTCGCCAAGGCTCTGAGTGAGTGACAGCTGGATTGGACCAGTCACAGTGAAGAGTGAACTTTCAGAGGACACGGATAAAAGTACGCGAAAAATGCAAAATGTACATGAAATCATAAATTGTGATCCAGCTCCAAGGATCGTGATTACTCGTTCATTTTTTTGCCATATCACTCACCCCTAAGTGCCAACATGTCTTTCCGTCGAATCAACACACAAATCTCATATCTGATACGTTAAAAAGTGGAAATATTGCGTCAGCTATGCCCCTTTCCATATTTTTTTCCAACTTGTGCATAATATATGACACAGCCAGTCTTAACAAGTACAGACCAGGGTGAAAAAAAAATAAAAATAAATAAATAGCAACACCAAATCAAACCAAACGACCAATCACACTACAGGAGGGGCGTGTCCTCGGACGACCCTTGCAAACATGTGCCTCAGCTACAGTCACACACAGCAGCTGAATGCCCAGAGGCGCCCGAAATCCACTTAAAATCAGACTAGTCAGAAACGCGGCGTAGCGCAATGACAAAGGCACAAACAAGAACATGCATCAGGATGTGATTCAATTGTAAGACACGACCAGTTCAAGCACACGGGCTCATCAGCATAATGCTTTGCCTCAGCCTGGTCGCCTGATCCGAGCTCGCCATAAATCATGGGGAACATCAATGCGGAGGTGAATGAAGTGGTCAGAGGCGGTTAGAGTGGCCGAACATTGTATTGTTACTTCAAAATAATAGTACTCTAGTATAAGAGCAAAGTGGTGGCGGAAGCGATTTGCTCAAGTAAGAGTACGTACGCAAGAGTAAGAGTAACCGGTCCTGACGTGACATCTGCTTTTATAATTTGAAGTTGATCTGATTTGAAGGCTAACGCACAGAATCTGGCGTTTTCAAAAGATGACGCAGAAAAAGGAGAGAAACGAAATCATGTCTGAAAGAGCGGTGCAAGAAAACACAAATGGTGAAATCATGAAAATGTGCTCAACGCGAAGCTTTTGTCGCTTTTTTAGACGAGGAACCGACACTTTTACACAAGTAAGAGACTGTTACACTGTACAGCAATGCATTACTTCTGAGTTAGAAGTATGACGCTTGGGGTTGTCACAAGAACTGCACAAGGCTGGTCATTGTGATACAGACTTTAGACCAAAGGATTCAAAGTATTACCCTTTCCTGACAGCTCCATTAATCTTATGTTCAATTAAGCAATGTTTAAGAGTAAACAACAAAATATTAAAGGAGGCGTATTATGTAAAAATGATTTTAATGAGCTTTTCCCCGTGTTACAATAGTCTTTCCTCATCATTAGTTTACTCCAAGTTGTATTTTGATAGATTCCTGCATGTTTGAGTTTATCCTGTATTGACCTGCAAATTCCTGTTTTTTTTTTTTTCACCTACCCCCTATCCCCGCCCACGTTTCTGTACTTAGTCGTGGTTGTTTGAAAATGAAAGACCCTGGGTGTTTTGTAGGGTTCTAAAATGTCACGTAGCCATAAAAAAACACACACACACACAAAAATAACACATAAATGTCAATCTGCTGCTCGTTACGGTGAAATGTCCCTATGAAGAGGCGGGGCTTAACAGTTGTGTGTAGTTTTGAACAGGAAGTCAATGGACCTGTTTTACATCAATATTGCGGTTTACAACTAACAAAATGTGAAATCTACTTTTGTTATAGTTCAATACCAAGCACCTGGAAAAAAGCATAATTTGTCTCCTTTAAACTACAACTTCTCTATTGCCAATACTTCGTTTATATACTTCCATATCAACAGTTACTGCAGCATGCTGCTTGCCTCGCCTGGCCATGCTTTTAAGACACCACTTAATACATTCTTGTCAGCTCTCCAAGTCCTCGAGAGAGAGACCAGGACATGGCGTCTACGTCCCCATGAGGACAGGACACACAGATCCCCCCTTTTACAGCAAACAAGCGCAAATATTATGCAAAATAATGCTTTTAATGGTGAAAAAAAAATTATCCTTTTGTAGTGTTGTAGTCCAGTCTAGTGTTTGGGGTAAATTCTGGTTTAATCCAAAATGAATTTGGTGTTAAGAGTTAAATCTTACTGTTTTGGTTTAGTTTTCTTCTTTTTTCTCTGCATAGTCCTGTAAACCTCTTTTAGTCCTAGTTTAATCCTAATTTTTATGATTTTTGCTAATCAAAACAGTTCTGTTTTAGTCCTGGTTTAGTCCTTGGTTCTGGTTTAGATCTGTAGTCCACATTTAATCCAGCGTAGTCCTGATTAAGGCCTGCATTCGTTTACATCTGACCTGTAGTCTGGATTTAAACCTCTTTTAGTCCTGGTTTAACCCAGGCTGGAGTTGGCCAGGTTTACTTGTTAGTCCTGGTTTAGATCTGTAGTTATGATATAATACAGGTTTCCTGTTTCAGTCTGTTTCAGTCTGTTTTAGTCCTGGTTTAGACCTGGTTTAGTCATGGTTTGATCCTGGAGTAAGTCCTGGTTCATATATATGTTGTTTTTATTATTGCTCAGTGTTTTATGTTGCACCTTAACGCCAAAACAAGTTCATATGTGTGTGAATTTTGTTCGTGAATTTTGTTCATTGACAATGGCAACAAACCTTGTCTGATTCTGGTTCTGGTTCAGTCCTTCATTCTGGTTTAGAGCTGTACCCTGGCTTTAAACCTCTTTTAGTCCTATTTTATACCCGGTTTTGTCCTGGTTTAATACTGGAGGAATTCTGGTTTAGTCATTAGTTCTGGTTTAGTGCAGTTAATCCAGGTTTGCTGTTTCAGTCCTTGGTTCAGACCAGTTTTCTTTCTAAAGTCCAGTCTTGGCATTGACGATTCAGATTTTGCCGTGTGAATTTACGTATTACTGATAAATGCAGAGGAACAATTCTCCCATTAAGCATTCAAAAGTTTGGATTCTGCTGCGCCAAACACCCCTCAAACCCGCGCGGGTCATCGCTCTCTCGCACGTCTCCTCATCTGATGTGGCAACGTTGCAACTCAGACGCATAAAAAAAAAAATCAAAACAAATTAAAATACACCAAAAATAAATAAATAAATTGTGACACAACTCGTTTTCCATACTGCACGCGCGCACACACAGACACACGCACACAGACACACGCACACGAGACCGTACGTACGCTCTCACGCACCGGTTCCTCGCGCCGCACGTGCCCTACCTGTGACCGCTGCTATCTGCCGCTACCGCCGCGACCACCGCCGCCGCCGCCGCCGCCGCCGCCGCGTCCTCCTCGATCCCCCGCCGGTCAGACGCTGCCACCGCTACTGCTTCGAGCTACGGAGACACCTTCCACCACCGCGGGACAACAAAAAAGAAAAAAGGCAACGCAGATGATTCCGCTGGTTGTTGTCATCACCTCACCCCCCGGCAAGAAAAATAATAATAAATAACAGATTAAAGTCGAAAGCTTCCCGGGTGTTGTTGTTGTTGTTGTTGTTGTTATTGTTGTTGCATTTTTTTTAATTCTTTTTTTTAACGTACGATAACAGCGGTAGAGTGTGTCAGCGGTCGCTTTGCCGTGGTTGGAGGGAGTTGCTGCTGCTGCTGCTGCTGGAGGAGGAGGAGGAGGAGGAGGTGGTGAAGGAGGAGGAGGAGGTGGAGGAGGAGGAGGTGGGGTGTAGTCTCCGCCGCTCGCCGCTGTCGGGATACGGAGCACGGTGAGGGCTGTTTCTGCCGCTGCGCTCCGGTTCGCTCGCTTCGTCTGTTCCTGCCTCTCTCTCTGTGTGAGTGTAAAATGCGCGCGCGCTCTCTCTCCTCTTTTTGCCTCGCGCCACGCCAGACCCTCGTGTACGTGGGAATTTTTGCATGTCTTGTGTATTTTTATTTTTATTTTTTTTATTTTTTTTTTGGGGGGGGCGACGTATCTCCCACTAATCTTCACATGATGAGGCAGTTTGTGCGGAGACGCGAAGGGAGAAGCTCGATGTTGGATGAAGAGGGGGATTAAAAGGGTATTAGCTGGAATAAGAAGGCAAAAAAAAAAAAAAAAATAAATAAAAGAACTTGAATGATACTGATCAACTTGAAATGTGTAATTAAACTATTAAAAGCATATGAATCAAACAGGTGGCACACAACATGTTTCCGGCTCCAATAGCGTACTTTTTTGACAGACGTGGAAAGATGATCAACAATGCTCTCTGTTCTGTCCCGTTTAAATAAACTACTAATAAATAAATAAGTCAGTAAAAGCGCTGTTTAAGGCTACACATATGCTTAAGTACAAGTATATTTGGGATGTAACGCAATACACGTACCTATAATACGTAGTGAGAAAAGAAATTTGGACTGTATTCAGTAGAGTTACTCGTGGTATTTGTACTACAGTTACTTTACTTAACTCAGAGGAATACATTGCAGTATTTGAGCACATTATAGGCTTCAAACTTCACGGAATTAGTGTGAAAAACGGAAAACACAGGTCTTATGATGAGTGCAAGTGCAATTTTTTTTTTTCATCACTAGTCTTTTAATTTTTACACTATAATATAATGCAAGTCAAAGTGAAAGTATTCAGTATGAAGTATTCAGAATACAGTTATCTGACTAGACCAAGTAATGGAATATGTTATGCAGGTATTCTGTATTCTAAATATATTTTACAACACTGCAAGTACTGTATAATTTATTTTATGTAACTTTTTATTTGGGGGGGGGGGTTGCTACTGGCTCGTTGCTATGGAGAATGTTGGAACGATCTGAATATGTGCCGAACTCTACAAAAGTTTAGTCTAAAAGAAGTTTTGTATTAAACAAGCATAAATACTCCTTTGTGAAGATTGTGTATTCATCTTAAAGGTGCACTCTGTAACTTTTCCGAGGGGAGGGTCAGCCACCTTCTTGTGTCCCTGGAGATGTTTTCGCTTTGCCTGTAATGCTCCACAGTATGGCATTTACATATCTCGATGAAGACAAGCAGGCGAGAAGTCATGTTTTTCAAGGTACAAGAAAAACACTTGAGATTTAATAAATGCAAGCTTTAATCTTATACTGTGGAACATTCTGGACAAAGCAATACATCTCCATCGAGACAAGCATGCAGCAAGAAAAGTTACATTGTGCCCCTTTATTTATTTATTTTCACACAGCTATGGGTACTCCTAATCTTAATCATAAAGTACAAGTTCTGGAGAGACCTTTAAGAATCATATCGCAATATTATATGATAATAGTGGACAGTTTTTATCAGAAAGTAAAATGAAAAGTAGCCTACATTTTGCACTTTGTATAATCAAAGAGTTTATTAATACATTTGTTAGATTTTCTGATCACAACCCTCAGAAGTGCTTTTGCCTTTTTGAAAGTTCCACATATTATACACTGCTATATTAGATTATATTCTCTCTCTTGCATTACCAAAAATTATTAACATTATTGTATAACCTATATCGTTTGCCGATAATCCCTTTGTGTTGCTCATGGTAACCTAACCATTAAAATATCAAATAAACAAGCTAAGTAAATACCTTTGACTGAGCTTTATTTATCTTTTATGTTGACAGATTACCACAATACATAAGCACGTGTCGGCCTGTCCTCAAGCAATGAAAAACATCGCTAAAACTAAATGAGTGGATTGGCAAGAGCTCCGACGCACGACAACAGAACGTGCTTGTTTTAGGCCTTTAGTTTATTTAAATCAAACTCTCCACGTCGCTGTTACACTACATTTACTCCCCAGTTAAAAATGAGTGGTTATAACGAAGGAGAAGGAGTTGTTCATCTGAAAGTTTATTTCTCGTTGCCACGAGGACAAGACTCCCGGTCACTAGTTGCACACTGCACTTGCTCACAACGCGCCGACACAAGTGATTTGTCTCTCTACTCTGCTGCTGGGAAACAAACCTGGCTCTGGGATTGGGGTGAGAAGACGAGACCAAACCAAACCAAACGCGTTACTGATTTGATAAAGTAACTTGAGCGGTACTAGATTACATGGGTGCACAAAACAAACGCGTTACGTTCCTCGTTACTCTAAAAAAGTGATTTGAGTACTCTTAACGCATTACCAGCTAACCCGTTACCCCCAACTCTGTCGATAAAGCACTTTACTATGGGGTCAGTGCGGTTTGGGGAGTGTTTTCTTTATCTAAATTTTGAAAACTAATCAGGGGGTCCCGATTTATTAAAACGTTACTCAACCTCTGGCCTTGCCTAAGGTCATGACAACAGCATGCACTACAAGAGCCACTGCTGCCCAACCAAAAACATAAACTTGGATAAAAACAACACGACACAAAGCAGAAATAAACACAATAACGAATCATTATTTTTCACCAAACGATGACTTGATCTTGTGATAAGCAGCTGTGTTCCAAGAGATAAAAACCTTCAGGCTATGTTGGGCCGGCATGGCTAGCAAAGCCAAGCTAATGCATGTTAGCAACAGTTGGTTCCTCTTTATAGCGGTACGACACTCGATTCGAGATTGAAATCTATAATTATAAAGTGATGTTAAATGCACCATAGCGGAGCAGAGAGCTAAAACGTTACGTACTGGTGTTTTCATAACTGATTATTATAATGTGAGCAGCCGATCCAAAGTCTGCGGCGCCACGGCCACTTTATCAATCCAAAAATGTACCTGGGCCCCCAATAACAATTCACTATCTGTTTAGAAGAATGCGCCATGTTTTGCCTATTAAACCGAAACCAAACTATATAAGTATCAATGGTTTAAGTTGTTAATATTGATGTGGTATTTTAACCAAATACCCCCAGGGAGCTCCAGACGCCACTTTGGGAATCAGTGCCATAGAGATATCATTATGGAGGAGCCTGAGACTTGCGGCGCAGGGTCGAGCAGAAAAGTATAATTCAAGTTCTATTTAGATTTGATTTATTAACAAAATATGAATTGTGTTTCAGTGACGTCAGTTTGACATGTAGGAAACCTGCTGCAGCTGTGTAAAGGCTGTAGACTCCTTTTAAACTGATTTATTCTCTCTTAAAACAAGAAAAACAGAAATGGTTCATGGCAATCTATTGTTCACTTACTTATTGCTCAATTTCCAGCATCGGGTGAGTTTAGGCGCATGCTAGCGGTGCACTTCCTGCTTTGCTGAGGATAAAACACTATGTAATTCAATGTGGTCTAATTTTCACACAAATGCTTTTGCAATATATCTATACTGGGCAAAATAGATTTTAATGTATTACATGTAAAATATTTACCATACTCCTCCATTAACCTAACTGTTCTGCACAGCGTTTAGCCCTGACGGATAGATGCTTCTGAATCCTCTTCTTTTATGCTCCCTTGGCTGTCATGCTCTGGTCTGCACAAGACTTGACAATAGACTAAAATGACAGTGTGAACTAAAACAATAGTCATCTTTGAGTGACTTATCCTAACACTAGCTGTGCTAAACAGAGGACTGTAGGTGTAGTGTAAAATGAGAAAGACAAAGGCTCACTGAAAACAGGGGAAGTTTAACACTATAAAACTATGTCAGTGATGGCATTTTATTTCAAACTAAGCTGTGGGAATGCAAATAGTACTTGAAATTTTTCAGGTTAGACACAATTTTACTTCACAAAATGAAGTAATAATATTCATGTGAATGCACTTAAAGAATAAAATTGTGTACATGTGAGGGTTCAAGGACTATAGCTGCTGGATGAACACCAGATGACATCATTCAGTGGGAAGTGCAAATCTCTCCCCTCTCTCCCCTTTTCACACTTTGACTGTCCTATCAAAATAAAAGCCTTTGGGTGTCGAAGTTTAAGTCTATGACAGACTGTGAGGAGGCGAGGATGGTTCTCACGGTCTTCATTTGATGCTTATTGGGAAAACAGTTCAACAGTGGTTTAAATAGCTGTTATTTGAGTCTGATGTAATGGCATGAAGTCCTCTTTAGACAAGATCATTGTAGCAGTTTACAGATTATTGACCGATATGATATAATAGAGATCTAAACAACATGCATGAGAATATCTCGGTAAAAGTTCATGCACACATACACGCACACCTAGAACTATATATAATTTAATTCACATTCAAAATAATCCAGTTTATGGGGTTGTTTTTCTCTGAGCACTCACAAATCACCCAGTTTCAGACTTGAGGTAGGGCTTTTCCTTCACTGTTTTTAAGTCCATAAACCAGGGCTATTCAACATAAAGCCTGGGGGCCAAATCAGGCCCTCCAAGCAATTATAATCTGAACCACAACCATCCACCCAATATAAAAAAATAATAATAACCTTGTTTACAGGTTTAATTCTGGGTTAGCACTAGTTTAGACCTGGGTTAGTCTGGTTTAGTCCTTGTTTGAATTCTGCTTCAGACCTGTTTTGATACTGGGTTAGTCCTGGTTCAGACCTGGTTGATTCTGGCTTAGTCCTATTGTAGAAAAAGATTCAGTTGTAGTCATCTGGACTCTGTTTTAGAAAAAAACAAGACCGTTTCACAGAGTAGGATATAAACAGGAGTTCTCAGACTTGTTTCACAGATTGAGAATGACTCTTGGACGTTTTGTTTTTTTCTAAAACAGAGTCCAGATGACTACAACTGAATCTTTTTCTACAATGGAACACTCCTGGACAAATGAGGGATTACACCGACATGGTCTAGTCCTAGTTTAATTCTGGTTCAGTACTTGATGGGCAATTTAGAAATGTTGGGAAAGCATTTTGTATGTTATTTCACACAAAAATCTAATCTATAAGCAGTTATTTTATTGTATTACCTCAATTTATTGAAACCGTGTCGGGGATATTTTGTGTGACCCCAAAATGTTAGTCATGACGTGGACCCCCGGCCCAGAGACCTTGGCCCTCCAAAAAATCTGGTTCTCTGGAAAATTAAGTTGAATAGCTCTGCCATAAACCGTCGCCAAACTCACTCAGTGGTTAAATTGTCCTCACAATGAACACTTACTATTTTTTAATTTTTTTTCATTGCTCGTTCCCACTGGTGACAGCAGAGGGCGTTCCAATGCCCAAATACCTCACTGGAAACAAATTGGAAGTTTTTAAAGATCATTATCCAAACCTGAACATTATTTTAAGTTAGAAAATGTGAAATACTAATACCAAGGTGACCAAAAACATGTTTAAAAGACGAAGTAAATCCACAAGAATGTAGAATATGTCCACTATAAAGTCTATACATCTTCACCGGACTTATTATGTCTTATTATGACTTATTATGACTTATTGTGACTTATTGTGACTTATTATGACTTATTGTGACTTATTGTGACTTATTATGACTCATTATGACTTATTAGGCCTTTGCTGCTTCGTGCACCACTGTTGCCAGCAGGGGGGGCTCTAAACTTAATCAAGAGGTCCAAAAACTAAAACGTAATTTATCTCCATTTTAAAAGGTGCACTAAGCCAATTTCTAGTGGAGGATCTTCCACCTGCATGTCATTATTATTGCTTAGCCTGGAATATTCCACAGAATAGCATTAGATGAATCAATCTCCTTGGAGACGAGTGGTGATAGCGCCAGGCCGAGGTTTGTCAATGTACTTTTTCAGCAATAAACACCCACAATTGAATGCGATAGAGATAGAATCAAGCACATACTGTGGAGCATAAACATCTCAGTGGAGACAAACCAGTGGCAGACTCCCGCCTGAAAAGCAACACAGGGCACTTCTCCTCTGGCCAGTCATGGGTTGTTTTTGAGCCTTGATCTGCTTAGACAAATTAAAGTTAGCGAATGATTGTGGAAGCCAGAGATTTATCAGCAAGAAGTTGCTTTAGGTCTTTTGAGTTCACGTTTCTTTATACAATTTGGAGTACTTTAGTTTACAACAGAGAAAAAAAAACATGATACTTTAGTAGAAAAAAGAAAAATAGGTAGAATAGGTTCATATTTTAAGAATCTGTGTCCCCTTGAGTGAATGTTCAAATCAGAAGTTGCTTTTACTGATAGCAGTTGTCCCGTTGATTTATTCTTCATTACTAAAAACACTGGACATGATTGCTAAGTGGTTGATGTTATAATTTGGTGGCACATAAACCCTCCCTGCAGGGACATTCCTTTGTCTTTGAATAAACATGTCAGTGTACAACCGCACTGTTGGATATTAGGTGTAATTCAAATGAAACACAATGGTGCGCACACAGCATAAAAGTGTTTATTGACAGGACGTTTAGAGGCAGGTGTTTAAACAGTCACAGTCAGAAACGATTCATGTCTTTTCATCCCTGCTAATAGGGGAAAATAAATGGTAACTCGTTTGCCTCCTTACCTTTAATATTGTAATGTCTTCTTAACTTTATAATGCTAGATAAATAATAGTAAAGGTGCGCTACGCAACTTTTCGGTTAAGGGGGATGTTATTGCTTTGCCTGGATTGTTCTATTGAAAGAAAGGAAATGCATCTATCTCCGTGGAGACAAGCAGGTCACACATCCAGGCCAGGTCAGATCTGTGCTTGGTTAGATAGTACGCCTGTAAATTCTGAATAGTTTCTTCAAGAAGACAACTGCAAAGAAGTAATAATCTGAACAATATACACATTTTATAAACCAAGAGAGCCTATTTTTGCTCAAAGTCCTGACTATGAATGAGCCCCAATTCAAACTGAAGCTGTTTCTGAATCATTTGGAGAACAAACAAATGGCCGGACTGTAGTTTTGGCCTCTGATGTCCGATTTTCTGCATAGAGGAATATCATATTTTAAATCCCAGATCGATTTTCTAAGGGTTAGGAGTATATCTGATGTCTGGAGGGATGGTCTGATTGAATTCCGGGTGTTTGTTGAGTTTTGACAGCTTCAGCTCCTTAAAAGCTGAAGCTAATTTCACTAAGGTGGCTTGAAGAATCAGGACTTTTATAGGTATTTACAAATAAGGAGTTATTGTAACCAAAAAATTTAAAAAAAGTAATGGCCATTATAATCCTCTGACTGAATTGTTTATGAAGGCTTCTAAATCTGGACTTTCAAGGGGAATTATATCTAAATGATATCAATGCATTACTAATCTAGACAACTACTCCACTAAATATATTAAAAACAAATGGTAAGGCGAGAGTAACCTTGTTTTGACAGACGAAGAGTGGGAAAATCTGTTCAAAGATGTACATCCAAGTTTAGGACTACAGGACTTGCAGGAACAGTGTCTCACGTTCATAACACCATCACAAAAAAGCACAAATCACACCATCGATCAAGGACTGTACCGGCATTATAACAGACTTGAGACACATGGAATAAATTGTATGACTTTGGCCTAATTGCGACTTATATGTAGGTTTTGCTGTATTTGATTTATCATGCTCATTTTTCTTGTCTTGCTCTCTGGTCGTGTTTCTCTGTGTTGTTTTATATTTTCAAACTGATAGTGTGCATGTTGAGAGAGCAAAAAAAAAAAAAAAAAAAGAAAATTAAAACCTTGCATATCACCTTACATGTCAATTCACATATATATATGCTTTTGTAATGTTTTGTCTTCATGTTGAATGAATTACTTCCTCAGAGCTATTGCAATTGCACTATTCTTGATGATGATGGAGCAACAGTGGCATTCCTGTTTGCCCACCAACCAGAATGTAGTCAGTTTAAACCTCCCCAGAGCTCATGCAGTATTTATTTCTATTCCCCAATGGTCAATATCCACAGCCTTATAACGATTCCATTTGTCATTTTCTCCCCTTTCTCCTCTTTTAAACCCACCGCGGCCATTTGAAGACTCCTGCAGCTGATCTTCTCTGCACTGCTCCCCAGACTCCCCACGCAATCCCACAATGCATCTGGGCTCTTGGTTGTGGGTTGAATTCCCTGGGGGCCACTTGGCTAGTGAGGTTGCTGATTTGTGGGGGGGAGGTGCTCAGTTCAAACCCTCCGCACACACACCCACACACACACACACACACACATAGCAGCAACATGTTTTATTTTTAATTTTTTTACATGTTTCTTAGCTGTTTCAGGCTTCGCATTGGAAAGATAGATGCTTTTCAAGATAGTTTAAGGCAACACCTGTAATTGAATAAATGCCAGATACTTAAAGGTGACCTATTATGCCAAATCAACTTTAAAGGGCAAATATTGTGCATTTTATTTGCAAGGCAAGTTTATTTCTAGAGCACAATTCGTACACAAGGCAATTCAAAGTGCTTCACACAACAGGAAAAAAAATCATTAAAATCACACAGACATAAAACACTGATCAATAAAAACAACATATATAAAATCAAAAAGGGCATGCTTTCATTTCTATTCATTAACAATTTTGCCGACATGAATCATACATTTTTGTCCGTGCATAGTGATTCGCCAGATGGAAAACCAAATCTATTGGACCACACTGGCAGACACTCCAAACACTCTTTCCCATATTTATTTGACATTGCCAGCGTAACAACTGTCTCCGGGATGGGCACATCGCTTTTAGATTTTTTGCGCTATCTGCCTCTGCACACGTCTGTACAGAGCATATGTATCTTTTACGACTATCTCGCCAATGTCTCCACTTTATGTGTGACGCTTTTCTATCTTTAACGATGGACCCAGTGCGTATAGTTATTATTGGCCTTTAAACATGCTTTTGAGTACTTTTACTTTGGCATCTCCTGTTTTAGAACTACAATGCGTCAGCCAACAGTATTAAGTCCGTAGTAGAATGTGTTGTTTAATAAAAAATAAAAAATTACTTCATCACCTTGGCGTTTCCCATGCTAGGAAATTACCTTTGGGCTCCATCAACTGGCTACAGAGGGAATTACATAGATGAGATAAACAAATACAGCGACATGCTGATTGCAGCCACACAGTTGTTGTTGTTGGCGTTGTTGTTGTGGTGCTTTTAATGGCGGCTGGCAGCCAAAACGTGCATTTACCGCCACCTACTGTAGTTGTATGTGTATTACCCTATATCGTAAAAAAAGAGAGAAAGAAAGAGAGCGAGAGAAAGAAAGAAAGCGCCACACAGTTGTGATAGTCATAATTTGATGGCCGAATTGCTCATAGCGAGTCTGATATCGATTTATGTACTTAAAAACTGCTCAGAAGATCGTGGAGACGTGTCATAGGTAGAATATGACATCACAGATCTGGTAAATTCAGAATGGAGTGTTTTTTTTAACTCTCAGAGGGAGAGGACTTTTCATCTGCATTTGAGGCTCAAGTGCTCAGAAAATTCCTGTTTTCACGGACGTCCTGATGGAATGAATGTTTCAGGTGCTATCTGTCATTTTGTTTTAATACTGATGATGTTAACTGAGTAGTCACGCGTTAAATCATCACTATGGGGTACAATTTGTATCATGTGCCTTTTGTTACGTTAGACCAGACCCTAGTTTACCAAGACTGTACAAAATGGATCAGCTGCTGTGATTTGGCCTCAGCTACATTCATACTGCAGGTTTTCTTCTATCTCCCGTACGTCTATTACAATGTCAGTCCAGTCCTTCATTGTAGGTGCAGATTGTGTCATCTATTTTTCTTTTGTAAGGGCCTTTTTTGGAGTGTGCTCCAAAGATATCCATTTATTGAGTCTTAAGGCCTATGTAAAAAATGTTGAAATCAAGTGGGACGCCGATGTTCAAAACAGACTGGAGGGCTTTTTTAATCTCAGTCCTGTATTTCTGTGCCACAGGACATTCCCAAAACACATGAGAATTGTGCAAAATCAAAGTTTTTCAAAATGTACACTTCTTTTGCACTTCCATATGTGGCAATAAATCTAATACAAATGTGATCTTTTGCTAAGTGACTGCAGTCAGAACAGGCCGGTCACATTTTTCTTCTAGCGCTGAAAAGAAACAAGAGACACATTTTTATTAGAAAAGACAGGTATTTATGGCATTTAACCTTCAGACAACAGCAAAGCCAGAAAGTTGTGACAAAGACCAAATATAGGCTTGTGGTGCTTCCTCAATTTAGTCTGTCAATTCACAATTACTGTTCTCCACATCAGACACTTCAGGCCTGTTGCGGTCTCACGTGAAAAAGGATTCAGTCACAAATGAATTGCTATGTTTCCTCTCAAAAAAACATGATTTGGAAAAAAAATATGAATTGATGGATTCCGGTCAAACAGCCGAAGCTCTATTAGCTCTATTGTATTTTAATGTTTATGCATAATAAACCTGCACCATAAGAACTCCATGGCCTTTGTCATCTTCAATACATCAACCAGAAATTCATATCAGTCACTATAAAGGGCTTATCAGTTCTGCAGTTTGAACAGGAAGTCAATGGACCTGTTTCTATTACAAAGCCGTTTTAGATCAATATTGCCGTTTACCATGAACCAAATGTAAACTGGTGGTCTTCGTATATTATAGTTCAATACTAACTACCTGAAAAAAGCATTATGTGTCTCCTTTCAGGGGTTTTGTGCAGATTTTGTGGAGTAGCAAGAGACAATATGGTGGAATGTATTAAAGTTTTAAAAAACACTTGTCAATATCTGAATGTAATAATTCTTTATGCAAATCAATTCTCCCCCAGTGAGCTTGAAATTTAGTTATGGGACATTTGACACCCACACTCACTGATGGAACAACATGGGGGTGTTGCCATGGAAACAGCAGGGGCGTCACCGTGGCAATCACACAAATGAATGAATGGTAACCTCCTTATCGCTACAGCAACGTCATCAAACCAAAGCCTTAATGGCTCTAATGGGGTCTAATAATATTGTCTGGAATTGAGGCAAATTTTAAAACTAAAATACTCAGAATGTGTCTAGTGACTTTAAAAACATTGAAGAGCTTTTCCAGGATTACCAGCTGGTGATGTCATGAGCTGGAGCCGAAGTCTGAGCTCTGATGTGCATAACTACTATCATGGAAGAAAAAGCGAAACATAATTCCAGCTCTAAATAATGAGATAAGGACGCGGCGGAGCGCCTCTGCTGCACTTTGAGGAGCGCTTGTGTTTACATTTTTGACAGAGATTGATAGTAGAAGCAGCAACAGGAGGACTCGCTTGGCGCCCAATATTCTAAAATATCAAATAGGTTTGATATCATTCGAGTATTTTAGTTTTAGTTTGCCTCAATTCCAGACAATATTATTAGAAGTCATTAGAGCCATTAAGGCTTTGGTTTGGTGATGTTGCTGTAGAGATAAGGAGGTTGTTCTTTGGCCGTACGAGTTAAGTATTAACCCTGTCTCACTCTGAGACCTACGGCCCATGATTTTGAGCCACAGCTCAAGGTTTCCCCCATGATTTTCCACAGACAAGAAAATTAACGCCATCAGGTCACGTTACAGGTCAGATCTGTGGAGATGTGAGCCTTTGCATGTTTTCAAGGTATTATTGAGCAATAAAAAACAGCTGTAATTGAATAACTGCAAGATAATAGCATACAGTAGAACATTCTTTGCAAAGCAATATAACCTCCCCTGAAACAAAAAGTACACCTACAGTACAACATAAAACTATACTGCAATAAATGCTGCAGGCTTCGATTCTCATACTGTTGTGTCAAAACATAATAAATGTTAGGGTTTGGTATATGTCTGGAACATATCATTACCATAGCAACCGGTGGTGCAGGCAAATTAGCAAAGAGAGTTGGTAGTCTTTGGACAGTCATACAAAAACAAATACCTATAATATAATTTATGACATTGTTTTAAAGGGTCTCTGGAGGGGCTTGTATGCATCAGAAATAAGTGCTTTGTTGCAGTGAGTGCCCCAGTGCTCATAAAGAAGAGGAGGAAGCAGGACTCAAACCTGTAGCTGTCGTTTGGGGATGGAAATAATGAATGTGTTTATATAGTTAAAGGTCCAATACTATGCAATATTCAAGTTTTTTTTAATACCCTTGGTCATATTGCCATTGGGATATTTGACATTAAATAATCTATTCAATGCAAATTCCTGCTATTTTTTCCACCAGATGGCACACTGAGGAAAGAAGCAGTTACAAATAAGGCCGAAAACAATAGCTGCAAGATGAGCACAACATAATCTAAATTAGACTGGTGTGTGGATGATGAAAACATGGAGAAGCATGAAATGGATGGTGGGAACTTTGCCAACTGTCACACTGGACATTCATTTCATTTTGATTTTATCATTTCACTCTCTGGTCTTGTCTAATATATTGGGCTAGTGGCTCCAAGTACAAAGTTAACAAGAGGAGGGACCAGGCACAGCCCTGCCTTACCCCTCTTTCCAAAGTCAGTGGATCTGTCAAATGGCCATTCATTTTAATTCTTGATTTTGGACTATTGTAAAGAGCCACCAACATTTGTTATTATTAAATCTTATATGTTTTAAATTTGCGCAGCACTTTAATTTAAATAAATAAGGCCAGCTAACAGAGTCAAAAGCTTTTTTGGCATCCAGACTTATTATTACCACTTTGTTTTGTTGTTTTTGTATATAATTCATTATGTGTGTAAAGATCGTCATCTGTTATCCTGTGTTTGTAGTCTGTTAACAAATCCTGTCTGATCATTATGAATTAGGTTTGGGAGTATTTGTTCCATTATTTTTTACATAATTGAGGTATATATATGTTAGTCCACATTCAGAATTGAGATTGGTCTATATGAGGCACAGTCAAGTCTCGATACTTCTCTTTATGTATTAAGGATATAATGGCTTCCTTCCAACTCAGAGGATCCAAGATTTTTTAAGGGCCCAGTTAAAATTTGGCAAAAGCAGGAAAGTGAAAGTGTCTTTCTACCACTCTGAGATGAACCCGTCACTCCCTGGAAATTCACAGGTTTTTAGTCTTTTAATTGCACTTTGAATTTCAGTGTAAGTTCTTTAAGCACCTAATATTTTGTTTTGCTCTTCGGTCATGGCGGGTAAATTAAGAGTGTCTACAAGAGATTGTATTTCTTCGAGATTGTTTTGTGGTATTTTGGTGAAGAGTTTTTTTGTAGGAGTCAAACAATCATTGTATTTGGTTCTGTTAGGATTACATTATTATGGCTATCTCATTTTATGTTTTATAATGCACCTTTCCCATTAGCACCTACTTGGCTCTACTCTACTCAACTCGACTCAACTCAGCCGTGCGTAGGGCATTTCCATTTGATGCTACCTCGTCAGACCAGGTACTTTTTTAGTCCCCTCTTCCCCCTTTGTCCAAGTCGAGCCAAGCAGGGACTTAACGTGACGTCCACAGACCATCAGAGGCTGATTGGCTGGAAGTGCAATGTCACACACGAGCGACCGCGACTTGTTTTTACTTTAAGCTAGCGACCTCCGGCTAGCAACTCTCTCGCTACTCGACATTAAAATAAACCTTGCCACAGTGTCAACTTCAAATGGCCAACAAAAAATCAACTCCGTGGTCTAATAATTCAGTTTTTTATGTCTAGTTGCTAACGAGCAAATCCAGATGCAACTGGACGGAGCCACATGCAAGGAAAAAGCGTACCAGGAGCTCGCGGACAGGATGGCACAACACAGGTTGAAGGAATTTATGGACACCGACCAGCTAGCCGCAGGAGAGAAGATGGTTTTGACTCGGCCACATCATTGCTTCAGTCAACGCAGGTGGATGATGGTAAGGAAGATTTTTTTTTTTCCATTTTTGGTTTTATTTGTTATAATACACCTAACATGGTAGTTATAACGCAATGCTGAATAGCTAGCGCGCAGGATGCAACGTAAACAAACTATCATTACCATAGAAATCTGCCATGTTTGTTGTTGGTGTGCAAAACATCTATAGAGACAAATTAGCCAAACATTTAGATTTTTTTTTGAACAGAAGAAGAAAGGATGGGACAGCCTGATAAACTGCTGGCTAACTAATGGTCAATATATTTATTATTCTACATGGTCAGAATACTTACTGAATGAACGGTGAGTTTAGTATTTAGCATCTTAAAGTCCCCTTTTGTTTATCATTAGCCTAATAAGAAACAAAAGGCATGACATTAGATGAACTGAAACTCCTACTGATGTGTGAAGTCAGAATCCAGAGCGCTTATAATAGAAATGATTATAATTATATTTGCACCGTTAGATTTGCACCTTTTTTTTAAAAAATCTATATGTAAGCAATGGTGTTTATTTAGCAAATTGTTCATGTCATTATGCCTGCTTTTTAAGTAGTTTTGACTTTGAGTTGTTGGTAATCAATGTTTCTTTTGTTTTTATGGTTTTGTAGCAGAATCACCAGAACGTGAGACAGCGCATCTGTCACCTCAGACTTTCAAGAGCATGGGTGTCAAACATGCGGCCAAAAGTTTTAATCCAGCCCGCAACATTTTCCCAATTTATATTTATTTATTTAAACTACTAGTCCCACGGTCTTTTGCAGCCCCGTGCTGCAAAGGGAGAGAGGAGACGGTATTGTCGATGTTAGAGCTGTGCTAAAAGTGGTGCTAATGTGGAGCTAACAACAAGAAAACAAACTTCTGTGAGGAAAACATAGAAACCAGTGCAAACCTGGACAGATCAGTAGCCACAGGTAAAAACACGTCAGAGTGTGATAAAGTATGAACATGACAGAGTGAAGCTGCTGCTCTGACTGTGTCCACACTTATGTGACTGTGAATACAAACACAATGCACTCTTTTGATTCATAATATTATTAAAATATAAAAATACTGAGCTCACATTGAGTTTGTCTGATGCATGAATATGGGCTGTCTTTCACCTGCTGCAGATGTGTGCAGTGTCCACAATACATTTTACTAGGCTCTATTAAAGCTATTTATTTATTTTATTTTTAAAAATGTATGATTTTGTAGGCTTTATTTGACAGCAGAGAAAAGTGTGAAGTGGGGAATGTGAGAGAAGGGAAACCGTCGGAGTCAGGATTTGAACTCATGACACTGCGGCGAGCTGCACTTGACTCGACCAATTTGGCCCACACCCCAAAATGAGCTTGACACCCCTGCTCTACAGTCTCCGGGACCAAGCCCAGTCCCAAGTTCTTCACCGGTAACGTCCTCTCCTGGTCCAGATACCCCGGGCCGTCCCCTGTCACAGTGCCAGACCTGATACCCAAAGGAAAGCCAAGCACACCAATTGGCCTGTTCTAACAGGTAATGCAGATTGATGTAAAATGTAATGTTTTTCCAATATTGAATACTTGCAGTAAAATGTGTTGAAACATTCTGGTACATGGTCCAATCATAGCACAGAGTCTCCTGACACCTGTCTTTGCTATGTTTAATTTATCAGACTGTGCAGCTAAAACATATTCTCTGTCTCTCCAGGTAAGAGAACGAGTGGGCAGGAGAAGCCATCACATCGCCTTCACGGCATCCCAACAAACACATGCCAGAACAGCCCTTTTCCATCCACAGCACCCTGGAGATCGATGGAGTGCCAGCCTTTTGCGATTGAAATAGCCTGTGTGGTATGCTTACTTGCACACATCTGTACACTATTGTCATGCTCACACCAAAAATATATCCAATACTCCAGTACTCTGAACCGGTAGCTCGCTTACACAATGCAACAGCTTCTCTCTTCCTCAAAGGCACGCTGTCACGAAATGTAGAGTTGTGCCGCTGCAGAGCTGTCCATAGCGTGTTGCACAAGCAGCTGAAAGTTTCTTCTGCCACTGCGCATCTGTGAAGCTGGACCCCGGCAACATCCCACCGCTGCGTTGCGAAGCTGAACGGACATGCGATTTTCCCAGGTTTCTTATCTAGGAAAACTAGCGCCTAAAACAAACACAGCGTGCGGTTAATATTATGAAGTTTAGCCGTAGCAACGCAAATGTATGATGTGAGTACTATTCTCACACTTGGACCGCCCCAACACAACACAGCACCACTGAGCACCAGTTGTAATGGGAAATTCAATCAGAGCCGAGCCGAGGCGGGACTAATGGAATAAGGGCATATGCTTCCAAGATAGCAATTTAGAGAATTTTTAATGGTGAAGAGCATTGTTTTAATTATTTCTTGTGAGATCAGGTCATTAATCTCACCTCTTATCTTTTTAATTTCCAGTAGCATTTGAGGGTCACCCTTTTTCTGCATGTTAAGTTGTTAATGTTTTAATTTGTTCTGTAAATCGTTTAGTTTTTCTTCCTTTTGATTCTTTTTTTGCTGAGGCGAAAGCAATTACCCTGCCCCTCAAGACTTCGCCGCATCCCAAAGAATGAATGGGGAAATTTCACTATTGTCGTTATCCTCCCTACATGAGGTTAGGATTTAATGACCCTCTTTTTTTTTTTTTACTGAGGGTCATTAAATCCCGGCTGTGTGCTTTTTCATTTCTGTTCCAAATCTACAGTGATTTACTGTAATAATGTACAGTAATAGGGGCATGATCACTTGGATCTATTGTACCTTTGTGTACCGCTGTAATTGGCGAACATTAGGATTCATCTCTCTCCAGATCTCGATTTACCCTATATTATGTATTCTTTGTGAGTTTGAGACTGAATGTGAAAGTTCCAGTCGCTGCCACGAACAAGGGGGGTTTGCAACCAGGTCTATAACTTTAGTACAGAAAGGGAGGTTGCTTCCTTGAGGAGGATATACATTCATCAACGTAAACTCACTTCTGTTAATAGTTCCTTTGAGCAATGCAAATCTGCCATCTTTATCTTTGTGTTCGAAACTCTGTTTAAACACTTTTCTGCTTGAGCTCAATATGGCCACACCCCTCTTATATTTGCCCCCTTTTATGAAAATACAAGAGAGCCAAATATTAGGCCTTATATATGAAAAAATTAATACAAATCCATAAACTCAATCAGGCAACAACATATAATCATAATTAAATAAAATGACAACCTAACTTATTTTGCAGTTTTCGCAGCAGAAACACACACAACAACATGACATGAACTTTTTCCTTATCTTTATAAACGTGATAGAGGTCCTGAAATGGGGGCTTTGTCAGGTCCACATTTGTGTAAAAGCATTCATTCGTCATATAAAATTGTATATCTGAGAAGCATCTGTAGAGGAAGCCCAAGAGTAAAAGTATGTTTTGTTCAGTTTTACATAACAAAAGAGCATTGTTCAAAACATGAATCGAAGTTGAAATTGGTCAAAATGCCATAATAGTGAATGAGGCTGAAATGAACTGGATTGATCATAAAAGAATAAAAACGTTTTTATTAAACCCTGTTTGGCAATATAAAGTGCAACTTTAACCATGTCTGGCCATAATACGCCATGAAATCCAAGGTTGACCTAAACCCTGGAGGAAATATGTTGTTGAATTGCAGAGCTGAAGTTAAGGGGAACAGTGTGGGTGATGTTGTGGTGAGTAGTGCTGGTACGTGTGGTGCTCTGCGAAGGTGCTGTACAACTTCCAGCGTTGTCTCCATCTTGGATTTTTGTTTCATTTCCCTTGGAAGATGAACCTGTATGGAAACACATATGTAGAAAACTAAATGATTGACCAAGTATGAAAGATCGACCCTTTCTTTTCGATGTATATGTGCTCCTCTGACTCTCTGCCTCCAGAAGCAGTCAGAGAGTCAGAGGAGCAGATCAAACTTCACGACTTTTAAGCGAGAGAGTGAGTCCACGTATCCAAGGACATCGTTGATACAGATTTCTGGCAGGTCTTTGAAGCATCTTGAAAAGCCCGACATGGTTGAGACTGTGCATCAAACAGGCAACAAACGTGACCGGAAAGGACTTTGCAGAGACGAGGAGCTGCCGTCACTTTGAAGCTCACTTTAAATGCAAGACACACTTTTTTTCTGTCCCTCTAAACATTCATTTGAGATTATTAACCGTGTTTGTCAGATCATATTTTCAGTGTACAGTTTTGGTCTAGTGTATAATGTGGTTTGCTAGATAACAGTTATGGAATTCTCTAGTGTGATGTCATGATTTTACGATCAGGAAGTCAAACGTCAGTCCCAAAACGGCGCATGTCCAGATGTTTCTGCGCACTTACTTACAATGGCAACATGAATACATAAATACATCTAATATCACTTTATTTCATTCTTTAAACATTAACATTAGTGTAAAATCGCATGTGTTTGGTGATTTTCCAGTCAAGCTAACGACTAGCATGACTGACGCAAATTTGGTAAATGGAGGAATTACGGGGATCAAATCGATTATTATTATTATCATTATTATTATCATTATTATTATTATTATTATTATTATTATTATTATTATCATCATTATTAACATTATTATTATTATTATTAACATTATTATTATTAATAATAACATTATTATTATCGTTATCATCATTATTATTATTATTATTATTATTAACATTATTATCATTATTATCAGTATTATTATTATTATTATTATTAATAACATTGTTATTATCATTATTATTATCATTATTATTATCAGTATTATTATTATTATTATTATTATTATTATTATTATTATTAACATTGTTATTATTATTATTATTAACATTGTTATCATTATTATTATTATTATTATCATTATTATCATTATTATCATTATTAACATTATTATCATTATTATTATCATTATTATCATTATTATCATTATTATCATTATTACCAACCTGTCATAGCGACGTTAAATTTGTGTTATAGTTACAGTCTAAAAATGCCAATATATGTATTTTTTGTGATTAAAATCGGGTATTAACTAACAAAGCAGCTTTATCTTGAACTATAACATTTCTTATTATTATTTCTTATTGTTATATATCTTCCTATGTTGGTGAGATGAACCACGGCTGACTGATAAGCAAATCAAAGTAACGATCGACCAAGCAACAACCACAACTTGAGTAAATAAATCTTCGCACAAAAGGGAATATTACGGAAAAAATGCATTCCAGTTTTTGTCAGAAGTAGAAATATCAAATCGAACATGAAGAGGACGGTGAAGTATCTCTAAAAGAAGAGCGCTGAGCCGGGGGGACGCAGGTGCAGGAGAGGCGCTGAAGTGATGCTCCAACAATGAGCACATGAAACGCTGTGAAAGACCGGACCACGACCAGGATCCAGGGCTAGACCGAGACTCAGGCCCAGACCAGGATTAAGGCATTAGCATGGTTTTTATGCAGATGTTTGTACGTTATGAGTTTAAACGATCCCAGTAAGAATACCTGATGGAGTACACAATGTAAAGAAAACAATAAGGAGGATCAGGACAGGACCAGACTAGACTGGGAGACTAGACTGGGATCCAGGACTAGACCAGGACGACTGGGATCCAGGATTAGACTGGGATCCAGGACTAGACTGGATCCAGGATAGACTGGGATCCAGGACTAGAAGACTAGGATCCAGGACAAGACTGGGATCCAGGATAGACTGGGATCCAGACTAGACTGGATCCAGGGACTAGACTGGGATCCAGGATTAGACTGGGATCCAGGACTAGACTGGGATCCAGGACTAGACTGGGATCCAGGACTAGACTGGGATCCAGGACTAGACTGGGATCCAGGACAAGGGACTGGGATCCAGGACAAGACTGGGATCCAGGACTAGACTGGGATCCAGGATTAGACTGGGATCCAGGACTAGACTGGGATCCAGGACTAGACTGGGATCCAGGACAAGACTGGGATCCAGGACTAGACTGGGATCCAGGACAAGACTGGGATCCAGGACTAGACTGGGATCCAGGACTAGACTGGGATCCAGGACTAGACTGGGATCCAGGACTAGACTGGGATCCAGGACTAGACTGGGATCCAGGACTTAGACTGGGATCCAGGACTAGATCACTGGGATCCAGGACAAGACTGGGATCCAGGACTAGACTGGGATCCAGGACTAGACTGGGATCCAGGACAAGACTGGGATCCAGGACTAGACTGGGATCCAGGACTAACTGGGATCCAGACTGACTGGGATCCAGGACTAGACTGGGATCCAGGACAAGACTGGGATCCAGGACTAGCTGGATCCAGGACAAGACTGGGATCCAGGACTAGACTGGGATCCAGGACTAGACTGGGATCCAGGACTAGACTGGGATCCAGGACAGACTGGGATCCAGGACTAGGCTGGATTCAGGACAAGACTGGGATCCAGGACTAGACTGGGATCCAGGACAGACTGGGATCCAGGACTAGACTGGGATCCAGGACTAGGCTGGGATCCAGACTCCAGACTAGACTGGGGATCCAGGACTAGACTGGGATCCAGGACTAGACTGGGATCCAGGACTAGACTGGGATCCAGGACAAGACTGGGATCCAGGACTAGACTGGATCCAGGACTAGACTGGGACTGGGAGACTGGGATCAGGACAGACTGGGATCCAGACTAGGCTGGGATCAGGACTAGACTGGGATCCAGGACTAGACTGGGATCCAGGACTAGACTGGGATCCAGGACTAGACTGGGATCCAGGACTAGACTGGGATCCAGGACTAGACTGGGATCCAGGACTAGACTGGGATCCAGGACAGACTGGGATCCAGGACTAGGCTGGGATTCAGGACTAGACTGGGATCCAGGACTAGACTGGGATTCAGGACTAGACCAGGATCCAGGATAAGACCAGGATCCAAGACTTTTAGGAAAAATTAAGCTTTGAGCTGGTTTTTGAAAGTGTTCATTGAGTCCGAGTTCCTGATTTGAAAGGTACCGGACTTAATGAGTATGCAGGACCAGAGCAGAAGCTAAAGGACCTGGCAAGAATCTAAAACCAGACCAAGATCCAGGACTAGACGAGAATCCCTCTGAAATTTTGGACCAGAGCGGGATTCAGGACTAGACCCAGTGCTTAATTCGTAAATCAATCCAACCGTCCATCTAAGTCAATATTTAAGAATATAAAGCGGGTTTTATTTGTCTGAACATGTTTAAATGCACGTCACGTCACACCAGGATGTTCAGAAGACCACAATCGGACTGAAGCACCTGCAGAAACCAGGGGCCGGTTTTAATAATATGGGTAGGATCAGGTGTTGTGACGCTGGAGTAGACCATTTCAAATACAAGGTCACCAGATCAAAAGGGTGAATTAGCATTTGTCCGTTCATGGCCTATGGAAATCATGAGACGAGGAATAATACTCTCAGTGCGGCGTAAAACACAACAAAGAGATGAAGAGCAGAAGGTCTGTCCTTATCAGAAACGTTAGACCTGGTCGACTGAATGGTGTTTGCGTTTGCGATTTAAGCCGTTTGCATTTGCTTTGTCATGGACGAACTGCATATTTCCGAGGTTAAGGTAAGAAATTAGACCCGTCGGGAGTGTGGAAGAGAATTAGTCCAATCAGATTTGGGATTTTAAATGCTGGTGAACACTTTTACCTCAACAAAACACATTTCTGAATGTCACCTGCTCATAATATCTTCAAATCAGGAAGAAATCATTCGCTTTAAACCCATGAATACATTTTTCTCTCAGAGTGTGACATTAGCAGGAAGGAAATCATACCAAGCATTAGTAAACAGTTACATATATGTATTTATTTATAATCTGGTGTACATCAATATTTACATTGTGCATACAGAGTTTCCAGAGTACTACAAGATATGATTACATATACAATTGGGTACGTGTATGTGTGTGTGTGGGTGTGTGTGTGCATGTGTGTGTGTGTCTGTGTGCGTGTGTGTGTGGGTGTGTGCGCAGGTGTGCGTGTGTGCGTGTGTGTGTGTGTGTGCGTGTGTGTGTGTGTTGCAGGTGTGTGTTTGTGTGTGTATGTGTGTGTGTGTGTGTGTGAGTGCTTGTGCAGGTGTACGTGTGTATGCGTGCATGTGTGTGCGTGTGCAGGTGTGTTTGTGTGTGTGTGTGTGTGCAGGTGTGTGTGTGCAGGTGTGTGTTGTGCACGTGTGTGTGTGTGGTGTGTTTATGTGTATGTGTGGTGTGTGTGTGTGAACCGCTTGTGTGTGTGTGCATTAGTGGGTGCGTGTGTGAGTGCGTGTGCAGGTGTGTGCGTGTGTTATGGGTGCGTGCGGGTATGTGTGCGTGTGTGTGATGTGTGTGCGTGTGTATGTATGTGTGTGCATGTGTATGTGTGTGCGTGTGTGTGTAGTGTGTGTGTGTGTGAGCGTGTGTGTGTGTGTGTGTTGTGTAGGTGTGTGTGTGTGTGTGAGCGTGTGTGTGTGATGCGCGTGTTTGTGGTGTGTGCTGTGGTAGTGTGTGTAGGTCGTCTATGTGTGTGAGCGTGTGTGTGTGCGTGTGTGTGTGTGTAGGTGCCATGTGTGTGTGTATGTGTGTTGTGTATGTGTGCGTGTGTGTGTGTGCGTGAGCGTGTGTATGTGTGTGTGTATTTGTGTGTAGGTGTGTGTGTGTGTTTGTGTGTGTGTGTTTGTGTGAGTGTGTGAGCGTGTGTAGGTGTGTGTGTGTGTGTGTGTGTGTGTGTGCGTGCGTGTGCAGGTGTGGAAAGGTGTAACAGATGGGGCAAAGAAAAGTCAGAAGAGTGAATGATGTAATCAGAGAGAGGGAGAAAAGGGAAAGGGAGAAAAGGGAGAAAAGGGAGAAAAGGGAGAAAGGGAGGGAGAAAAGGGAGAAAAGGGAGAAAAGGGAGAAAAGGGAGACTAGAAGAGTAGAAAGGGTCTGTGGGAGTCATTGGGAGAGGTTTTTGTCTGCACGGTAACAACAGTATCTGTGGAAAATGAGGGGCCGTAGTTACACTGAGGTGTGGACTTGATCTAGACGATGCTCCAGTCGTCTTTGCTGTCCCACAACTGAGTGGCAGAGTATATTTGTTCCATCAATGTATTTATTTTTAACCCTTTATGGTATATTTTGTATTAAGTGCGTGTCATGCAGGATAGAATGATGGTACATTAATAAATAACAGGGTTTTGGGGTCTGCTCATCATTTTCTTTCTTAAAAACAGTTTTTGGGACTTGCTCCGGTTGTTGACCTCCCCAGTTTGCCCTACATTGTGTTATTGTGTAATATCCCATTATTTGTTTGTTTGATAGCGAGCATTTTTACATTTATTTATTTTTTGTATCCAGAATTTCATTTCTAGTTGGAATAATTGAGTGTTACTATGGTGACAAACCTGTGTGGATAGTGGAGTTTGTACGTGTTCGAGTTCGGGGTGTTGGAGATGTGTTAGGAGTGTGTTCTGAGTTAATTGAATTACTTTCCAAGTGTTCTTGTGTGAGGTTTTTCAAAGTGATCATTTGTATTTTTCCCCTTCGATTTCCAATTGATTAGAGTGACTTTCTTGCCGATAGATAGCGACACCAGAAGATGATTAGCAAACAATCTTATGTTCGTAAATCCAACTTTGTAACATCTAGGAAATGATTGGCCCCCAGGACACAGCCCCCTCAGTCACACCATTGAGTGCTAAGGCCTTGGCATCTTCGGCTTTTGCTGCAAATGTGATTCTTTCTCTTTGACTCTCCAAAATGTATTAAAAGCTGAATTTGAAGCTGAACATTGAGGAACTGAAATTCAGATGAAACCCATTTCAACAACTTGATTTTTCAGGGTTGAAACATTCAGAGTTAGAAAATCTTGTGATACAAATGATCTTCCATACAGGAGCAGCAGAAATATAGTGCCGGGTTCTGGTGAGGGAGAAGATAAAACCTGTATTCTCAAGTGCTGCTGGAGGTACAGCAGTCGTGTTGAATAGAATCAGATTTGACTTGTACGTAACGTTTACATTGTTTGTGTGGTGGTTAACCGCACTACTATTTGTGGTTATTATGTTGTTTTGACACCTCACAGCTGATCTGGAATGTGAAATTGGGAGACCCTCGACCAAGTAGGATTTATTCATTCCAAGCGGCGTTCCAGGGCATTTTCTCAAGTTGCAGGTGGGAAAAATCCCAGATACCAGTTGCCTGGAACAGTGCATTGCAGGATGATTAAAGGTCCTGTATACTGGCAAAAATCATGGAAGACATCATCTAAATAGTCGATTATTTCTCTCTCATGTCATATTTTTGAAAAATATGTTTCCGAAATAGCAGTCTTTTTTTTTTGTCCACTGTTTGGTTCAGTCTGTAAGTGCGCTACATTTGCTGCTCCATCTGCTGCGCTGCTGTTTCAACTCTCCGCTATAGACTGACTGTCTTTCTCACATCTTTGCTTTTGAAACGGCTGTTTATCAACGGTAAAATAAGAGAGAGAGTGCGAAGGGAGAGGTAACGGATTTGAGCAAGTTGGCAGTCAGTGTTCCCCGCACTGAGACTGTGCTCTCTGCCTCGTCTGGCTCTCCTCGAAACAGTGAGTGCTGCACTCCCCTGCACAAGGAGCATGGGTTTACAGACGTGACGCAGTAGAGTGGTGCTGGGTCCAGTTTATGTGGGCTCATTTCAGCTGCTCCAGTGCGTCAGAGCACTACATGGGCTCTGGTCCTAGTCCAGGGGTCTGCAACCCGCGGCTCCGGAGTCGCATGCGGCTCTTTCATCCAGTCGCATGTGGCTCTTTCATCCAGCTGATCCCAGCGGCTCCCTGTGGCTTTTGAAAATAATTAATGAGCATTTAATTAAATGGTATTTCATTTTAGTTTGTTTTTAATTAGTTTAGTTTAGTTAGTTGTTGTTTCAAGAATATGGTGATCTTGTAACATCTAAATAAAATGTGTGAAAAAATTATGTGAATCTTATTATGTGTCACAACCGCCCCTTGTGCGCCACCCGAACCCCAGGTAGGCAAACTATGGAAACTAAGAAAAGTGTCTGAAGAAAACAGTTCATTTTCTCTGCAGTCGTTCATTGAATTAATTATTAAATTGAATGTATTCAGTGTTAATAAATGCAACAGAGTTTAGTTTAAACCCCCCCCCAAAAAAAAGGTTATATGCAATGTTATTTCATTTAAAATGTCAAAAGGGTTTTGAGGCCCGGTGTTTCCTTTACCATGGAAAATAGGTCAAAATGGCTCGTTGAGAGGTACAGGTTGCAGACACCTGTCCTAGTCCGTCTTCAAAGCTCCCAAAGAGCAGTGAACGGAGGAGTTTGGGGTGAGCGAGGAAAATGGACCTGCTGTGGTTCAAAACTTCAAGCCAAAATCCTACTGTGGTTCAGTGAAACGGAAGACAAACGAACAAACACTATTGCAATGCAAACAATAGCCTGCTTTAAAAAATAGGCCAAGCATTCACAACTCTTGATTCAAGTGACTAATTTTAGGTGGTAGGGTCCGAAAAAGACAATTATTAATAAAAATACTATGTATACCAGCCTATTATTATTAATGATAATAATATGCGGGACAAGGATGGAAATGACCCCATGGCAACATACCAACGTATATGTTCTTTAACCAAAATAATCGCTTTACATCCATGAACCACTAATCTATCAGTTTTGTGAATGGATAGTGGCATTTCACCGTAACACACACCGGCTTGTAATTTAGGTTTTATTTTTGAAAAAGGGGCTACGTGACATAATGGAACACTTGGGCGGGGATAGGGGGTAGGTAAAAACAGGAATTTTTTGAGCAATTTCATACAAATTTGTGTGCACTAATGAGGAAAATTTAAAAAGATCAATAAATCAAATTATTCTCTTAAACTTTCTATTAAAACTTGGAGGACATCCACAATATCACTACTAATTGGTGTTTGAAATGCCTCGATCTTAATCTTTGTCTTAACCTTGGATAATGCATCAAACTTTAATTGCTCCTGAATTATTAACAGACAAGAATATCACATGGCCAGATTCCATTCTATTCCCTGTTAAAAGTGCATTTAATTGACCATGATAAAAACAAGCCTCAACTCCACAGAAGAAAAAGCATTTATTTCTCCAACATCTACACACTTTTCATGGGCTTTGGGGTGTTAGTGAAGAATACTAAAGGTGGGGTACATTTTGTTGTAAATTTGCAATAAGACACCTGGCTGTAATCAAGTGGGCAATAGTGACGACCGACTCAGTATTCAAACAAAGGACATATATTATGCAAAATAGCCTTTTGTAAAGTTCACTCATCAGAACCACTGCTGGTGTTGAGGTTTGCTTCATTAACACTTGTTTCATTGATCTTGTTTACCAGTTCCTCTTGCTCTGTGCCTCAGCAATAATCCGGTTTAAATTTTCCCCTGATTGTGACGTAGTTGACACATGTAGCGATCCGGAGGTCTCCCGTCCATAAATCAGTGTTAGATTCATTTGGAACATTTCTGCATGTATGTCTATTAGCATGCCGGTTACGTTGCTTAAATGTCTGGTTTTAGGTTTTTCAATAGTTAATTCCCACTGCTGTAGACGGAGCGCTATTGCTAAATGCGAGCAGAGATACACAAGGAATGCAAAAATATGTTTTCTATAGCCTTTAATTGAAGTGAGATGCCAAAGCAAAGGTATTCAACAGTATATTTATAGTTGTCTAGAGAGTTCAGAATGATCTGTCTGTATTTTGTATACAGATTGATATTAATATTGCTGTTTACAAGAAAAAACTAAAGGAAAAACTATCACAGAGGACTGAAAAACACTGCAGATTTGTTGAGTGAAGCACTAAACTCTTTAATCTGAGGTGGCGAGATAGTTTCCAGGACCTTTCGAGGACATACTTAGTTTTGTAATCACAGCATCAAACACATACAAACACATTACTACTTTTATTATACAGTGTTTATAATAAAGTTGCAGTCAAAATTTAACGTTGTAACAGAGTGAAATGTGCATATGCAAAGAAGAAACCTTTGAAGCACAGAGCGCCCCATTCTCCCATTGTCACCCCCAACACCAGTCCTGTTGGTGCCGCGATAACGGCTTTACTTGTGCACATTCTCTCTCACTCGACCCAGCGCTGACCTGTTACTCATCTCATCTGAGACACTGTGCCGGCGAACTGACCCCCGTCTTCACAGACATTTTTAACACCTCCCTGGAGTCATGCCACGTCCCAGCCTGCTTCAAGTCGTCCATCGTTGTCCCTGTCCCCAGGAAGCCCCGGATCACTGGACTTAATGACTACAGGCCTGTAGCGCTGACGTCTGTAGTCATGAAGTCATTTGAGCACCTGGTCTTGCCCCACCTCAAGTCCTTCACTTCCTCCCTGCTGGACCCCCTGCAGTTCGCCTACAGCGCCAACAGGTCGGTAGACAACGCAATCAACCTGGCACTCCACTTCATCCTGCAGTGTCTGGATTCCCCAGGAACCTATGCCAGGATCCTGGGTGGGGACTTCCCTGCTCTGCTCCAGAACAAGCTCACTGGATCACTGACTTCCTGACGGATCGGAGGCAGTGCGTGCGGCTGGGGAAGAATGTTTCAGACACTCGGACTATCAGGATCTCCACAGGGCTGTGTACTTTCTCCTCTGCTCTTTCCCTGTACACAAACTGCTGCAAACTTCCAGCCACGACTCAGTAAAACTGATCAAGTTTGCGGACAACATCACCATCATCGGGCTCATCTCAGACAGGGATGAGTCTGTCTACAGGAGGGAGGTGGACCGGCCGGTGTCCTGGTGCAGCGGTAACAACCTGGAGTTCAAACCCAGAAGACAGTGGAGATGATCGTGGACTTCGAGAAAGCTCCCCAGCCCCCCTTCACCATGACAGACTCCCCCATCACCACCGTGGAGCTGGAGCTGTCTGTGAAGACGGGAAACCTTCCGCTTCCTCAGCACCACCATTACCTAGGACCTCAAGTGGGAGCCCACCATCAGCTCCCTCATCAAGGAGGCCCAGCAGAGGATGTACTTCCTGCGGAAGCTGAGGAAAGCCAAGCTGCCAGTGCAGATGATGTTGCAGTTCTACACGGCCATCATTGAGTCCATCCTCACCTCCTCCATCACCGTGTGGTACGCTGGAGCCACAGCCAGCTAGACTACAGCGCATTGTGCGCTCTGCTGAGAAGGCGATTGGCTGCAGATTTCCATCTCTGCAGGACCTGTACGTCTCCAGGGCTCTGGGACCAGCAGGTCGGCACACAGTTGACCCTTCTCACCCTGGACATGGACTATTTGAACCACTCCCCTCAGGCAGGAGGCTAAGGTCCATCCGGACCAGAACCTCCCGCCACAAGAATAGTTTATTTCCCTCTGCCGTTGGACTCATGAACACTTCTAAACACCTGCCACTTTAACTACAACTTAATCAATCACACAATGCACTGTCACTTTCTGTAAATTTAACTGTAAATTCTTGTGTACATAGTATGCCTATTTTTAGTTTATACTATGATACATTTAAATTGTTTTCTTTAATGCATGCCTTTTTGATTTCATCTATGTTGTTTCTATTATTATTCATCATTGTATGTTGCGCCTTAACGCCAAAACAAGTTTCTATATTTTTCGAAATTTGTCCATTGACAATGGCAATAAACCTTTTCTGATTCTGATCTCGGTCACTAATGGGGCGAGTGCAGGTTTTTCTAATGCTGTGTCATAAAATGGTTTCATAGCCTGCACGTTTGTGCACAAAACAAATGCAGGAAATCAGAAACACAGCGTGAGTATGTTAACTTGTTCACCAAACCGCAAGATGGACAGCCTTTTGCCACACTAAATAAACCGAAGCAAAGATCGCAGAAGGAAGACGAGGATAGAAGTCAACACTGAGTCAGCCAATAAAAGAAAAGATAGAAAATTGCCTTAAACTTGGAGTGGACCCTGAGAAGCACGTGCTTCAGGTCAGATGCGAGAGATAAAGCAGAGGATAAAGCGCAGAGGAGATATGTCACGGAGGGCAATACATCTGAGGGAAAATATGAAAGAAACGTTGTACGAGTATGCAGAAGAAAATTCCAGCTAGCGCCGTAAATAGGCCTATTGAAAAATAACTAATATTTTTAGCACACCCGTGGCTACGCTAGTGGTACAGAGACATCCTTGATAAAAACCTGCTCTTGAGAACTCTGGACTATCTTCCACCAATACAACAACCCTAAGCACACAGGATAACAAAGACAGGGACTTCGTGTTCTCTAAAAAAATTTTTGAGTTTTTCTGACAGTCCCGAGACATAAGGGATAGAAAGAGGAAAAACACATCCGGAATGCTGTCTCAGCCTGTGGATACCCGATTTGGGCTCTTAACAAAGTGAAGAGAACCAAAAAGCAGTACAAAAGAGAAACAGAACCAAGAAAAAAGGGTGTCTCTATCCCTTTTGTCTCGGGACTGTCAGCATTTCGTTGCTTTGTACTTGTACATGTGTAATGACAATAAAATTGAATCTAATCTAATCTAATCTAATCTAAAAACTGCAAAGAATTTTTACGAACACGAAGTCCCTGTTTATTTCAAACCAGGCAACACGTTAAGACAAAAACTGGTTCATCCTAAGGACAAGATGCCTACACAAAAGCAGAGCAATGTAGTGTACTCTATCCAATGCAGTGAAGAAAGTTGTAAAGAGCGTTACAGAGGGGAGACTAAACAGCCACTTCACAAGAGGATTTATCAGCACAGAAGACACGCGAAGTCCAGGACCCCAGAAGCGCTGTACATCTTCATCTCAAAGCCACAAACCACTCTATTGAAGACAGTGAGGTGGAGATTCTGAGGAGGAAAAAAAGATGGTTTGAAAGAGGAGTTAAGGAGGCAATCTTTGTTAAAAAAGATAATCCTTCCTTAAATCGTTATGGAGGTTTAAGATTCAACCTTCCAGTTGTTTATAATGGTCTGCTGAAACCCTGGCATTCTGATGCTAATCAGGTACTGAGTGAGGAGGGAGCGAAAGTCAGTGTACAATAGGATGTTAATTGTCCCATCTCAGTTAGTTTCAATTGTCAATTATCAGGAGGTCCCGCCCTGTGGGCTGGGCTTTCACAGAGTAGGATATGAACCTGAGTTCTCAGACTTGTTTCACAGATTGAGCATGACTCTTGGATGAGAGTCGAAACGTTTTCTTTTTTCTACAGTAGTAGTGGTAGTAATAAAGTCTTACATTAAGCATCAATTTTGACAGTAGTGTTTGCTACATTACCACTAAAAATACAATGTAAATAATTTTAAATTACCTGGTTAATTACCGCCACACTGCTTTGGTCATATATATATATAGTGTGTGCATGCCACTACCAATATATTGGCATATTATAATTTTATTTTATATATAAATGAGCAATACACAAGCATTTTTAAATAATCTTATTGGCATAATGAAAAAAATGCAATTGTTCTTTCTTGTTCTTACCGAACGTGCTAAATATCACGTGGTGAAATGGGACTACTGATGAAAATATGGTTGCATGTCTAAAGCTCAGTTTATGCTTAACGCATCCATAAAGTCCAAAATGGCAAAATGTAATAATTATTGCCGACACAGACGGTCTGCTTGGAAATGAGTGGGATTTGCAGCCCACATCTTCTCCGCTGCCCCTCTGTGCGTTTCATTTCCGTGTAGAATTTTAAAGCAGGAAGAAAAAAACAGTTACTCCTCGTAGTCTTGCTGAATCAAATTCTATATAATTTACATTTTCTGCAGTGTTGCCAGATCCTCACCGTCCTATTATCATAGAGAGCCCAAAATGATAGTTTGTGGACCAAATGATCGAACAATACTAAAACATTCATAATAAAGCACTAAAATGTTTGCAATATCTAAATTATAACACACCCCCTAGAATGAGTACTTGTGCCTAATAACATGACGTTTTGATGTCTATAAGCCTACCACACACGTGTAGCTTGTACACGTGTACTCGGACAACTGTATTCATCCAATACATCCAAACAACATATAGAGCTAAAGGTTAAACAACATGCTCCCAAACGACGTGTCAGGGACTGTGAAAGCTGCAGCAGATACAAGACAAGCGCGCCCAACACCACGGAGTCTGCCCTGTGGCCCCTGCAACAGCCTCATGTAGCACTGCACTCACACTATTTCAACAACATTTGTTTCCAACAGCATCAACATTCATCATTCATGGTCTGACAGCATGAGATAAATAACTGTCTTACATACTCACACCTCTAACATTATTAAACCATGGTACATACTGCGTTACAGTTTTCCATCTCTTGTCACTGTTGAGGCACTGTCCGGATTTTTCCACAAATGCAAGCCACAAAACACGTTTATTCAACTTTCTAACGCTGAACTGTTTCCTTTTAGAGGAAAAAAAGATGAGAGAGCAGTAGCGTTGCGGTGACTTGTGTGGATGAGAAAGCAGACCTGGGGTTTTCATCAATAATTAGTGAATAATAGAAAAGTGAAAAAATACCTATCCTACTGAGATAAACTCTAATACCTTATCATAGTGCTAGATAGATTTAATAAGCCTACTTCACCGACCAACACAAATTAGCGTTCTATGTTGTTAAATGACTGCCTGCATTTCTAACTAACATCTAATCATTGAAAACATGAACAGAGCCTTAACTACAAACACTTGGCGCTGCTGTTGCGTTGCTTCTCCTCTGCACATGCGCGGTTAAGGCAAAACCCGCAGACATCCTTGATTCCCACACATGTTAATTCAGCATGTTTTGAGTATAGATCCATGGGTTTGAGGTCCTCAGAGCCCATGCGCAGACCTCTAAAAGAAGCTGCTGTCCGATCTTGTTCTAAAAGCTCACGTTAGAGAGCGGAGCATGAACGGGCCTCTGAACACGGACACAGACTGCTACGCTATGGTAAAAGCAGAACCATGCTTCCCACGCAGTACTGCCCAGCGGCCTGTAGTGGCCAGTAAAAGACACCGTGAGTTCAGCCAAGCTTCAGCAACAGAATTGAGGGGGAAACGGGCTTATTGGGATATATTATAGAACAATTGATATATAGTTGTGACACACGGTAATTTTTTTTCTTTTATTGGTCAATCACTTGATTGCCTTGATTGCCCCGACCGCACGCCACTCTGAGAACACAATGCAATTAGTTTTCACTGATTTGGGGAGCGTAGTGAGCCACATGTTTGTGTTGACCAATCAAATGTCAGAAAACACACGCTGGGATCCTAGGTCAGTTTTTCGGTCCAACAGAAAAAATAAAGTGTACTGTGAATGCGAAGGTATGTCTGTCTCCAGGTCAGACCAATATTCAGAGAGGACGTGCAATAGAGAAGAAACTATCTAGCTCTTGGAAATTATTGTACATCATATGGAGTTTTATAGCGTTTTGGAATAACAACGCACAGATATGAAAATTATCGTACGCCTGGCGATGCTGTTTTTCCCTGCCTCAACTCAATTTGAGCTGCCCATCACAAACACCACTCAAACACAGTAGCCAGACCTACGCCAGGTGCAGTGTAAGAGGGGAGTAAGGAGATTTTGCCTCATGGATAGAGAAAGTGACCAAAGCTTATAAATCAGAACTTTCAAGAAGAATAATATCCAAATTATTTAAATGTATTAACAATTTGAGCACTCACTCTACTGATGACATAAAGGATAGATGGGAAAGAGAGGGCCACTTTGTTCTGGATGAACCCGGGGCAACACATTTTCACAAATAAATTGGTTAAAAATCATACAATGTGATTTCCTGGATATTTTTTTTACATTCTGTCTCTCACACTTGATGTGTACCTACGATGAAAATTCCAAACCTCTCATCTTTTTAAATGGGTGAACTTGCAAATTTTTAAGTTTCCCAATACTTATTGGCCCCACTGTATGTGTGTGTGTGTATATATATATATATATATATATATATATATATATATATGTTGTGTATATAAATATATATATAATATATATAATATAATATATGTATGTGTGTTTGTGTGTGTGTGTGTGTTGTGTTGTGTGTGTGTGTGTGTGTGTGTGTGTATGTGTATGTATGTATGTATGTATGTATGTATGTATGTATGTATGTATGTATGTATGTAGTGTATGTATGTATGTATATGTGTATGTTGATGTATGTATGTATGTATGTGTATGTATGTGTATGTATGTGTATGTATGTGTTAATGTATGTGTATGTATGTATGTATGTATGTATGTGTATATATTATATGTATGTTATGTTATATATATATTTAATTAATTTAATTAATTAATTCCCTTCTCAATCCTCCGCGGGTGGTCTCATCCCATATTCTAAGCTCGGGTCCTCTACCAGACGTTTGGAGCTTGAGGGTTCTGCGCAGTAATCCTTGCTGTTCCTAGTACTGCACTTTTCTGGACTGAGATGTCTGATGTTTTTCCAGGATCTGTATTAGGCACTCCCCAGTTTTAGGGGGTCACTGCCCCGAGTGCTCCGATGACCACGTGCACCATTTTCGCCTTCACCTTCTCCAGCTTCTTTCTCTGAGCCCTTGGTATTTCTCCAGTTTCTCCGTGTTCCTTTTTCCTTTGTTTCCATCCACTTGGTATCGTCACGTCAACCACAATGGCTTTCCTCTGCTGTTTATCCACCACCACAATGTCTGGTTGGTTTGCCATTACCATTCTGTCCAGTCTGTATCTGGAAGTCCCACAGGACTTGGCTCGGTCATTCTCTACCACCTTTGGGGTGTTTCCCACTTTGACCTTGGGGTTTCCAGTCCATACTTCCGCAGATGTTCCTGTACACCATGCCAGCCACTTGGTTTATGGCCACTCCATATATGCTTCCCTGCGCAAGCATCTTACCACCCTGCCGCTTATGTGCTGGATTGTCTCAGGGGCCCCTTTGCACAACCTACACCTTTGGGTCTTGTCTGGTGTGGTAGATCTGAGCCTCTATTGCTCGCATCGAGTTTGCTATGAAGGCTCTTTTGGTCCTATTGATGTTGTACATCTCCATGCATTCAGTGATCCATGTGTGTCTGCTGAGTCATATGCTTTCTTGTAATCAATTCCAGGCAGTACACAGATTGGTGTGTCGGGTTCTGCAGTCTTTGAGCGACTGTTCTGTCAACCAGGAGTTGGTGGCTCCTCTGGGTCTTTGCCGATGCCCTTCTGTGCTTTGCTCATGTATTGATCCATGTGCCCACTTATCTTAGCCGCGATGATGCCTGACACGAGCTTCCATGTTGTGGAAAGACAGGTTATTGGCCGATAGTTGGATGGACTGTACCCCTTGGAGGATCCTTCAGGATCGATGCCTGATCCTGATGGTGTACAAGCAAACATTTTTTATGTTCTTTAAACATTTAGAAAAACAAAAAACAATCTTAATTTAATTAAAAAAGCAATTAAAAAAGTGACCAAGAAAATATAAAACGCTCAATATGTCTCCTTAAAATCCTCTTTTACACTCTTTATCTCATTCCTCACTGCCATCACTTCCAGAAACACAAACCATAATTAAAACAGTACCTAGATTAGCACCATGGTTAGGCACTTTCGGCACCGTTTTTAGGGCCCCTCCTGAATACTTAAAACGCCGACACTCTTGCTGGCAAGACAATATTTCACAGTCAAATGAACTTAACTCATTAGTATGGCAGTTAATGAAATACTTAGCGACCAGTTCTTCAGTTTAAAGTACCGAGAAGAAGAGAGCCCATGGGCTCTCAGCTTGCCATTTCAGAACTTTCAAATAAGTTCTGCGGTTGGTGAACCAAATCAGTGCCCTAGATCCTTTCTGTAAAAACTATTGTGGGAGGAATTTAACATTTTAACGATTCATGTAATGTTATTTTTTGTTTTCTATATACTGTTTCCCTTTCTCCTTATGGCATTGCCAAAACCAAACTTCATAGACCTAAATCGTTTATTTATTCAGGTGTTTATTTAGAATTTATATAAAAATGATCTTTATATATATATATAAGATCATTTTTATATAAATTGTATATATATATATATATATATATATATATATATATATATATATATATATATATATATATATATATATATAATTATATATATATATATATATATATACACATAATTTGTTCTATAAAAAGGTAGATTATGTAAGCAATATCAATAACAGTGTTTTTACAAAAGGCAGACACCTCGCAGGGGTTTTCAAATACTTATTGTAGGTGCATTCCCACTCTGGGAGAAAGAATCTTAAAAAATCTGGAAATCACATTGTATGATTATGAAATTATTTATTTGTATGTTATTACTGCAAATAAGTATTTGAACACCTGCCAATCCGCAAGAATTGTGGCTCCTAAAGACCTGTTTGTCTGCCTTTAAAAAGTCCACCTCCACTCCACTTATTAATCTAAATTAGTAGCACCTGTTTGAGCTGGTTAGCTGCATAAAGACACATGTCCATCCCCCAAATCAGTCAGACTCCAACTACTACCATGGGCAAGACCAAAGAGCTGTCAAAAGACACCAGAGACAAAACTGTAGACCTCCACGAGACTGGAAAGGGCTACCGCTTGGTGAAAACTGTTGGAGCAATTGTTAGAAAATGGAAGAGGCTGAAGATGACTGTCAGTCTCCCTCGGACTGGGGCTACATCATGGACCTAGGCTCCATGCAAGATCTCACGTTGCGGGGTTCAATGATGATAAGAAAGGTGAGGAATCAGCCCAGAACTACACAGGAGGAGCTGGTCAATGACCTGAAGAGAGCTGGGACCACAATTTCAAAGGTTACTATCGGTAATACACTACGCCGTCATGGCTTAAAATCATGCATTGCACAGAAGGTTGATCCAGAGGAGTCATGTGTTCAGATGAGACTAAAATCGCTGTGTTTGGAGGAAGAACAAGGATGAGTACCATCCCTACTATAAAGCATGGTGTGTACGTACTAAGTCTATCAAGGTTCTGGAGTGGCCTAGCCAGTCTCCAGACCTAAATCCAACAGAAAATCTTTCTTCTGGAGGGAGCGGAAACTCTGTGTTGTGAAATCTGACAGATCTGTGTGGAGAAGTGGGCCAAAATCCTGCTGCAGTGTGTGCAAACCTGGTCCAGAACTACAAGAAATGTTTGACCTCTGTAACTGTAAACAAAGTCTTCTGTACCAAATATGAACACTGATTTTCTCTGGTGTTCAAATACTTCTTTGCTATAACAGACAAATTATTAAAAAATATATACAATGTGATTTCCGGATTATTATTTTTTTAAATTCTGTCTCTCACAGTGGAAATGCACCTACAATGAAAATTTCAGACCCCTCCATAATTTCTAAGTGGGAGGGTGGTCATATACTTTCCTCACTGTATTATGAGTGTGGTCGCCTCTCCACAAATCTGATCTGTAACTCGACTTGATGGTGTCACTTGCTTGGATCTATGGAGACAAATATTTTAAATGCCATATTGTGGAACATTCCAGGCAAATCAATAAAATCTCCAAACAGACCAGCAGATGAGGGATCTTGAAATAGAAACGTTAACATTTGACACTCATTATCAAGGACAGCAGTGTGTTGCACCCCTACGGCAAGACCTTTTGTGAAAGTAGCTGCACATTGTGTGCTTGCCTCTATGTGCTCACAGAGCCTGGCAAAACATCTGGAGTTTACAGAGCAATTTTTGATTAAGTTAAAAGCTTTTACACTCACATTAATCACCTCGTTTAAATCTGGAGACATCTTTTGTTTGCTTCCAGTCTTTGTGAAGAAAATAAAGAGTCCTTTTAGCTTCAGGTGAACAATCCATTATTTGTCACGACGCGTGATGCCAGCCGTTAATTGACGCTGCCTTGTCACTGCACAACCCAACACAGTTATGTCAGTCCAGACCATTCTGCGTAAAGTACACATTAAGGCAGCGGAAACATTTTCCCCACAAAATAAAACTTTTTTGTGCAAACTACTCACTCAATAGCGAACAAACACAAACAACAGTGCTGCATTTGATATCAGTGGATTTGTCAATTGCAAAGTGTTAAACTTACGACTTTTTTTCAGTGTAGATAAGAGGCTGCTGCTGAGTGTCCTCTGTCATGTCAATAATGTGGCAGCGCTCACAGTGTTCTTTGGAGAGAGGAATGCTTTACACTATCCACTATAGGAAATGTATTTATTGCTCTGTGCAACTCATCTTGTGACAAGACAGCTGGCTTTAAGGACAGACAGAACATATATTTTTGCGCATATGTAGTCCACAACTGACTTCCTGACAAGGGAGGAGTGTGTGCCTTCAAGATGTTGGCTTTAGCTCGGAAGGCTTGAGTGCTTCATCTGAGTGCTGCAGTCACAATATAAACAACACTTGTGTCTTTAGTGACCGCTTTCCTTTCAGTACAGCCACGCAGGGGAACCACTGTCACACGCCTGACTGCAACCACTATCACACACCCAAGTGCACGTGTACGCACGAGGGAGAGAAGGAGCCAGTGCCAGAGGGCTTTGCCTTGAGCCGCTGCTGAGCCAAAGATACTGATGGGTAACGGGCTGTGCGTGTGTGGTTGTTGATACACTATGGTTCATTTACCCAGTTTTCAGACTGTGCTAGACTGATGACAGAACAACGGGCTGCTGACTTGCTTGGAGGGCAGGAAATTGTGGATTGTTCCTCGCTCACAGACCGAACCGGCTGGAGGCTGCATCCATGCTGCGGCACCACGGACAGTTGACGTTGACCAATATTTTATTGTCCATGTGGGATTCATGTGTATATTTATTTTATGGTCAAAGTGGTCTTTTGAGCATGGCATCTTATTGTATGGGGGAATAGATCCGGTTTAGTCCGGCTTTGGTTTGGAGGCGATTTATTCCATTGTGGGATTGATGACAAGATCATTTTCTTGTGATAACAAGAAAATATCTCATAATTACGAGATTATTTTTTTATCTTTTGGGGAATACAATGAAGCTCCGTATTGTTATTAATCTTAACGTCTGAGACTCTGCTGACTCCAAGTATGCCAAACTCCTCTCCAGCGCGTTCATAGTTACCAGTTAGGCAGTTTTCCTCCACAATTCGACTATTTTCATAAAAGGAGGGAGATATATGCCATGAGGAGGCATATATGCACCTAGAGCATATATGCAGACACCACGCACAAGAACCCAAGACCTGCAAATGAGCTGAGGTAGCTGCTGGTTTCTGGTGGTTATTGGTTGCTGTGAATCAGAAACAGGTGTTTTTATGCAGCTAACAAGCTTAAACAGGTTCTACGAATTTAGTTGAATCAGTGGAATTGAGGTGGACTTTTCAAAGGCAGACTAACAGGTCTTTGAGAGACAGAATTCTTTCTGATTGGCAGGTGTTCAAATACTTATTTGCAAAAAAAGAATACAAATAAATTATTATTTTTTTTAAAACATTTTTTTTTTTAAATGATTCTGTCTCTCACAGTTCAAATACTTATTTTCTTCACTGTTTTGAGGCCAAATCCTCCATTGTTGAGGAGAGTTGTGGTAGCGCGTTAGCCGGTAACGTGAGTACGTTTTTAGAGTAACGAGGAAAGTGGGCACTTATGTATATCTAGTACTAGTTACTTTTTCAAATCAGTAACGCATTAGTTTTGGTTTGGTCTCATCTCACCACACTCTCAGAGCCAGGTTTGTTTCCCAGCCGCAGAGAAGAGAGACAAATCACTTGTGTCGGCGCATTGTGAGCGTGTGCATTGTGCAACTAGTGATCGGGAGTCTCGTCCTCGCGGCAAAGAGAAATAAACTTTCAGATGTTCATTTTGAAAAACTCCTTCTCCTTCGTTATAACCACTATTTTGTATCTGAGGCGTAAATGTAGTGTAACAGCGACGTGGAGAGTTTGATTTAAATAAACTGCAGGCCTAAAACAAGCCTGTCCTGTTGTCGTGCATCGGAGCTCTTGTCAATCCACTCATGATGTTTTAGTGCTGTTTTCCCTTGCTTGAGGACAGGCCGACACGTGCTTATTGTATGGCATTGTATTGTGGTATTCTGTCAACATAAAAGATAAATAAAGCTCAGTCAAACACATTTACTTTGCTTGTTTATTTTATATTTTAGTGATTATTTATGTTACTGTTTTCAGCAACGGGTTGTCGGCAAATTGGATACGCAAGAATACTCTAACTAAAATGTTTAACTGTCATCTGAGCTAAAGGCTAACTGACTTTAAATGGAGATTTCTAATCGTGTGTGCTTTTTATAGCGTCTAGTGACCACCGAACATTCTCTTTTACACGCTACTGGCGAGGAGAGCATATAAATGATATAAATGTAATGAAATAACTTTTGTGCTGCTCGGTGGTTGAGTGGATTGCACATGTCGTTGTTGTTGTTGTGTGACTTTTAATGGCGGTTGGCAGCCAACTCAAAAGGTGCATTTACCGCCACTTACTGTAGTTGAACATCTTTAAAGTATGTATTTTACACAAAAAGGGAGAGAGAAAGAGAGAGAGTGAGAAAGAAACAGAGAGAAAGAGAAAGACACGTGCCCTCCATGTGGACAACCCGCATTTCAAATCTGGCTCTCAACAGTTTGTTGCAATGTCCTTTCCCAGTCTGGTTGCCATTTCCAGTGATAGATAGAGGGGGGATACTGATAGGGGATACTATCATGGATACTGATAGTAGGAGCAGCGCCACTATCAGTATCCATGCCATCAAACGCCACTCTTGTCTGTGAAATGCGCTTATGAACTCATTGCTGTGAATAATCAGCCATGCCATGCCAGCAGAGAAGGTGCTGGGAATTTGACCTGAGGGGGCAGGAAGTTAGGAGATCTGTAATGTATGCTGGGGCAGAGCCACGAATAGCAACAAACAAAGGGTAGAAAATCGATTCCGTACTTTATATGGAGCCAGCGAATATGTAATATGTTCTCTCTTGTTTGTTCTAGCTAACAGACTGCGAGGACTGTGTTACTAAAATCCAATCTAAAAGTAATAAAAACACGAGTTACAATTTAAAACGTTTTTAGGAGATACAACCTGTTTCAATTTGGTAATGGCTCCCAGTTTAAAATAGCTTCTAGAGATGGAGATTTTTACCAAAGTACAAATCAGAATCAATAATAACACTAAGGTTTTTATAGAGCTGTACAAATATGACAACACAATGCTCAGAGCTCCATTTAGGTTGTCATTGTTGGAGCCAAATCATTCAGTCTTTGTGTCATTTAGTTGCTGAAAGTTGGCCATAACCATACAACCAGCTTTGTTTGTTGTTGTAAAGCCTCGGCCTCGCTTCTTTTCCAAACTGACATTGGACAAGGGCAGAGAGGAGACCAGACTCCCAGTGCTCCGGAACTCACTCACAGAACACAAGTTTAATTTGGGGAATGTTATCTGCACTGAGGGCTGATTGTGTGGGGGATAGTGGGTTTTTCCTGGATCCATGGAGAAAAAAAAAAGACTGATTGAGTAGATCCTTATCCAGTCATCATTTTCAGCCTGCAGCCCACACACACTGGAGCAATGTATTTCCGTTTTGGTCTGGGTCAGTGAACAATAACACATAACCCAAGCCTTATCACTATAGCCATTATATGTCTAGAGGGAGTGAAGTGTAGACTTCTCTATATATGACTTGCAGTTGAAGAATATGTTGGTTTCATTCTAAAGTGCCCCTACTCAGAATTCTATGGTGGAATTTGCTGATTGAATGTCAGATTGCAGACGCAGAGCTGATTGACGGTCAAGATATCTGTAATTACTGGGCCTATCCATATGAAACATAAACTTGGTTAAAAATGTACTTAAGATTCTATTTGCACACTAGAAATAATTGTTTGACTTGTCGACGAATACATTTTTTAATATCTGACTACTAAACTAATCGTTAATTGCAGCACTACTCATTTTTACAGTTCCACATTTTTTTTGTGATTGTAATTTGAGTGCAGAAATGGTCTGAATGTTTCTAGTGATGGTTTATTGACCAAGAAACTGCAGTCATTTTTGAGGCTCAGAATACGAGCTTGTAAACAGGATGATAAAACAAGGGTGAATAAAGCTAAATACAACCCCAGGTATGTTTTTAATGAGGAGACAACGATATAACATGGTTAAATGCTCATAAAATATGAAAACTCAATGAGCCAACATTTTTTCTGAGCATGCTGCAAGGTTTCTGCTAACATGTAAATGCCCCCAAGGTTTTTAAGACCAGTCAGGAGTATATAATTGGTGGATTAGCCTATTGTGCAAGTTTTAAAAAGGTGCACTGCATGACACCACCTGTAATAAGGCGTTAAACTTATCAGGAGGATCTGTGGAGAAGCTAATACATTCATGGTATGAATTCAGGGGAGCTATTCAAACACCTGTAATGAAATAAAAGCAATACTGTGGAATATTCAAGGGAAAAACATTAACACATTCACGGAGACAAGCAGATGTAGTAACTGCCACAAGAAAAGTGCACCTTTTAAAAAGGAAACATTTAGATTTGAACCATGATTGTTTCCTCGTCAAAAACATACTTTGAGTTGTGTGTAGCTTCATTCACGCTTGTCTCATTGATCCTGTTCACAAGATCCTTTTGCTCTGAGACCCAGAAATCACTATGTTCCAATTGTCCAGGACTGTGATCGGTAGGTAGAAATTGTGCACAGTTTTTAAAGTCCATACATTTTATATTATTACGTTGGTCACGTTTCTTAAAAAGCTAGCCCATCATGGTAATTCCCACTGCTGCCTGTAGATATATAGAGAGAGAGCGAGTGCAGACTGGTGCAACGTAACATGTATTCCCTATAAACAGACATTTCTTTAAAAGACAGATATAAAGAAATGCTTTCAGATAAATTATTTCAAGTTTTAAAAATAATGAGATTCCAAAGAAAATGTTCTCAAGAGCATGTTTAAAGGCCATTCATAATACAGAATATGCGCCCTTTAGGTTGATAATGAAACCCACTCAGACAGAATGTTGTAATGCTTTTCAATGCATGAGACGCAAACAAATTACGGGAATTCATTAAATAGATGTCATGGGAGATTATACTTTTCAGAAATATACCTTCACATTTACCTCAACCACATGTTTCCCTCTGATTGCAAATCCCTTCGAAAGTCAGTCCACAACAGCAAATCCAGCTGTTATTCCGTGTTCTCTTGCTTTTCGTTTTGTGTGCGTAAACTGAGCGGAAAGGCACAGAGATAAAGAGATGAATGGGTCTACGAGAATCCGAGTGAATGGAGTAGAAAACCATTGTACAGATAAATCATCTTTTGGGTTGTAAAGTGCTTGACCTCAAATGCGCGGGACATTGGAAAAGCCCTTTTTTTTCGTGGACTGAAAATCAATACAGCCTGGACTAGAGCGACAAGGGACTATTGGCGTAACATGTGGAGAATGATAGAAGTTTGTCTGTTTTGGTGAAAGTGACAGGTGGTGCTGTCCGGAAATGTCAAGGGAAGCGTCTCGGCCTGAGGCTGAGCTAAAGGCAAAAGTGGGTGAGTCGAGATTAAGATTGGGGCGAGACACGATATATTTAAATGGTTTATTTATTTTAATGCATTTACATGAAGAGAAAGAAAAAATATGGTAATGTTCATTACAAAATGCTTTTAGTAGCCCATGTGCATAAACAGCCTGTCCATACAGACTTTTAAATCCCCAAATGCATCATTACTGTTAATTACGTAGAACACATTCATTATCCAATATGTCTGTAATGTCGCTATATTAGAATGCACTTTTAAAATGTGATGTTTTGAGTTATGGGTTCACGGATGAAGCAACTGAAGTCCTTTACAGACCTGTTAACCTGATTTCTGGATGATGTACCTCTGCTCTGTCCAGTGCAATAAAGTCGGCTGTACTTGTGTGTTTTGTGAGGGAGAAATAACTGAGGAATATGCAGAGTTCGCTGCAATATGAACACTGGCATTCTCCCCACATGTCCATGATCTAATGTGCAATCTAATCAGATATATTGTAAAAGCATCTATTCGAGTGAAAAGTCCATTTGGAAGTGTATGTAATTCTGGACCATAACTTAACTTAATTGGAAAACTAAGAGAGAAACACTAAAGTAAAGCAAATGAAGTTGGAGCGGCAACTGTCCCAAAACAACTCCAACATGTAATACCCTCGTTTACACTCAAGACCTGCGTCGTCAGTGCTCCGGGGTCAGTGTAACACCATGCATTGGTTTTATATTGGCATTGGGATTCTTAACCGCACCCGACCTGGTTAGAACTTGGATGGAAGACAACTGGAACACCAGATGCCAACGCAGGAGGAAACGTCGACGTGTGCTTGGACAAGACGCGCCATTCATCCACAATGCCTCGTGTGAATGTGGTGGGCGTGTGCATGGTTGGTGGTGGTGGTCAGAGGGGCCCGGTGGCGTAAACTGGCAGCCTTGCTTCCATCAGTCTGCCGAAAGTAGCTTGTGGCGCCAAAAGTTGCTTAGTGAATGAACAATGCAATGTATATAAATAAAGTGCATTATTAATACTGTACCTAGATCTTGTCATTAGTACACACACTCCGAGTCTAAAGATCAAGCCTCCTACTTTAACTGTGCACATGTAAACATCATTTCTCGTATCCATTAACGGGATTAGGCTCGAACGTGTAAATGAATAACTCATATTTATATTTCTTCACAAGAGGCAATAACTTGTATGTATTATTCAGGATTTGCGCAGTAAATAGTTTGTATTAAGACGCAGTGTTCATAAAATTCTTTAAATGTGCACATTGGGTGTGTTCATTATAATTTATAACATAATAGTTTGTAAAATTATGATAATATATAAATAATTTTTAAAAACGCAATTTCGCAAAAAGTCCTTTGGCTGATTGGAGCAGTGCAGCAGCTAGAGATCCAGTATTTCAAGATTTTGGTCAGAAGTATCTCACTGGAGAATTTGTCTTACATCGGCAGAAAGCTGAGCATACAGGAGCATATGGAGAGCATGCAAATTCCAGACAGAACAGTCCTATCCATTCATTTGTATTAGTGTCTCCAGAGTCTAGAGGCGATAACTGCTGGTTGTACGCATTTGGATCAAAACTCAAAAACAGACTCTTTTGTATTTAAATGTGCTTGAACTGTTTTCGACTCAGAAAGCTGCAGGCTGTACCTCTGTGAAAACCAATTATTTCTTGTGTTGAAACAAGCTTGCAGCATGTTTTCATCAGTCCAACGTATTAGACTTGATTACTGGATAGAACAGCTGCCAGAAAAACTTAAACTATTTTCAATATCCTCCCAAGTGCCCCGTTTGTTTTTGCGTGAGACACAATGACAGCTCATCAAAATCTCATCTGAGCTGAGCATTGACAGAAGAGCGCCGCTGCTGAATTGACGATCCAGAGAATTTACTTCCAAAATTGTCACCTTTTGTAAACGTACCCTGTTGATGAATGTGCGTTTTGCAGTCCATGAAACAGAGCGCTCTTAAAATGTCGACAAAGTGAATACCCAACGTGACGGCGCAGTGATGCTCGGGTCGACCCTTAACCTGCAGGTCTGGTTTGGGTCGGACAGCTCAATGAAAGGGAGTACAGCGAGCGGGGCGGGTCCAAACTCTCCTCTGCTTTAAAGTGGTGTGAACATCAGCCCAAAGAGCCTCACCTAATACATGTTTGGGAGTGTAAAGACCCACGTATTCATGGCTTTCAGGCAAACCATTCCTTCCTGGTTTGAAGGATTTGGACCTTTACCAATATAAATAATAATAATAAATAAGCTTAAACTTTAGTTGTGGTCACCAATTACAGTATGTTTCCTGCGGTCTCCCATTACTAACCAGGCCCACACCTCAGCTTAGCTTCCACGATCAGACGAGATCGGGCATTCTCAAGGAGGTAGATTCAAGTTTTTATTCAACCATAAAAGAAAATGGCCTTTTTTGTCCTGAAACTTTGCCATTAAATGCTGTCTGATGCAGTTACTTTCTTATGCACCTTCACATATATTCTTCTCTTGCATTCACGTTGTTTTTCACTCCTCCCTTTCACTGGATCCATTTGCGCTGCCGCTTCTCGCAATAAGCACTCAAAACGCGGCTCTCCTCTCGTCAGACTCAAGAAGTGTTTGTGCTGATGAAGACCTGTCGCACAGTCAAGTTATATTCGCCGAGTAGCATTTAGGCGCCTTTGGAGAGATTTTTGTTTTCCAGATGATTTTTTTAGGATTGGATCAATCATTCATTCTTTTCATACTAGACAAGCAATGACTCTTCATCTCCCATTACGCCAAAAGTGCAATTTTCTTTTTTACATTGTGGAGCAAAACTTTGGCATGAGCTTGATGACTATATGAAAACCCAATACAGTAAAAAGTATCTGACAGAAATATTGTTCTGTAAATACACATCATAATTATTATATAAACAGTAATAGTAAATTGACCTTTTGTGAGCTTTTAATCCTCTATTAGTGTTATTTTGACGCAGTGCAGAGACACTCCACCTCCTCGGGGAAGTGTTCCGGCCTCTGCCCAGTCCGTATAAGCAAGGTTTACGTCAGAAATGCACTTGTGTCTCCCAGCAACAGTTTTCTACAATATGTATGTCATTAATACAAAAAGTTCGATTCAACAGACATGCCACCGCACTCATTGCACCTCACTTTACAAGTAATTTTTTTCCCAAATTGCCTGCTGATACCACAACTGCTGGAGGGGTAAATCGTGATAAAGTATTCTAAAATCATAATAGTAAAATCAACAAATATGTGCATAGTCATCGAGTCTATTTTTCACTGCACAGATGTTTCTTAACTGTAAAAGATTGTTTTGGTAATCAGTGTGGTTTTCATCTGTTAACCATCTGACCAGTAGAAGTAGTGAGCCGTCACTGTAACAATAATCATAATAACAATAAAATAAAATTAAGCAAAAAGTACAAAAGGTGTAACATGTATACAGTTCATTTCATATATTTTCTGCACGTCTGAGCATATAGTACCTCAGTGGTGTAATATATACTGTGAGGTGCCAAAGGATTTGTGGGAACTAGGTCTAAATACCTACTTCCTTATTAGGTACAATTAGGACAATTAGGTGCCCCTGCTTCAACTTTGTTTTTGGTTCTTCACTCGTTCATTCTGAAAAATCTACATCAGCACGTGCCAGGGAGTTCTTGATTTTAAAAGAAAATGAGCAATATTTGAATATAAATGTTTTGGTCAATGTTTTTTTCCCAACATCATTAAAACAAGAAAATAGCATCAATTGACCATAAAGTGAACATGCATGTTAAAAAGAGTAAAGGCTTCACAATAAATCGACAATCAGCAGCTGAAGCCCACCCAAATGCTTGCACGTGAATTAAGTTAAATCCACATTGAGACTCCACAATAGACGTCGAAGCATTGTTTCATTTATGATACATTTCTGACACTTTACAACACCGCAAAACCAGACCGAATTTTGGCCACTGTGTTTACATGCACAAAGAACGACGAGTTATGTTGAGCATTTGATTTTCAGACATGAAGTTAGTTTCTCCCCGCTGTGCAAGCAAAACACACTGAAGCTCTGGGGCTGTCTAGTGACCAGACATCTACGATACCCCATTCTGACACTTTTCTAGTCCTTCTTCTACCTCTGGTCCTGGATGTGTCCCTGCCCCCACCTTTATCACATCTCGGTATTACATTCTGGTCAGAGCTTGTGATCAGATCTTCATGGGAACATATAAAGTGATTAAAGATTAAACAAGATTAGATGATGATTAGATTAGAGAGGCATGGGCAGATGGGACCAAACCAGGTGATTTGGGGTGAACTTCAAACCCTGGAACAACTTCAGACTTTGATAAGATTGAGGTCACAAGGTGGCTCCGTTGCAGATTTTCATGGGGGAAGTGAAACAGACAGTACAATGTGACTTTAATTGATGTGGAAATAGGAAGAAAAACAGTTTATTGGGGGTCTTATAAAGTTTGAATGTTATCTATAGACGCTTCCAGGAGTAACGTGTTTCGACAAAATGTGACCATTTTTATATGTGCTTGCAGTGTAATACATTTTGTCTTATTTTTGTGTTCCCATTGCTAGCTTGACGTTTGGCTAACCCGAATGTGAACACAAAATTCATAACACAAAGTCACCATACTTGCAAGTGTGTTTTTTCAACAGTTATTTTACTATTAAACCGGCCTCTGGGTTAGGGTTAGGGATGCACCATATTATTCAATACTACAAAATGTTATTGTATCATTAATGTATAAATCAAAATGTTATTACCCTAAACAATGTTATTCATTATTAGCATTAAAGAAGTATTTCAAATAATGACCAGCTTTTAAGGACAAATAGAACACCTCAGTCCAATAGATTGTTGGTTGGGATGTTTTGGGACAGAACAATGAATAAATAAATAGTAAAAACATGTTTAAAATGTGCCTAGCCTTAGCTCCTAGCTCCTAGCTCCTAGCTCCTAGCTCCAGTCATCCTTAACAGGAAGAAACAGTAGAAAATGAATGAATGAAGATTGATACCCAAATTAGCACTGAGTAAGTATTAATAGATCAATAACTTGTGTCAGTACCCCATCTCTGCAGACATGACTTTCTACAGGATGGTCTTTTATTCACGATAGTGGCTGGTTGTTAAAACAGGATATTTAAACCAGGCAGAACATTAAGCAGGAGTAAAGTGCTCAAAAAGTGATTATTTACCATAAATAACTACATTAAACAAGGACAAAAATTACACCAACAACATAACCAAATTCATATCTTGCACAAAACTATATAGATATATTTGAAATATGACTCTATCGCCCAGCCCTAGATGAAAACCTTCTCATGCTCCACAAAGCACATGTGGATTGGTTGGCAAATTCCCATGAACCCTAAAGCACCTGATGGAGAGTAAAGAGCTGGTCCAGTGTTCCACGACCAGGATGAAAACCACTGTGCTCCTCCTGAATTCGAGGTTCAACTATCTGTCAGATTATCCTCTCCAGTACGCTGGAATTGACCTTACCGGAGAGGCTGAGGAGTGAGATTCCTCTGTAGTTGGAACACACCCTCCGTTCCATTCCATAAATAGAGCCACCATCCTGGTCTGCCAATCCAGAGGCACTGTACTGGACCACCACGTAATTTTGCAGAGCCATGTCAGCCAAGACAGTCCCGCAACCTCCAGAGACATTGGCTGATCACATCCACCCCCGTAGCCTTGCCACAGAGGAGCTTGCCAACAATCTCAGTGACTTCAGCTTGGGTGACGGATGAGTCCTCAGTCTGTACTTTCTCTGACAGCAGGATTGAGGAGATCCTCAAAGTATCTCATCCGCTGTCCGACAACATCCCTACTCGAGGTCAACAGTTCTCCACCTGCACTGTAAATAATAATAATAATAATAATAATAATAATACATTTTATTTAAAAGCGCCTTTCAGAACACCCAAGGACACTGTACAGAGAATGGACACTGTACAAGAGAATAAATGTTGTTGGTGATGCACTATTCCCTTTTTTGTTTTTGAGGCGTTTGACGGGTTTCCAGAATTTCTCTGAGGCCGACCAATAGTGCTCCTCCGTGGCCTCCCCAGACTCCTACCAACCCCAGATTTTTGCCTCACTGACTGCACAAGCTCGGTGCGCCCTGCCACCGATACCTGTCATCTGCCTCAGGAGACTTGTGAGGGTTGTCGCTGCGACAGGCACTTGAGACCTTACGACCACAGCTCCGAGCAGCCGCATCAACAATTGAGGCTGAGAACATGGTCCACGTGGACTGAATGTCCCCAGCCTCCCCCAGGATCTGGGAGAGGCTGCTGACGGCGGGCTTTGCAAGACGTACCTAGCAGACCCTCACAATGCGCTTGGGCCTGCCGAGTCTGTTTGGCTTCCTCCACTGTGCATCTAACTTAGGTGGTGATCAGTTGACAGCGCTTCTTTTCGCCAAATAACACAACAAAGTCGATCATTGACCTATGGCCTAAGGTGTCCTGGTGCCACGTGCACTCATGGACACCCTTGTGCTTGAAAATGGTGTTTGTTATGGATAAACTATTGACTGATTTTATAAAATAATGGAAGTAGGATGTTTGCAAATTGAGAAATTATATACATTTTAAGGAGGCATTCTAAACAGAGCTGAATATATACCTGAATTTCTACAGGAAACATCGGTCTCTCTGTGCCCAGTGGAGGACTGGTACTTTGCTTCTAGCAGTGGAGGTGGGCCGGTTCAAAGGTTTCCCTGAGGAAGAGCAAATCTGTACCTGTGGGTGTGGTGGAGGATGATTTAAATTGTATTCTTTACTGACAACTTTTGATTTAAGGAATAACTGATTTACTTGAGTAGAGTCTTCTCACCCGTGTTTTAGTTAGCTGATTATAAAATGATGAACTGGATTTATCATGAAGGTTTTTGCTTTAGTCCATGACATTAGTAAGGCCTAGGACAGGAGACATCAAGTGTTATATCCTGTATAATTTATTTGTATACAGTTTATTTGTATACAATAAATACAATTGTGTATGCCGCTAACTATGAAACTGTTTAAAGCCCATGCGGGCTGGGCATATATGTGTAGGCCTGCAAGGTTGCATCAGCAGAGCAATGTGTTAAGAGCCTGCAAAACCTTGACCCTCATGGGAGACAGTAAGATAGAAGGTGCCATCAGTATAGTGGTGAAATACATAAAACAGGCCATGATTCAGGGAACGTTGTTTAAAGAGGCCGACAAAAGCGCTTATCATTAGCCTTGTAACTGTTAAGGCTACATGTGACCAAGAAGACAATGACGGAACATACTGTACTACCAAGGTTAGAACGGCTTCAGTTTATCACAATAGGACTGGTTTTCTTTGAATATAAAGAACTGAATAATTTTCTGTGATTGTTCCCTTCTTGGGTAACTTTTATCAACCCAACACTGAAAAATAAATCTGAAAGGCTCCCTTTGAAATTGTTTGTGAATAGGACTCACAGTGGAGTCGTTGCAGCTAATTGCATTTAGCGCGATTCATTTTAGCCCCAACAAAGATTCAAAGAGGAGGAGTAGTTTAATTAGCATAACATGTGGTATTGCTGCGTTGCCATGTTGTCATTCATTTATCCTAAATGTCATAATCCTATGCCCTGTATGTACCATCCAGTATAGTATAATCTGTATTAGAGTAAAGAATCTCTGCCATGTCCATGGCCAGGACATACCTGCTGTCTGATCCCATCAGATCTTTGAAGCTAAGCTGGTCAGGACCTAGTTAGTGCTTGAATGGGAGACCAGTAGAATAGCAGGTGTCACAGTGGGACCTGCTAAAGAATACCACCGTTATGCCCTTAGGCAAGACACTTCACTAGCATAGAGTTTCTGCACCATGTGACTAAATGTGTCGAGGACGCCATTAGAGCAGGGAGGAATCTGTGGTAATGAACAGCAACAAGCCTGAAATGTAGCTTTTGGAGTTTGTCTTTGTCATTAAATCAATCCATTAATAACAATACATCTTAAAAGCCAATCAGATTAAACATTGCAGACTGTCACCTGGTCTCAGTCTGCTTTCAAAGAGTTTAGATCACGCATAGATTGTGACCTACATTTGCAAAATCTCATTCATTTTCCACTTTCTAATATCACCAAAAAGTGTCTCTAGAGATGATTGAGAGAAATGTACTTTATTATAAAACCCTGTACATATATTGATTACTGATATTGATAATTAAAATGATGTGATCTTGATAAACTAGTGAAAAAATGATGAGAAATAACTAACTGTGTACTACTAATGTTGTACATGGCACCAGGCTAATCCACTCATGTCAATGTAATAAACACCCGAAGATAATTGGTTTAATTTAGGTTTGAGAGTTTTATTTAACCGTCAATTATGCATTTGTGATCATTTCTCTTTAAACTACTCTCTCTTGCTTAATTAATAGGTTAATAATTATTTAAATCACCAATACACAAACTTAATTAAAAAAATGTTTTTTCTTCTTTTAAGTGACAGAACAGAGAGTATTGCCACATTTAAAGTAGTAACCGATGCCATGTCCGTAGGCCATCTAGCCAAAGGCTAATTTGGTCCCTGACATTAAAACAGACAAAAACAATAACATGCTGCAATGTAGGACATATTTACAAAATTGCACATTACAATGATTTAATTTCAGCCACTGCTTCACTTTGCAGTTACACTGATCCCTCGCTAATATCGCGTTTCATCTTTCACAGCTTCGCTGCTTCACGGATTTTTTTTACAGTGCGGATATTTTTACAGTGCATTGTGCTCTGAATCCTGATTGGCTCAGGGGCTTTACTGATGTTTAGAAATAAAATATTGACGCTGTACTGTATTGGTTTTTCACTTGTCAGCAGTTTTCGTTTCTGTGCATTCTGCCAACTTTGCGTTTGCATTTTTCTCTCTGTGACAAACCCCCCAATGTCAGCGCACGGCACAAGAATGGGACCCTTTGGGACCCTTTGGGACCCTTTGATGAGTCGTTCATTGCAGTTCTCAAATATAATCGAAGGTGGCATATCCGTTTATAAAAATCTTCTTGCTCAGAAAAAGAAAGAGCGCCAACAACTACTCATAACAATGTTCTTCTCTCGGAGAAAGACCCCTGCGCCTTCAGTAGAAACAGACGCTACAGCGGGGCGGAGTCAGGACGAAGGGGCGGAGTCAGGACGAAGAGGCACAGCTGGGACTGTGAAATACGCGAGGGACAATGTTTCCAACCTTGTATTACAATATTAAAATGATTGTTTTAAACGCATTTTGGGCTTTAAAACAGGTTTTGATTTTTGGTTTCATTCTATAGTTCAGTATTGCATTGTAAAATAATAAAAAAAAATAAAGCTAACTACTTCACGGATTTCACTTTTCGCGTGTTATTTTTGGAACGCAACTCCTGCGATAAATGAGGGATCACTGTAAACTGGTTTTAATCTTTGAGGGTTTCAGTTGGGCAGATTTAATGCCACAGATTTGTGGGCCTTTTACAGCAAACCACCAAAAGTGGTGTTGCATTTAGCTGGTCTGCAGTCATGTTATTTACAGTTGCTGGAGCAAGATTATTTACACATTTAAAATTTAAGTTCAAGAGTAAGAACTTAATAAATTGTGCTTCTCTATAACTGTACAATAGTGGTATCTCATCTGCTTTTTGTCCATCACTTTTAATGCCTGTTTGTACAGAGAGTTTACACTTTTCGGGCCGACTGCCCCACGCAGTGATAAAGTATGAGTAGTGGGAGAGTATCATTGCATGGAAGTACAATTTGGCAAAATTAATGGACAGATAAGGTCTTATTAGCCGTAAGCAGTTCAAATTAGTCCTATTAGACTTAGATATTTATTTTATTTGATTCATTTATCTGAAAGTAATGGATTTTTGTGCTCCCCACATGGCTTCTGGAAAACTTAAAACAGGACTTCTTAAGGTTGTTTTTCAACAATGGCTTATTCTTGCCAGATTTGTGTAATGCACGACTAATAGCTTTCCTAGTAATAGCCGGCTTAATGACCCTTTAATTAAGAAAAAAATGTCTAACAACATTAAAACTTATTTGGAGGAGAATGACAATGTTGAAACGTCTCCGTCACCAGATATGTCCATACCCAATGTGATGCATTTCTTTGAGAATATTGGTCCAATGTCTGGATACAAATTAAATGTGCAAAAAAGGGTATTATCTCTTTCTGGCAACCCCATTTGACCGTTGGAAAGACCTATCCATTTAAATGGAAAATGGAATCTCTTAGATATTTTGGTGTAGTCCTACATAAAGATTGATCAACAATCTTGGAGAAAATGTTTTGCTCTACTCTACTGAAGAGCTTGACAAATGGACTATCTCATACAAGTCTAAATCAAAGGATTGACTTGTGTGCTTTTGTTAGAGATGAAATAGTTATCCACAGGTTGTCCTTTGGGATGTTTTCAACATTTGAGTATGTAGCCTTTAAAATTGAACTAAAACCGTCTCCATCCATTCTCTTAATTTTATACAAGCCTCCCCAGAACTGATGACTTTACTTTTTTAGATGATTTTACTGAGATGCTTTCAGTTGTATGCAGAGACTTTGATGGTTTGGTCATAACAGGTGATTTCAATGTTCATGTTGATAATAATTGTGACAGAAACGCTAAAGAGCTTCATGCTGTCCTTGAAACTTTCGGTCTTACCCAGCACCTACTCAGCACGTGAGTGGAACCACCCACAGCAGAGGGCACACTCTAGATCCGCGGTCTCCAAAAGGCTAACCACGGGCCATATCCGGACCCCAAAGCAATTTGGTCCCATAATTAAAAATACATTAATTAATTTTTTTGCGGCACATTCGCGCAACACTGCAGCGCATCCGCAGCAGTCTGCCGCCGCTTGTCACGGCGGGCCAGAGACCCCCGGTTCCTCTGAAACACTGCTCTGTCAAGCACAAATGTGTGACGCTGCAGACACAGTAAAGGGACCGTGTGCTCCGTGTGTTTGGAAGTCTGCTCGTAAACGAGGAACATTACACGCCGTGGCACCGGAGGACAGCGTGTTTTCCAGGCTTCGTCGTTGGATTGAAAGATCTGCGTGAGTGCACGGTACATCAGACCGCTGTGTGTGATGTGCGGATTGCTTCACGGGTCGGGTTATAAAAGATGTTCTTATCCTGGACGCGCACTTTTGCTTTAGGAGCGTCTAAATTCATAAGCTAATTTCTCCGTGAATATGTGTCAGAAATTTAAGAAAACACACATTATTTTACAGTTAAACGTGACAATGGAGGCGAAGGAAAGATAAAAATACATCACCACCAGTTTAGTGCTTTCAGGAACTTTTCCCCGTTTTCCCTTTCATTACGTTGCATATATTTCAATGCTCGGTCTGGGCTATTTTAATAATGCTGCAGGTCAGAGAAACTCCAAAAACAGGCATGACACTGTGCATGTTGCCAAGTGACAGCTGCGTTTGTTCTTAACTAAATGCAAAGTGAGATATTTTTTTTGGGCAGTTACTGTAGGGTACTATGTTTTTAATATTATTTGAACCAAATGTTCTAATGACATGTATTATAAAATAGTCCTGCTTTAGACCAGCTTTAGTCCTGTTTTAGTCATTTTTTAGTCCTGTTTTAGATCTGTTTTAGTGCTGCTTTAATCCTTTTTTAGTCCTGCTTTAGTCCTACTTTGGACCTGCGTTGGACCTGTTTTAGTTCTGTTTTAGTCCTGTTTTGAACCTGCTTTAGTCCTACTTTGGACCTGCTTTAGTCCTGTTTTGGACCTGTTTTAGTCCTGTTCTAGTCCTGTTTGAGTCCTGCTTTAGTCCTGTTTTAGACCTGCTTTAGACCTGCTTTAGTCCTATTTTAGTGCTGCTTTAGTCCTGCTTTAGTCCTGCTTTGGACCTGCATTGGACCTGTTTTAGTCCTGCTTTAGTCCTGATTTGGACCTGTTTTAGTCCTGCTTTAGTCCTGTTTTGGACCTGCTTTAGTCCTACTTTGGACCTGCTTTAGTCCTGTTTTAGTCCTGCTTTAGTCATGTTTTAGTCCTGCTTTAGTCCTGTTTTAGTCCTGCTTTAGACCTGCTTTGGACCTTTTTCAGTCCTGTTCTAGTCTTGTTTTGAGTCCTGCTTTAGTCCTGTTTTAGTCCTGCTTTAGTCTTGCCTTTTGGACCTGTTTTAGTCCTGCTTTAGTCTTTATTTTAGACCTGTTCTAGTCCTGTTTGAGTCCTGCTTTAGTCCTGTTCTAGTCCTGTTTGAGTCCTGCTTTAGTCCTGTTTTAGTCCTGCTTTAGTCCTGCTTTATAGTTTATCCATGTTTTTTTGGTAGATATGGTGTGTTTTAGTCTTGGTTTAAACTTGGTCTTGGTCCAGGTCTGCTTTGCACTAGTCAAGTCAGGTTTCTGTTAAACACTGGGTTAGTACTTTTGTCCTGTTTTTAGACATGCCATATTGTTTCCTTTTTACATTACTGAAAGTTATACGGGGTCCGGGGCCCTTTGCTCAGGGCTGTCCGGTCCCTGTATGACCGGAGCAGGAGCTGTGTTCGTATTGCCGGCAGTAAGTCAGACCTGTTCCCAGTGCGTGTTGGACTCCGCCAGGGCTGCCCTTTGTCACCGGTTCTGTTCATTGTTTTTATGGACAGAATTTCTAGGCGCAGTCAGGGGCGGAGGGGTCTGGTTTGGAGAACACAGGATCTCATCTCTGCTGTTTGCAGATGATGTTGTCCTGATGGCTCCATCAAACCTGGACCTGCAACATGCACTGGGACGGTTTGCAGCCGAGTGTGAAGCAGCTGGGATGAGAATCAGCACCTCCAAATCTGAGGCCATGGTTCTCAACCGGAAAAAGGTGGCTTGCCCTCTCCAGGTGGGTGGGGAGTCCTTGCCCCAAGTGGAGGAGTTTAAGTATCTCGGATCTTGTTCTCGAGTGAGGGAAGGATGGAGCGTGAGATTGACAGGCGGATCGGTGCAGCGTCTGCAGTGATGCGGTCGCTGCATCGGACCGTTGTGATGAAGAAGGAGCTGAGTCGAAAGACAAAGCTCTCGATTTACCGGTCAATCTACGTTCCTACCCTCACCTATGGTCATGAGCTTTGGGTAGTGACCGAAAGGACAAGATCGCGGATACAAGCTGTCGAAATGAGTTTCCTCCGCAGGGTGGCTGGGCGCTCCCTTAGAGATAGGGTGAGGAGCTCAGTCACATGGGAGGAGCTCGGAGTAGAGCCGCTGCTCCTCCACGTCGAGAGGAGCCAGCTGAGGTGGCTCGGGCATCTGTTTCGGATGCCTCCTGGACGCCTCCCTAGGGAGGTGTTTCAGGCATGTCCCACCGGGAGGAGGCCCCGGGGAAGACCCAGGACACGCTGGAGGGACTATGTCTCTCGGCTGGCCTGGGAACGCCTCGGGATCCCCCCGGAGGAGTTGTGAGGAAGTGTCTGGGGATAAGGAAGTCTGGGAGTCCCTGCTTAGACTGCTGCCCCCGCGACCCGGCCCCGGATAAAGCGGAAGAAGATGGATGGATGGATGAAAGTTATTACTTTACTCTGAAAGTAAAGTCCTGTGCTGATTTCTGTTGTTGAATTGTGCCACTGTGAGTTGACTGTGGATCTTATTGAGATAAAACATAAAATTGTGGTGGGATTTTGTATTCCGGCCCCCGGACCTGAGCCGCTTCGAAAAATCTGCCCCCCTGGAAAATATAATTGGAGACCCCTGCTCTAGATCTTCTAATTACAAAGGGGGTTAATATTTCTAACGTCAGTGTGGTCGATGTTGCTCTGTCTGATCATTTCTGTGTCTTCTTTGACCTGTCTGTTTTTCCCAAACCACCAGCTGGTCCTGCAATTGTCCGGAGGAGACACATAAATGACAGCACGGGAAAACTGTTTTATGGAAATGATAAACTTTGAAAATGTCTCATGTTCTAATGTAAATGATTTGTTGAACTCTGTTACATCTAGTGTTTTGAATGTTCTCGACACCATTGCCCCTATGAAGGCTAAAATTGTTAAAAATAAGCAGAAGGCGCCATGGAGAAATGATGAGTCGGTCAGGGCACAGAAAAGGGAGTGCCGTCCGGGCCGACCGAAAATGGCAAAGCTCCAGGTTCAAAAAGAGATTTACAGAGAGTTGTACAAATACAAACTCATTTTACGTAGAACTAGGGAACAATATTTTTCTGAAATAATTGGACTGACTTTGGCTACCTCCTCCCTGGGTACCTGATTAGCATCCTATTACCTCGGCCGTCTCCAGGGTTTCAGCAAACCATTATAAACAACGGCAAACAAGAGGCATTTGGATGCTGATCAGGTACCCAGATAGGAGGGGGTCAAAGTCAGTGAACAATAGGCCCATCCCAGTTCGTTTTTATGGTCCATTATCAGGGGTCCCGCCCTGTGGGCAGGGCTTTCACAGAGTAGGATATAAACCTGAGTTCTCTGACTTGTTTCACAGATTGAGAATGACTCTTGGATGAGTGTCGAAACGTTTTGTTTTTTCTAAAACAGAGTCCAGAAGACTACAACTCAGTCTTTTTCTACAATGGAACACTCCTGGACGATAGCCTGAAAATGGCACCTTTAAATGTCTTTAAATTAAGGTTTTGGGATTTCTGTCATGTCTCTGTGATTTTAATGCATTTTTTTCCTGTTGTGTGAAGCACTTTGAATTGCCTCCTGTACGAATTGTGCTCTACACATAAACTTGCAAAATTACCTTTTGCATCTAACCGCGCAGATCTGAGATTTAAGGTCTGGATAACAAAAGGTATAAAGGTTAAAGAAAATCCAATGAAAAGCTGATATGTTGAAAGAATCTTTTGGCTTGGAGAAACAGGACTTTTATCAGTATTTACCACCAAGGAGTTATTATAACCAAGAAATTAAATAAAGCAATGACCATTATAACCCTCTGACTGAAATATGTATTAAGGCATATAAATCAGAACTTTCAAGGGGAATAATATCTACGATATATATATATATATATATATATATATATATATATATATATATATATATATATATATATATATACACATACATTTATTACCTATTTTGATATATATATAATATATACAAATAGGTAATAAATGTATGTATGTATATATATATAATATATAATATATATATATACATACATTTATTACCTATTTGGATAGCCACTACATTAATTATATTAACAATAAATGGGAAAGAGAGGATAATTTTGTTTTGACGGACAAAGAGTGGGAAAGGGTATGTACATCTCAATGGAGACATTTTCATCATAAATCTAACTGTTGGAGAAACTGTTGCAGTCAGAATGTGTTTTGGGATTGTCCTGATGTGCAGAAAAATTCGACAGATCTGTCAAACTGTCTTTGAGATCATCATCCCACTCGATTTCAGAACTATGTATTATGCCTTCAAGACTCAATGCCATGGAAACAATCAATGAATACCTTTGGAATATACTGTGCCGGCAGCAGGGAAAAAAAGAAAACGATGACAAACTGAGCCGACGATCAAGGACTGGACCGACATTATATTGACATTTGTAAGTAAATGGATTTATTTAGACTTAATCTGAAAATTGATACATTTGACAGACTCTGGACTAAATTGGCATTTACTTTGGACGTGGGGGGCTTTGCTTTGATTTAGTTTAATTTGGATGTATTTTTTTGAATATAAAAACAACAAAAATATGTCAAAGGAATATCATTACAGCCACTACTGATGCAGCGGCTCAGAGGGCAGCACAACGAATGGATGGTTATTTTGAATCAGATGGCATTATGCGGGACGAGTGTTGTAAAAAGGCTGCCATTCTATGTTGAAATAAAAAGCAATATACACAACAGCAAGGGTCTGTAGCTATGTTTTTGAAAACAAAGCGTGTGATTTACATGCATTTCTTCAGATGGAAAAACACTTTACGAAAGCAGAGTGGTAGCCGGTTTAGAAGGGGCTCTCAATCTACCACTTCCTTTCCAGCGTTTTATGCCAAACTCAAACAGTCACGCAATCAGGTTCATATATTTGATGTGACAAAACTGAGTCGTAATGAAGGTTATTGATATGACATTTTCTGTAGATGGTAAAATACAGCAGACGTCGCTAGCGTCGTTGAAGCATTTAACCCGCAGCTGCCGTTAAGATTTTTGGATATTGATGCCAATATTGTAGCACTTTGCTCTGCATTGTGTCTTTGTGTCTGCATTTGTAAGAACATACATCCTAAACTCTGCATCTGCTCTAGTAGTGGTTGAACAGTGGGTGACCTCTTCAGAGTACTCTACCCACTTAGCAACTGTGAGTTTGTTTACAATTATATGAATTTAAACATATCGTAACTTCTTTAGGTAATAGAATATCCTTGGCAAACTACAAAAAAAGCCTGTATCAGTATGTATAAGACTTGCTAACCCTGTAGTTTGCACCTTTCCTGATGTCCGATATCCCTGCGACCGTACAATCAGCAGTCGAGGGCTTATTGGGAGCAGGTAATCGAAACTCTTAACCATCACCCTGGTAACGATTAGATAAAAATGAAGGCGTATGCATAAATTCACAGACTGTAGCTCTCATTACTTTTCCAATTCTACCTTCTGTTCGGCGCTGACCGCTAATCACAGCTTTTGCATTTCAACCAATCACCTCTCAGGCCATTCATGAATGTAGTTGTTGAGGACCCCCAATTAAGTATGCACTGAATTCAGGTTGTTTTTATGCTCTACTGCCTCTGGTGGTTGCCCCTTATTTTGTGTTGCTATTATTTCTCACTTTTCATCCAATTATTCTTTAGACGATCACTTCATGCAGCTAATCGTTTCTCAAATCAAGCCGTCCCTTATGCACAGGCCTTGAAAAATCTCTGAGAAATTAGCATGCATGACAACAAGCAACAGAAATGCTGTGACGTTGGGCTTGATGTCGATGTTGCGCAGAGGTCTGGCAGGTCTTGTTTGTGCCCTGATGTGGTGCTGCTGTTTTAATAAGCAGGCTGTCAAGGTAACTCCTGGGCCAAAAACAAAAATTACAAGTGACAGAAGAAGAGTGATGGGAGGCAAAGTGTGTTTTCAGCTGTCTTAAGCTGTCCACACTGATTTCTCCCAGGCCCGCTGTAGTGCATAATGCTGTCTGTCAGGAAGGCCTATAGAGCTTTGGAAACAAAATAAAATGAGAAAAATCTCTTACATTACAGCAAAAAGGTTCAGCATACTGCTGTTTTGTCCATGGACAGAAAATTCCACTGTGAAAGTGGTGTTTGAAAAAGGCAGTGTAAACAAAACAAAAAAAAGAAAAATGAAGATACCAGACTTTTACATCAGGGGTCCCCTGGGAGGCCTCAGATGCACTGCAGGAGGGCCCTCAAACTTTAATGATGGCTAAAATGTTAAAGGAAAAACCCATTCTTCCCATTCTTTTGAATACAGTGTGAATTGTTATTGTGGGGCTCAAAGGAATCTTTGGATCGATAAAGAGTTTGAGAATGGCAGAACTATAAAATAGATCCCTATTTGATACATTTTGTACATTGCAAATATACAATTGAATTACAGTGACTTTAGGGACTGATTTGACTGTATATTGTTGTATGTGTATTGCTCACTGTAAGTTTTTTGTTTTTCTTATTTTATTGTGTTTTTGTGAAGCACTTTGTGACGTCTGTCTGTGAAAGGTGCAATACAAATCAAATGTACTTACTATTAAAATGACTTAATAACAGAAACCATTGACTTCCTGTTCCTGCTGACATCTAGACAATACGTTTTTAAATCAAGACATTTGGACTTAAATTCAAAAGTTGAGGACGGAGAGAAAACGCAAAATGCACACAGAAATGCCAGGACTAGACAAGATTCTAACCTGCTCATTTTCTGTCTGTGGCATCTCTTTAAAAGGAAAATAAGAAAGGAAATAAAAAACAAATGAGTTAAAATGGCAGGCAGATCCAGCACTGATTCTTTATTTCAAGGCAATCAGTTTGAAGATATAAAGCAGTGTTATTTATGAGACAAATTAACTTCAGTTCATTTAGCCAACAGCACGGCATTTAGTCACAACAAAAGCCTTCACTAATGAATTTAATTAAAGGAAAACACACAGCTTAGAGATGTGTTCCCTGTAGGCCGGAGCTGCTTTGCACGCTCTGTAGCTACAGTGTAATTTGACATTTACCTACAGTCTGAAGAGAATCATTTAACACTCTGCTCAGAGCAAGGTGGCACTCTTGTACACTTCATTTAGCAGTTTAAAGGCCAATGTATTTTTCTGCTGGTGTAAACGACACATACTATTCCTGTATTATACTGTAAAGTGTGAAATCCAATACGACGTTTAGTTGAACTGTAAAAGAGCAAAACACAGAATGAATGTGATTTTTTTTTTTTTAAAAGGCGGCGAATAGAGAGTTCAAGTCACAGTTTTTCACCTTTTTCAAAAAATTATATCAGGAAAAAAAGCATGAAACAAAACGATTACCTTAACGTGTTTAGCCCAATTTGCAAGAGTCTGAAGAAAATCAGATTCCGACCTTTGAGGCCCATTGTGGTGAAGGTTTATGGATTTTTCAAACACAGAGAAGACATTCTATCCTGGATTGATATATCTGGATTGAGTTCTACACTTTTATCAAACGGGAAAATCTCTCGCCGAAAGCGGACGGGTAAAGATGGAGGGAGGGATATCTTAAGCGTCAAAAGAGCGGAACAAGCCGAGAAATCTAACTGTTGTTAAATTCAGTCAGAGAAAAGCACAGACATGAAAATCACTATGTGCATGTTTTTAAGATACAAAATAGTCGTAAATCTGAACCAATCGGCCAAAGTACATCTATCTGGGTCGCCATGTTTGTTTAGGTGTGTCCCTTTGACTTCTGCCCATACCACAATGCTGAGCTGTGATTGGTCCACCTCAAATCCAACAGATGGATTCTCAAGAGTTGGAGTTGGTTCACAAACATAGCGAGAATTCATTTCATCTCTCAAAAGCGACTTGTGCATAGGACCATTACGGTGACAGTATTCATAGGTTTAAACTTCCTGTTTTGTCAGTGGCACATTGAGGACATTTGACCTTTTTTTTTTTTTTTTATCGAAACCTTTTTTTTTTTTTTTATCGAAACGTTAATTGCTATGGCAACAGTGGTCATTTTTTTTCATCACTCTGAAACCCATGGATTGCCAGACAGAGCCCACTGAAGTCTATATTTAGTTCCATTGTAAAGATTCTTCACTTAACCGTAAAAGCCTCTAGTTTGCCATTATTTGCTCAAACCGGTTTCCATTAAAGTCCGTGGACAGATCACCACCTGTGAGTGCTGCTTACACTGCAAACACAAATGCATTATCCAGAAGTTAAAGTAAACAATGCTGCTTACTGTCCCCTATAGACGCCACTATGAATCATTTGTTTGGAGTAAATTATGCTGACAAAGACCAAATGGTAATGGAGCGGACAAAAGGAAGGCAAAAATCCTGTAAAATCTGTAAATCTAACCTGTTTGTATTTGTTTTAAATTGCCCTATAGTGAACCATAAAAAATAAGCATGTGTATAGGCCACAGTGATCAGATTTGAGATGAAACCAGTTCAAGCAAATCATTTATTCAATAGGAGTTTGATCACAATTCTGAATTAAAAGTGTGCCCAGTAATTGCACTTAAAATATATGAATTGCTTGACCCAATTTTTAAACTATATTTCTGTAAAGGGCCAATACCCAATATGAAAACATGTAGCCTCTCACTATTGGTGGTTCATGCCAAAAAAAATGATAATAAATGTTGATTTTGAAATAATGGTATGGGGTAATGGTTTTCAATTTATTATTATTATTATTATTTTTAAGTAAATATTTCGGAATTTTTGTTAATCTACTTTAAACGTTTCTGATGTACTGGCAAACTACTTTATTTGAAAAAGGCGATATTTCATTTTTCTTTTTGAACAGGTCCATTGAGTTCCTGTTCAAAACTACAGAACTGATTACAGGCCTTCTCTCAGTGGCATTTCATCATAACAAACAGAAGATTTTCATGTTTTTATTGTAGATTCTTTATTGATTTATTATTATTAAATAATCGCAAATAAGTACACGCAAGTAAATGTGAGTGAAGAGCAGAAATCTTCCGAGCACTGTAATGAAAATACAGGATTACCCCAACGTGTGGCAATGCGGTGGTTTGAACTCAATTTAATGGACCATTAAATTTAAACGGACCAAACCAAATAAAAAAACGAAACCAGCTAAATATGAAAAGGACATAGGTTTGTTAATTGACAGACTGAGGGGACACAACACATATTAAAACATTATAAAACAAAGGAGAAATCAGACAAAAGCAGCAGTTGGTGCAATGGTCACTTTTACAGTAGTTAGCTTTAGCGTAAGCATTTGACAGGCGCATACAACAGCGAAGACAGCAGCAGACGGCCTGAATGGTCACACTACAGGACCTACACACAAACAACCGATTAGTGTAGCTACACAAACACCTATGCAAAGTTTATTTTACGTAGCATGTAAACTATAAGATGAATTGATGTGGATCCAATTAGTATCTGTATCCTGATTAGTCAATAATACATGTGGTTATTTTTGCGGTGGGAGTAAGTCACCTATGTGCAAGTCACAAGTAAGTCCCAGTCACCTGGTCATGAGGGTCAAGTAAGTCAAGTCAATGTTTTTAGTACAATTCTCATCAAGTCATCGTGCAAATGACTTAAAAAAAGCAAATGAAGTGAAGAAAAGCCAGATGTTAGTGAATCCCTTTACAACGCTGTAGCAAGAATTTCTGTACTGATCCTGAAACCAATACATTTGAAATGATTTTTATGAAATTGCTCATTTATTTGAAGATTTGGATTTTAAGTCTAAATTGATGTACATTTATTTCTGCATGTGTCTGAAAGTGCAATATGTAGAGCCAATAGGTTAAAACTCTGAGACAATAATTTAAGGCAGGGGGATGGGGGGGTCCACTCCCAGAAAAAATGGACAAATTCTTTTAAACATGAGACGCTTGTCTCCCAGCCTGGGGGATGACTGTAAACAAATGTATTTAGTTTGAGTGAAGGTCTGTGAGTGGTTGCCCTCTGATGCTCCAGCCCGTGGACGCTCCGATCCGCTGCTCAGCCCGCTCTGGGCTTGCAAACTGAGTGGATTGCAAATGTCTGGACTGAAGGTCCCATGGTGATTCCCAAAGTGAAATACCGGGGTTACGTTAAGTAACCTTGAGTTTTGCACTGTGTTCTGCATCGCTGCGCTTGACAACGCTTCTATGGGCTACACAGCATTATAAGTCTGTGACTATTTTTAAATGAGATTTCAGGAAATACAAGGTCTATTTACTTCAAATGAAAGCTATTTTCTTAAAAGATACAAGATTAATTTGGGTCTTACCCTTTTCACTTCAGTTTTTTTCTGGGGCTGCCTATGTTCACGTAGTGAGCGTTGCACATACATTTTATTGTGTGAACAATAAACTTCTAATAACGAGTCGTAATTTCGTCACTCACATGTTGTAATAGTTTTAATCCATCCAAAGACAAACACGTATCCACTGTCCTCCACTGAGGTGATTTGAAGCATTGTGTTTGTAAACCCGAAAGTCTAAGGAGCACATGGCTCATGAAAACACAAATGGGCCACATTTACTCACATAGTCCTGGTTCTTTAGAAATATTCATTGAAATTTAAAATATTTAAAAAATATGACTATATCTACGTGTACGACAATATATGGTAGCATTGTTATGACGGTAATGATAATATAACACATTTTTACTCTGTTTGAATGCATACACACATACACTCACGCACACATATACACAAACAAACATACATCCATGCACACGCGTACACACAAACACACACACACACACACACACACGTACAGACACCCCACACGCACACACACAATCACCCTGCTCAGAAGTTTCTAGACTGTTGTCCCTCTACTTGTCTAACGTCTGTGTTGTCTGTCTTTTGCTGTGTTTGTTCTTGTTGACCGCACTATTGTTACTGTTTTGTATTTGTAAATAAAGTAGAAAATAAATAAATAAATAAATAAAAATAGCCAGTAAAACCCAAGTCATTCCAAGTCATTAGGCTCAAGACAAAGTCATTTCCTGAGTCAAGTGAAGTCTCAAGGAGTGAAAATTGCAATTCGAGTCTGACTTGAATTGAGTCATGTGACTCGGTATTTTGTTGGATTGGGTTACACCGCTGACCTGTTTGTTTTGCTTGTTATTGCTGTGCTTGTGTAGCGCACAAGTATCAGCATGTCTCCTCCAGGTCAGACTAAGGTCAGAGTGAGTAAAGATGAACTCTGTAGGTTAAAGAAATGTGGTTCTGCCTTTAAATGACTGCAGCAGCTGAGGCACTGGATCCTGATCCCACTCGTTTCTCCTCAAGGACTGAATTTAAAACTATTCAGTGATGTTTACCTTCACCACGTGTGTGTCTCCATTATATTGCTCTACTTGGAATGTTCCACTGAAGGGCATTAAACTTAGCAAGCTACACGTCAGGTCCGTGAGGGAGATCGTGGCTCAAGTGGTTGAGTGAATTCTTCCTTCATACTCATGGTTGAACCTGGTGTGTGAGAGAGGGAAGTGGTGGTGGTCTCCAATTGGCAGCCTTGTTTCTTGCAGCAAGATGGATTCGGCACATATTTTGAGTTAGTTAGTTAGTTTTGCCTGTTAATCTGCGTGTACACTGATGAGGTTAGAAAGTGGTTAAAGCCAATGCGCCGTGCTAAAGTGACCTCAGCGCACTGATCCGCGCGGGTTTGCGGATCCGAAAGAAGTCTGTTTGGACTAGCGGTGGTCTGGAACAGTTATCTGGTAACGAGACAAGTGTTCTCACGCAAAACCACGTGAAGCACGACGTTCAAATACGGACTGCAGTGAAAAGAATATAATAACTTTGTCTGTCGTATGCAGTGATGGCAAATCTGTCTTTGGCTTGCTCATTCACATACATCACAGTACAAGCACACTATAAAAAGACTATAAAAAAGACTATAAAAAAACAAAGGAGTTGGTTCGCTGCAGACCCCTGCGATGACTGGGGGAAAAAACACTTATTTATTGTACCTCCTTGGATCCGTGCCTGCAGTGCTTCAAGGTCAGTGTTTCAAGGCGCATTGGTTTTAATCACTTAGTTTTAAGTCTTGTGGGTCTTGAACCGAATAAATTACTATAGTGTAGTACTTTCAGAGCTTTTGTCGGGAAATGTAATGCTATTCAAAGGCTAATGCTATGCTAAGTGTCTATGTGAGTCTATGCATTTCTGTGGCATGTTTTGAGCGCTTGGCACGTTTACGATTTGAGCATGCACGAGCTGCCGCCGCCGCCACGTCCGCGTCCCAGCCTCAGACGCCAGTGGGAAGAACTGAACTTTTGGTGAAATTCGCGGCGCGTCAACCAATCGGGAGCTTCCTCCAGCGCAGTCATTGCGCAAGGCAGCGAGAGGCGGATTTGTGTCCAGTTCTAACGTGCGTCCAGATATGTGTCTCCAGCATCTCCTCTCGAAAGTAAAACAGGCGTTCACGAGATGTGTTTGCCGCAGTTTTAGATGTCGCGGTCTTAACGTAGCGTAAGGACAACATTCTATCCATGCCAGGATACGGAACAGGAAAAGGAAAAGGAAAACAAAGCCATGTGTCTACTGGTTCACTTTGAAGCAGCTTTGAAAAATGTGACCACTGTCGACGTACCATCTAGTTTAGGTAACCAAACCAGGGTAATACATTCTAAAGAACGCTTTGTGTAAAACACGGTGTAGAGGCGCAGAGTGTGTATTCTGGGATCCAAAATACACACTTCTTCAATTCTTTACGAAGAGTGAGTCTGGTCACTACGCCCCCAACTCTCGCGCTTCAAGTCAAACGCAAACAATATCAAACTTCTCACACCTCAGTCTTTAGTACTTTGCTATTGATGCCACAGGAATCCGCAAGTCCTTCCCTATGATATTTTTTTTCTTGTCTTTTTTTCCTTGTAAGTATATTGTTTTGATACATGCATGTCCCTGATTGACTACTCCCCTGTCAATCACGGCCATCTGAACTCGCAAAGATGAAAACAGTGACCAGACTGATATCATTCTGGACTTTCCAGACAAGAAAGTAGTTTCTTGTTGACTCCATCTTTGTCTCGCAGCGATTTATTAGCAGAGGTGGAGACTCGAGTCACAGGACTTGACTCGAAAAATGTACCTTTTTTTTTATAACATTTATTTAACGAGGAAAATCCCATTGAGTATTACTCATCACACAAAATATTGACGTTCAGGATTAATATTTAGAGATTCCTGCTCCTGCATTGTAAAGGATTCACTAAGATCTGATTTTTCTTCAACTAATTTGTTTCTATAAGTCTAAAGTGTCCCTGAACATGAATAGTATAGGAATATTAGGCAACAGTTGCAAGCATGTTGACTTGAGGGGACTGGTACTAAAAGCAGTGACTCGACTTACTTCCAAAGAGCATTGACTCGACTTGACTTACCTCGTGACTTGGACATAAAGACTGGAGACCCCCCTCTGTTTATTTGTAAAGCATTTGGTGTTCTGGTGTTCACATAGCAGACCCCTGCCTCACAATGTGGAGCCTGGCCTTGTGCATGCCATTAACCTAACCAAGCAGAAGAGCACCAAGACAAACCGGTGCTGGGACAGAGCCAGTCGAAACGTGGTTATGCAGGCCTATAGTAGTTTGTAATGTCCACTGAATCTCTTCTGGTGACGTGTGACAGCGCGGAGGTCTTCGGTCATGCATGCTGACCGTAACCGCACATACAGGACACGACACGGTGGGGAGGGTTATTTAAATTTAATCAGGGCATGTGTCTGACAGTAATCAGTGAAGGTCAGCCGCATTTCCTCCTGAAATTAGAAATGCTCCAACATAGCTGCCAACACAAACCTTCCTCCTCTCTATGTGGATTATATGCTGCACTGCCCTGTCCAATAAAGCCCACGGGCCAAAAGAAAATCCCTACTAAAAGAACATCTTTATGACTTTTTCTTTTCTTTCTTAGATAACCACCAAAGGGACTCCCTAAAAGTTTGGCATTTTGTTACGGGGCAGAGATTAGCATTGTATATTTTATTTTTATTTTTAAAAATGTTGACAATGTATTCACTATCAGTGTAAGGTTAGGGTTAGATTCAGGACCAGTTCAATTGATTAAGGTCAGGGCTTTTGGATGTGTGACGCTAGCCCCGCCCCGTAATGAAATGCAAAAGCTTTACTTTATCACCACAACAATTAGTTATTTGTGATGGGCAGAGCAATACCAAAATAATGACACTGATAAGGGTCAAAACTTTACATTTTATAAATGTTTTAAGTGCATTGTTTGTATTTTAGTTCAGCTAATGCTAAGGTAAAAATAGTTATAGTAGAGTTTTGATGTATTATAGCTCATAACATGTTGGTGTCAGATCCATATTCCGATACTTGCCAACTTGATGTTGGATCAAATCAAAAAATTACAGGTCACTTTAAATTAAACTGATTTTTCTCTTCAACTATTTGTTTACTGCTGCTATCTTGTATCCTTTTGCCTGATGCCTGATTTAGCCCCTGTCTTGTACCATGCTCTTTCCGCTCCTCTATCTCGCCGTATCTTTTATTATGGCGCTTATTGGCCCAGTGGAGTGGAGTGATTCTGTTTGTCAGCCCGTGCCTCACTGTCCAGCCCTCTCATTACTGCTGATGTAAAACAAATCCTGTCATCGCTAAAAGGGTTTGGCACAGACCTGGCCTTGATCTCGCTGCGGACAGGAATGTACCGGAAAACACAGCCGTCCTAATTTAACGGTGCGCTGGGAGAGTCATGCAAAGTCGTTAGTTTGAGGACTTCCGGATGCACTTTGAAATGGTCTTTTTTTTTCACTCTGTAATTTGCCCCAGTAGAAATACATATACTGTATTGTAAAAGCAGCGCGTTGGGTAAAAATGAGACCGCTGTGTGCTGTCTGCAGCTAAGTCAATGGGCGTTGCTCGCTCGCGCATGTCGCACACGTTTCAAAAACTGCAGACCGCAACTTCGCCGATCTGTATCCTCTGCTGTTTCCTGTGAGCAATCAGCACAGAATGTATTTGCACAAACATTGCGTCCTTCGAGTCAAATGCACCCGCGCCGGGGCTCGGCTCTGCGTGTTGCTGGTGCGCTGTTAGCTGCCATCCTAACGTTAGCTTGGGAGGTTAGTCTTCCTTGGAGATTGTTTTCTGTCAATTTAGGCTGTCTGGATGTCAAACTACTCTGTGTCTCCTGTGTCTTTTTCTAATTTGCCATCTGCCAATGCATCTATTCCTCGTTTTTGGGTGTGCAGAGCTTAAATAAGGACTTTTTTGTCTTTAAACAGCAGAGGACTGAAGGTCCAAAAAGCAAAGGACACATATTTTAGTAAACCTGCTCATTATTTATTGTCTAGAATGAAGTTGACATAATTCGCCCAACAACATAGACAGAAGATCAACGATTGTATTGTCTTCAATTCAATGTTTTGTCTGTGATTGAAGAAGCAGTGGGTTAATCCGATCAGCTAATACTGAATCCAATTCTGATAATGCATCTCTCAGATCTCCCTAATCCCAACATCCTGATAACCACATATTCAAAGCTGTCCCTATATTCCAAACCAAGGGCTGACCAAATAAATATGAATAACAAGCTTTAACAAGCTTTTGAGGGATCACACGGACTACATGGCACATTAACATTCAGTCATTCAGATAGGATCCAGTGTAAAATAAAATTCACCACACAGCTTCTTCTGTTCATCTGACAGGGATCTGGAAAGTCACTGCCTTCTAGCTGTCGTAAAAGGAGGGGAAAACGACCCTGAAACTAACACCCTTGTTGTTGGCTCTGTATCATGCTGGGCTAACAAATACACTTTCACCGAGGTCCAGTTCAAGAACATTATTTCAAACCAAGATCCAGAACTTTCTGCCAAGTGATATTATGGTATAAAAAAGTGTTATAATAGTTACGCTCATGAGCATGCTCCGCCCCGTGCAGGGTTGGAGACCACAACTCGTCAGTCGTCTTTGGTTCACAGCTTGTTTGCACAAACGTAGTTCATTCCTGTTCATTCTTTGTCTGATGGGTTGATAAGAATTGAAATAGATTAAGCCTCTCCACTTTAAAACAAGAGGGATGATTCTGCGTACTGCTCATTCCTTATTGAGGCCTGCACCGATGCACTTCCGGTGAATGAGTGGCTCGCGCGGTTAAGTCCAAAGTTTAGTGTCAGAGGTTCAGGTTTAATCAGAGTTGTATTGTGACATTTTGTGGCGCGTTTGAGTGATTGTTGTATTGTCCTGCATTTGACATATGAGTGCTCCAAACGTTTCAGCTTTCCCCACCCACGGCCATGTGCGAATTATTCAAAATATTCAGACGCCGGGTCATCACTTGGAGGGTTCCAAAATGTTGCAAAGCCAGGCCGAAAATCAGGTCTGCAACTTGGAAGATGGATTTCCCGCTTTATGAGGGAAAGAAGAGAAACCCCCTTTATCTCGGAAACTCAGGTTGTATTTTGAAACCTGAAATACCCAATCAAAGAAAATGAAACGTGGCGATGTTGGTGGACTACATGCAGCTTCCCAACCCAAAATATATGATAGTAGGCTAATCCTCCTGCTCGATAATTATGACAAGATCGCTGATAAACTAATCTGGAGATGGATCCTCGGATGCAGCTCTACCCCTGACATGTGGCTCCGAGGCCCTGATTGAAGTATGCGTTGAATGCAGAGGACTCTTTTCCTTGTGGGTACATGTCTACAAATAAATAAATAAATAAAATACTGCAATTTATTCTGTTAATAAAAAACGTGGAAGGTGCAAATTAGATGATGTTTCGCCTCATCAGTTCGACGTGAAATTTCCTGAACGATTTCAACAGATGTCATTCCAGATTGATTGATAATGTGTACAACTTGATTCCGAGTGCTGAACAAATTCACATTGCTTTTTGGTTTCATCATTCTTGCAATGTACGTAACATTTTATCCGACCACCGCTTGCTTGTTAAATTCAGCTCCCTGTAGGGTGTTTTCCTTCAAATGAGCAGAGGTCTGGAGCTGTTGTATTGGTAATAAGTTGTCTTGGAGTGGTGGCATGGTTACAGAGCCTTGTTAGAGCAGATGGGCTATGCATGTTGCTTTTTTATCACTACAGTAGCAACGCCGTAGGTTCAAACCTCCCATGAATAATACACGGCCCCCAGGAGGACAACAACAGTATGTCCATGTTTACTCCGGAAAGGGAAGGGAGCAGGTTGCAAAATAGATATGGACACCTTTTTTCTCAGCACGTTATAATGTGGTTTCTTTATCAAAACAACCCTGAGTTTACCATCTTAAACCTTCAACCTTCGTTTTATTTGTTACACTGCATATTTAAGTCCTGAGACCTGAAATACGAAGCTGGATTAATGGGTCTGCAAGCTAAATTCTGAGTTTAGCCTGGTTCAGTCATTTTCTATCGGAGCAGATGTCTATGGCAACAGGTCCTGAACTCGTAACCGGCCCCCCTACCAGGTTAGTCACTGAATAAGATAGGAAGACAACTCTTTGACCAATCAGAGATGACAAGATCCAGCGAGTGAATCCAAGAGGTGATACGAGGCAGTTCGCGCGGCGTGTGCGTTGGAGCGTGTGACCCCTCGCTGTAACAGAGGACCGAGCAGGTGGAGACGAGAGGAGGAGAGCTCTGCATCAGGTGGATGTATGATCCCAGGACACGTTGACCATGTGAGTAGAACTTTATGAAAGAGGCTCAGCTCGATGCACAGTCTGTGAATGAGCTGCTTGGTGACATACGTTCTCCCTCTGAACAGTTCCAGTGGGATTAGTTCAGTTCATTTTATTTATTTAAAGACCGTCCCGTGCGGCTCTCTCGCTCAGAGCTGTCTAAATGTGGGCCATTCACGGACTGTCTCATTGCAGTAATATGATCGGCAACGGCCCGGACCAGGCCATAGCCCTCAAATACTTGGCCTATTTGAAGCTGTTCTCTGCATTGTGCATGTTAAAGTTGGATTAAAGCAGTGGTCGTCAAACAGAGAAAATAGAGAGTAGGCTTTAGGCCCCTCCGCAGGTGAAATGAGGTAGTTTGATGTTTAAAGGGGCCCTCTGTAGGTTTTCTAGTTGAGGGTCCTTCACCTGATTTTCTCATAAAATTCAGTCTAACAGAGTTGAACATCTCCTGAAAGCAGAGTTGTTTTGTCCGTCGATCAATTCCAGTTTTAACTCATCTGCCGTGGTTTCTGAATCTTGTGACCACGGATATGCCACAAGCTGAAGGGACTTTTCTATTTTTTTTTTCAAAATCAGAGAATCTGCGATTGAAATCACTGTGCAGGTCATCCAGGCATTTCACGTATTTGTTTGCATGACCAGGGGTCTCTGGCAGTGAGGCTAATGTGGGGAAATGGGCGAACATTTGTTGTGAAAATGTAGTCAGCTTGGCTTTTGAATGCTTTCACATGTGTAAACATTTCATGCACAAATACGTTTTTCCCTTGTAGTTTTATGTTAAGTTCATTCATGTATGTCGGGATGTCCACAGCAAATGCAAAAACACAAAGCCACTTACTTTCGCTCTGCTCTGGAAATGTTTTTTTTCCAGTTGACTCCAGAAAGGATACGATCTCTTCTTTGAGCTCCCAAACTCGCTGACCAAACTTAACCATCGCACATTTGAGTGGTAAAGCAAGTCACGGGATCCGCAACCATCGCTTGGAGAAAGGCAATGAACTGACGAGGGTGAAGTCCCCGCGCGCAAACAAAGTGGACCACCTTTACCACCACCTTAATTAGGTGACCCAGTTGAAGCGCGGTCTTGCTCAGAGCTTCCTGGTGGGTGATGCAGTGGACAAAAATGACATCTGCGTCAGTGATGTCATTTTCTTCCTTCACTTTATCTCTGATTGATTTCAATAGTCCAGAAAATGTTCCCAGTCAAATTAGGTGATCCGTCTGTGGCGACGTTCACCAATTTGCGCCACGGTAACTTTAGGCTCTTGATTACGCCGAACATGTCCACTCCCCGAGTGGTGCCTTTCATTGATTCCAAGGTCAAAGATTCTTCAGTAATCTCAAAATGATCACCAACTCCTCTAAAGACAAACAACAGCTAATCTGTGTTTTAAATCAGTGCTTTATTTGTTTATTTATATGATTTTTTACAACATAGGACAACAACAAGAACAAACCAGAACCGGGCAGGACCGGAGAGAACACAAGATAAGTAAAGAATTAAATTAGAAAATAAGGAGGTGGCATCCATAGAAAAAAAAGGGTTAAAGTATATTCAATCCAAAATAAAAGTCAGTGCTTTTGTCCAGTGCTCTTCAGTCAAGTCTTTATCAATCACTTCTATGCGTCAGGTCACAGTCCTCTGTGACAGACGTATTTTTTTAAACAGTTGTTTATTAATTATCAGGAAACACCACACCACGTTCCCAATTATTATGCAAATTGTGTTTGAGTTTCATAAAGGTAATTGTAGTCTTCTAGTGAAACTCATGGATGGTAATTGTGTGTCAGGGCACTTTGGGTCAGTGAAATCAATCTCAGGCCCCTGTGCCAATTAGTTTGCCAGGTAGGTCCAATTAAAGGAATAAACTAAATAAGAAGGACGTTCCACATTATTGAGCACACCACCATCTTCAAGCAGTGTGGTGAAGAAAAAGGATCTCTCTAGTGCCATAAAGCGTGAAATAGTGGAATGCCTTGTATGAAAACCTTAGCTATTTCACAAAAACTTAAGCGTGATCATTGTACTATTAAGAGATTTGTAGCTGATTCAGAGCACACATGGATTCGTGCAGATGAAAGAACAATGAGGAAGGTTTCTGTCAGACAAATACATCGGATTAAGAGAGCAGCTGCTAAAATGCCATAACAAAGCGGCAAACAGGTATTTGAAGCTGCTGGTGAAGCTGGAGTCCCACGAACATCAAGGTGTAGGATCCTCCAGAGGCTCGCACTTATGCAGAAACCTTCTATTCACCCTCAACCAAAGCTCACAAGCAGAAACGGCTCCAGTGGAACCAGAAATACATGAAGATTTATTTTCAAACAGTCTCATTTACTGATGAGTGCTGTACAACCCTTGATGGTCCAGATGGATGTAGTGGTGGATGGTTGGTGGACTCTTCATGCATGATGCTTCATCTCATGCTGCAAGGAATACCTCGCATCATTGGCTGCTGTGGGCGTTAAAGAAGAGAAACGCTGCACAAACTCACAAGTTCAATGGATGCAAGAATTGTGAAGCTCCTATCAAATAAGGGTCCTATGTTCAAATTTAACTTGACCTGCTAAGATATTTTAATTGAAATAGCTTTTGATTTCAGTAATGACCTGCTAATGCTTCTTATTTAACAAACATTTTCAGTTCTTTACAACAATAACATGGTTTGAAACTCTGCATAATTATTTGGAACAGTGCATTTTAAGTTGTTTTCTTTTTCTAAATACTGTTATCATTGGGAGGTTTTGTTCAGTAGCATTCGAATTGTACTCTAAATGTTGATGACTTGAACATTGTATGTATCATATGTCATTTATATTGACTATTTGGCAAAATCAGAGAAAAATATCATGAGCATATTATTTCGGAATGCAGTGTATACTCGCCGTCTCCAGCGTGCACTCTTTTAAAACGTCTCCCTCAACAAAGGGCTTGCTCGCTTTTGCTTTTTTGTAAAACAGCATTTAACCGGCCATTGTGCTTGATTCTTGAGCTGTGGACTGATATTCTGCTGCGTTTGTAGATCGCTAGTCTTTGAGCTTTAGTGGTGCTTTCCTACAACTCGACACTCACCGTCAACGTTCCTTTTTTTTTGGCCCACTAATGGCTGAGGTCGATCTCTCAACAGCAAATGTGTTTATTATATTTGAAAAGATAGTACTTGGCATTTGGCCTTTCAGCAAAGGCCATCGTTTTTTGGACTGCGCCCTCTGCTGGAATCACCACGCATCAATTATAGTGCGGTTAATCTGACGGAAAGGAATGGGGAAAGAACGTCTTCTAGCAGCAACTGCAGGCACAGGCAACTATAAAATGACAGATATGAATCATTAATCATCAACAGTATTTTAATCATGAAAACCATCATTCAATGCTTTGCAGGTCGTATATGTCTCTCCCTCCTCCGTCCTAATTGGTTATAATGGCGCTTGTGCAGGTTCTGGCGTAGTTTAAGCCAGGTGCAATCACTTCAGATGCACTCTTTTGGTGTAAAACTTGAAGTGTTCCATCCTTTGCTGCAAGCCACAGACTTCTGAGAATCTGCTTGCACTCCCCCCCTGCAGCGGATGAAGTTCACTGTTGTATAACCATCTGTGGCGGATCCTTTTCCTGAAGGGAATTTTGATGTTCCCATTTGAAAGTTCTCTATTGGCATACCAACGAATGTTTATCGTAAGTGGTTTTGGTCCGTGTGCTATTGCTGTGCTTTAGGTAACATAACCTGTAATACAAGTCTAATAGAAATGGCAGAGAGGCAAAAATATGAATGGGCAAATTATTTGTGCAGTTATGTGTGCACTTTAACTGCAACTATTCAATCACTCACTGCACTTTCTGCACACAACTGTAAATGTAACTGTAACTCTTGTGTACATAGTAATGCCTATTTTTATTTTTATTTTATACTATAGTAATTTTAAATGGTTTCCTAATGCATGTACTTTGGATTGAATATATGTTGTTTTTATTATTGATCAGTGTTTTATGTTGCACCTTAAGCCGAGTCTAGTTCCTATGTTTGTGAATTTTGTTCATTGACAATGGCAATAAACCTTTTCTGTTTCTGATTTCTCATTTCTGATGTGAGCTCATGAAAGTTAGATCAATGCACAGCTGTTTCATCATCATTTACGGATTTGAATTTGGAGTTTGTTTTGCTCTTACATTTATTTATTTTAGTAAATCAGATTCAAGATGGCAATGGGTGGCTTTTGAAAAAAATAAAACACAAATTTTACTGGAAAAAACAATGCCAATTTACAAGGTTTTAAACATGAACATTTGCTCGAAAAAAAGTTGCACATTTTGAAGAAGTAAAAAAGCACGCAAACTTGCTGCTTTTTCTCATATTTTAGAAGGAGAAGGAAACCATTCTCATTAGTTTGTTGCATTGGGCTAACACTGGTCAAGACAAACTAAGTCTAGAGTCCAAATAATCAAAAGTAGTACTTTTTACTGTAAAATTGGAAAGTTCTGCTCTCATAACCTCTGTTCTCAAACATTTTGATGTTATACAGACCTAAAATTAAGAATCCAAGTCTCATTAACTGTAGTGGCTCATCAAAACTACGTTAAATGCAAAATGATTTACTTCATTGTTGGTGGCCCGCCGCACCATGTAGGTTTCAAAATGAGGCCCTTGATGAAAAAAGTTTAGAGACCCCAGTCCAGACTGTTGACATTGTGTGTGTGCGCTACGTCTTGTTATTGTAAATGCATTTACAGTCCAATGCACTGCACTATAGGCAAACTTCTCATCAAAGTCCAAAGAACGGCACAAATTGGCCGAACACGATATCATTGTAGTTTATCAGAAACAAAAGTCACAAAGATGTATCTAGTTTGCAGCCATAAGTCATTATTCTATACGCCGTTGTAGATATACACCATGCATTGTGGGGACTCTCTGGACTTAGAATATTGTAGTTTTGTGGAAGGTCAAAAACCAAGCTATGAATGGCTTTAATGCAAAACTAGAGAGAAAATGTATTATTTCATAAAAGTGTACAGGGCTTGTGTACAAGTACAGTTCTATGACATCTACCTGCTCCGGGTCTACAGGTGTAAATTAGCATTTGTGCTAGAACCTGGCACCAGCATCTATCCTTGACTTTGTCTTGGTGAATATGTTGTTGTGCACTGCGCTTGCAAATAAACAAATACCATACCATACCATACCATGAAGGGCCAGAACATCAGGGAAGTCCACATTTCTACCCATTACTGCTTTTGTTCATTTTCAATCTTTTATCTAATATCGTCATTAAGCTTGGGCTAACTCCATAATTAGATCGCTGTTGCCATGGAAAGGGGAAAGTCACCTTCGGCCAACATCATCAATATGAGACGAGGAATTAGCTCACATTTAATGGGTCTGCTGTGAGGTTATTTAAAAGGCAGAACAATATGGAAAATATGGAAATATGGAACATTGCCCACCATCACCAACACCATCAGGTTCAACCACAACCACAACTGTTAAAAATGTACTTTCAAAAAGCACTTTATCTGAAAATAGACAACTTTGACAGATTCTGGACTGAATGGGACGTTTCCTGTATTTTGGGTTTTCTTTGCCTTCATTTTCTTGGAATGTCTTCTTTCTTTTTCTTTTTCATTTGATTTAGTTTAATGTCTTGTGTTCTCTCTGGCCCAGCCCATTAAGTCCTCTGACCAATGTCTGCTAGACTGCCCAAGTTTAGGAGTAGAGGTGACACAGGGTTCTCCAGAGCAGGTCTCAAACTGTGGAATTATCTCCCTCCTAAAGTAAGAAAAGCCACTTCTGTTTATTTTTACAATGTATGTTTTATTATTATTCTACTATAATTTCTTTTGTAAAGCAATTTGGAGCAGTGATAGCTGTTTTGTAAATGTGTTTTATAAATAGACTTGACCTTGAATACAAACTCTTTAATGCCATACCGTGGAACATTTCAGGTAAAGCATTAAAGCCTCCACAGAAAATGGCCAGTATTAAATATAAGTCAAATCATGAACCATTACTTTTGGCCATTTGTCCAAACTCCAAATTGCAATTGCAACATCTGATCACATCCATTTCTCGGTCGGATTGCTTTGTCGCCGCGCCGCAGCCAGGAACACATCAGCCTCATGTGGCGTGAGATAAAAAGCCCAAAAGGAGGACAGGGTTATCCACAGCCGCACCCCATTGTACGGAGAAGAGAAGGGACAAAATGAGTAAACAGGTTGGAGCCAAAGCACGGGAGCACAGGGCAGGCATGGATGTGTTCTGATAAGGACAGCGCCGCCGAGTGCGCCGCTGAATTTGGGTAGGAAAACAAACTAGCTTTGTAAACAGCTGGTTCAATGTCAACCAAAACATTGGCAAAGAATAGAGTCCTCTGCTCACTTATTAAAATGAAAATGAGCTGTAACAGGATTTTAATATTGAGCCCTCAAGTTTATCTATGCTATTTTAGTTTACAACAATCAGGAAAGGACTTTAAGGGCATATGACAGTTGCACATTTGGACTTAAAACGTAGTTAAATGATCTGTTCCTGATTTTTACCTAAACTTGTGATAAATCGAACTAGCTAATTTTGAGTCTTAACTTACTCACTTAAATAATGCAATTCTAGCTTTGTAATTATTCACTGCAATGAGTTTATAAGCGCTTTTCACAACTTAAAGAGCCCAGAGCAAGTTTGGCCGTCATGCTAACGATAACAACTAGCATGCTAACAGCACACTTCCTGTTTCATGGACAGAAAATGCTCTGAATTGGATGCAGACAGCGCACAATGGACTCATTTTGACACAAGAGCTGCTTTAGCGATATACAGTGCATGGGAATTTTAGTTTTCTGTTCATTAAATTAGTTCTTTATTGAACCAAGGCTTTGGTTTGTGCTCTGACATCACTGTTAACTGTGGGACCTTATATATAAATCATGTCCAATCTACTGGATTTACCCCAGGTGGACTACAATCAAGTGGTAAAAGCATTTCGAGGACGATCAGTGGAAAAAGGATGCACCTGAGCTCAATTTTGAGTGTTATGGCAAACCTTCTTTCCCGTTGTCATTATGGGGAAATAATTAATAATTGTTTGTAGAATTTTGAGGCAAATAATGAATCGAATCCATTTTGGAATACGGTGCTGTGAATACTTCCAGGATGCACTGTATCTGTACCGGGGCAAAATATATTTAACTTGCTCTACTTGGACTATGGCCCTGGTACATCACCCCTGTGCCACTGCCAACATTTGCATTAAAAATCAAATCTGTTTCACCCACAGAACCTCAAAAAACAAGGAGCAAGAGATGAGTAAACAGGGAAAAAAACAAGGGATGGTAATGCTTCAGGAGTTTAACAATCAAAGCCGACAGACCATAATCTGGGCAGAAAACAGACTTTCTCACAAGCTAACAAAGCTAACATGGCTTACATGACCAACCCAAATCCTGAGGCTCTTGACATGATGTGACCGTGATGCTGAACTACTAAAAGTCAGCTGCCGCACCGTGGATGAAGAGTTTGAAAGGGTGAGAAGCGGGTGACCCTGTTTTAAGTCACGGATTTGTCATGGATCGTGTCCGTGTTGAGTTTTCCAATGCTTATTTGGCCCTTGTTTATTGAGTGACCGCGTACTACATTTACACACGGACTGCTTTTTACGACCCGCGGAGGAACACTGATGTGCCAGAGCCAAAGCAGTGGAGTGCTGAGGCAGCGTGAGGTGTGACAAGGCGCCGACCTCAAAACCTGCACTGCTCTTGCTCTGTGTCACGTAAAAGTAGGACTTCCTGGATGTCATTTGTTTATCCCAAATCAGCCCTTGACGCCCCTCCTGACACTTCACACCCCCTGATAAGCGCTCATGAATAGCTTGTATAGTTTAGCGGCTGTTGGTTGCCCCACATTCCACAGAAACAGAGGCCTGTCTTGTATGCAAGCAGCAGTGTGAGAAGGTTTAAGAGTTATTCAAGTAAAAACCATTGCGTGCTGTGGCCACACTCAATAGACTTGCGTACGGATCCTGTGCTCAGCTGCTCATCGAATCTGAAGCGCTTTGCTGTGGGGGCGAGTTTTTCATTGGGTGGGCCCTTCATTAGGAATGGACTTCCCTCCATTTTTATGATTTTTTTTAATACGATTTGGGTTTAGTGCATGTTCTAGGCAGGAACTCTTTTGTTTTTCATTTGATCTCATTCATTTCTCTATTTTGTTTTGTGTTTCTGTAGTGAAATCAATACAATCAACCCAATGGCATCAGAAGAGTTACGAGTAGCATCCTTTAATGTTCGAGGGATATTGAACCTCATCAAAGAATTAGAAAAGAGAAAATAGACAATATATTTACAAGAAACACATTTATCCGAACAAACTCCAGAGAGTATCACCTATACTAATAGCATAGACCTGATTGCAAACCACTCTGAGGGAACCCGAATCTGTGGCGGCGATTGGAATCTTTGTGTCCGACCTGCATTAGATGTATCAAACTCAAGAGGCGCTGGAGGAGCAAGAAATGGCAACGTCTGCAAATTAATGAAGAATATATGACTGATTGACGTCTGGAAGCAGATGAACCTGAGTGCACACCAATACAACAATTTTTCACACGTACAATCTACTCTTCAATAGACTACTTTATTATTTTCAATAAAGACTGAGGCAGACTAAAGTGATCATGCGCCTCTCTATCTTACTGTAGACTTGGAGGGAAAAAAAACCCACACTTCCACAGGTTCAAATGACATTGAGACTTCTGTGGAGGGAAATGACAAAGGTGAAATTGTCAAAGTTAAATAATAATCTGAGCAGTTATTCTTCCAAATATCTTAAAACAAATTGGGAAGGGGTGGGTGATTTTGGACTGACTGAGGAAGAATAGGAAAAAATATATATCCACCACATCCCAAAGGAAGACCACAAAATGTTTAGAGGAAATTTTGTTGAGAAAATGTTTCCCGTTTTTCATAACTGTTACGGAATTAAGGAAAAATTACATTCGGAGGCAATTTAAAAATGTACATATTTGACAAATATTGGTCAAATTATGGCATGAGTTTTTCTTTTCTTTTTTTGTCTAGAAACCTATTTTTTCTCTCTGTGTCATGTTATGTGTTTTATGTTTGTTTTAATTAAGAAAAAGACTCCTGTTGAGTGAGAAATACTTTTGCCTACTTTTAACGTTTTGTAAGGCTAACAAACATTAAATCTTACTCATTTGCTCAGTTAAACATTATTAACGACGCGATTCAGTGTGCAATCAGGTGACCTCAAAATGCTGACTTTCTGTTATAAAAGCTAATGCCCAAGTTGATATATCAATTGATATTATATAGAAATCATATAAAATCGTATAGAAAAGTAGCTGTCTGCAGCTCCATCATCACTGATTAGCGTCAGACTGTCCTGAGCTGATCCCTGACCATGGTTTCAAAATGCTGTTATATACCACTGGTAAATTGAACCTCAAATCTCCATTTCTAACACAAATGGCCTCCTTAACTCCTCTACAAACCAATGCTTGTCCCTGCTTTTCACCTCACTGTCTTCAAAAGAGTGGTTTGTGGAGTCACGGCACTCTGTAATCCTGAAATGGCACAATGAATGCACAATTGTTAACATGTATGTTTATACAATGTGCATTATTGCACAAGTTTAGGACCTTAAACAGACAAATTAGTGAGGTGCAAGTCATAATTATTTAATAAAGAAACAATAATGAATATCGCCCACAATCTCGAAAGTTGTTTTTGTCACTTTGGCACACAAATGAATTGTTGAGTCTTTCTTTTGTTTTTCTTGCAGTAAAATCTACATAATGAAATAAAATAATTCATTTTCTTGGTGGGCCTTTGGAAAACACCCACACAGTCCGGAGATGATGCGTAATGAGCCAATTAGGAGCGCCACTGTACATCACAGCGCACCGTAAACAAGGCAGCATATTGCACAAACTCCTTTAGAAGGAAGCCATTCTCCAAGTACTTTGGGCCGTAATTTTAGAGACAAAATATACAACGCTGACTTGTGGAGGTTTTGCAAAACAATATTACTCACGTAGTATAAGGTCGTTATATATCGTGCAAATACAAGGGGAAAACCTATGCTAGTCTATAATTTGCAGCTGTTAAAATGTCATTACATTACTGGCCATTATCTGTTAATACTGACTTTTAAAGGTGCACTGTGCAGCTTTTCTAGTGGAAGGACCTTCTGGTCTCCATGGAGATGTTATTGCTTTTACACGTTATTAAATCTGTGGAAAGGCCAGTCCACACACACAAAATGCTTTCAATGTATTTTCCAACAATAAAGATGTCCTGTGATCGAATAAATGCTCGATGCTGTGAGCCACTGCAGTTTTTGTCCCGTTAGCTTCATTTAGCAAGACAGCTCAGTGTGAAATGGGGGTGAGGGAGTAGGGAGGACATGCAGTCAATTGTCAGAGCAGAAGACCAATTTCTCTACAATACAGCGTACCTTAACGCGAAAATAAAGTCAATGTGAATGTGGGAAATAATTTGCAGTGCTTTATTAGTCCAGTATTCATAAACAGCCGGAGCATAGCATACCGGAGCTCTCTATGGAGAGTGTGCGCTCTGACATGGTCTTATAAAATACTGTGATACGTTCTTCTAACAGAGCTCTGTCCATTGAGATGAGCACATGTGTTCACACTCTTCAACCTCTTTTTCCCCCGTTTATATTTAATCCAGTATAAAGTGGCTGTTCCCAAACCCTGAATGACCAGGTTTCAGTCGAGGTCAGTTACATCGCCCGGAATGACCTTGCCCTGGAGCCAGGCCTGGGGTAGGGGCTTGCAGTCGAGCGCCTTCCAGCTGGACAGAGTCAGCCTCACCTCCACGCACAGGGGGCGGGCTGGCGTGGGCTTGCCTATAGCCCCACAGTTCAGCCGCCACATGTTCGAGGTCACCCAAGTGCCCAATCGGTCCACGTGGGCTTCGCGGATTTGGACACAACCCACAAATTACAGTGGCCCCGCTTTGTGACCCATCGTGGCATTTCAACGTTTTTCCACTCCTCCAAATAACACGTTAATTTGAATACCTCACAGCGGATTAGTAAATTATGACCTGGCATAGCACTGTCTGAATAATGAATAACTTCTGCTTTCGTGCAAACCTGATTTGCGATGTGATTATCCATACCTCACGCCTGCAGCTCGCTCTACGCCTCGCCATCAGAGACATGCCCATGCGGATCTAACTAAATGGGCTGCGCATTGCTGGCCGTGAGTTTCATCATGCACAGAGCCAACGGAGCATGTCCATGGAGAGAAAAAGACGAAGGAGATAATAGTGGAAGCGTCGCCCAATTAATGAAAGAAGACAGGAGGCGTACGGAGTGAGGAAAAACAATTAATGACACCTCAGCGTGTAGCAACGGACATTCAGTGTGGTCACTATGATGCAGTGGAATGAATATTAACACATTGAGCATGTCGAGGATAGGCAAGGAATTATAAGCACGTCAAAGAGTGAAACATTTTAGAGATCTTTTATTGAAGGACGTAAAGTTTTAGTGCAAAGTTTTGAGCTTGTAAAGATTTAGTTTTTTGGCTAAAGTGATATTTAATTTAGTCAAAGGATTTTTACAATTATTGTTTTATTGCCTCGAAGATTCGTTTGATTTATATATTTGATTAAAACCCCTGTGAATCTGTCGGGCACGGAGCGCACAGAACTACTTGTGGCGATTGTTGTTGTTTTTTGCACAGCACCTGCAGCAACTAAAGCACAACGGAGGAGAAAATGTGTCTGTTTTACACTTTTGTTGTGTGATAGAGCACGGAGGAAACAGAAAGTCCACGTCGGGTGGGTGGGGGGCCGAAGTCACAGCGGCTAAAGTGGACGGCACACGGCGCTGACGCTGTAAACGGACTCGACCTCGGTGAAGAATCATCTGCAGCGCTGCGGTTAAAGCGCTCGGAACAACACTAAACCAACACTGGACTCACGTAACAACGTTTTACAAACACGTTTCTTATTTTAAGTGACAGAAAAATGCAAATGAATTCATAGCACCAGTTCAGATTTAATCCGGCCTGTTTACAATACAGTCTGGTGACAAGTGAATTATAATTATAGTTTATAAAGATTCTAACAGAAGAAAATATATGCAATGTTGTTTTTTCTTTCTTTTGTAGCTGTGGAGTTTCTGGAAAAGAGCATCATGCCCTTTAGAAGTAAAGGATCTCAAAGAGCCTGAAGTGTGGCACTCATCATGGACATTTGGACTGGTGTGTCTGTCAACAGAAGTGAAATAATGCTGTTACACTTTACTCATACACTTTTGTGAAATTAGGAATAAAATGTGACTAAATGTGACTAAAATAATCAGAAGCTGCCCCAGTCACCAACATAGTTTAGGCAATTTTTTCATTAATAATCATAATATATATTTTTTTTCCGGGCTCTGTGATGGAAAAGGGGAAACATGGATCTAGTATCCATTTTAACATTAATTTATTTTTGTTTAATTTCTATTAGGCAACACAAAAAATCGGATATTATGTTATTATATTTGTCGATGTAATTTAGGTCATGGTTTCAGTCTAAAATGAATGAATGATTCGTTTACATTCAGTTCTTAGCTAATTCCAGGCAGCAAAAATATGACTTTGTCAAAAATCATGACCAAATATTTAGTTTGAGCCACAAAGATCTGCGTAATCCTTTTACTGAGGTCTCCTCTGGAGCAACCGAAAACGGTTGTGATAGTTTGCGGACGTGGAAGTCCCCTGCACATGTTTAGGCCATATTCACCATCACCAAATGTTCCTGCATTTCTGAACTCAAATTGTGTACATTCTGACATGTCTCGCACAGGTCAATCAAGTGTCACATTAACATGGATCTGTTAGACCTGTGGTCTTGTTGCTGTGGACCGCTGTCATTCTCACTGATGCCAGCAGATGGCAAAAAAACAAACCTACATAAGGTGGTTTCAATGGTGTCCTCGCTGACAAAACGCCTTTTCAATAATATTCTCAGTTTTACAATATGTGAAACATGTTCAAAGCTGAGCAAAAACACCGCCAGAGTCTGCACGACCTGCGCTAACCTTTGCACCACAACTTATACAGTCAATCAAATATTAATAGCGCCAGACTCATTATTGCCTTGTTGGCCGTCTGCCATTGTTTGCACAGGAGATTAGATTTTTTTGAAGACGTTTGTCATGCTTTTGCCGACAGCTACACTTGACCTCGGCATGAACTCCGTCTTTGCTCTTACTGCCATTTATTTTTCTTTCTTTTTGCGTTTTTATAAGACATGGCCAATAAAGGGGAAGAAAAAGTGCCTCCTTTCCACCTCCACCCTCCTAGCTGCAGTCGGGCCACCAGTTGGGAAAGGTTGGAGTCAACGGTGGCAGTCTGGCAGTGTTTTTGCTGTGTCTAATAGAGCGTGGGGGGAGGTCCTAAGGACGTCCTACACACTGGCTGTCGATAGTGCAAAATTAACTAATGCTGTATCGTTGTTGATTGTCTGGTTGGTGGTCCAAATCGGCATAGGCACAGAATTGTATTAATTAATACAAATGTAGAACACATCTTTGTATGTGTTACATCACAGTTTTCCAGCTGTCTTTTTTTTTTTTTTTTTTGCAAGGCAAAATAAATAATCTTAAAACATTTTATTTCAATTCAATTTATTTTTGTAACGCCCGAAATCACAACAGTAGTTGCCTCGAGGGGCTACAGTGGAAAAAACAGAATAAACAATGTTCATAGGGACTTGGAAATGTCCCAGCGTCCTGTGTCCTTAGACAGATGTCCCAAGCCCCCCTGTCCTTAGACCCTCCTTCTCGGCCAGGAAAAACTACCAAACCTCTTTGGGAAAAAGTAGAAACCTGTAGGAGTTCCACAGTGAGGAGAGATCCGACTTCCTCGGACGGACAGGCGTACGCGCCACAATTTGCAGATACACGGTGGAGCTGGACCCACTCAGGAGGAGAACCAATTCTTCGAGGCCGATGAAGAACCGTTCATATGGAGTAGAGACCGTTTCTCCAGGCAGACCGTTTCTCCAGGCAGACTGTTTCTCCAGGCAGATGAGGAGCATCTGGATCCACAGGTCTTCGATGTGCCTGCTCCACTCCCGTCGGGGGAGTGGGAGAAAAAGAAGGAAAAGCGATGAACAAATTGCCAGTGAAATTAAATATTAAATATTGTTTGATAGAAAAGTATCAAAGTTGTGAGTGGAACTGGATTCCAAAGATGGCCGCCAGTTTGAGTACCGAGCCTTCAGCGGAAACATACTCATCTCAACTGTGCATGAGTCGACAGAAATGTATTATTTATATGTTTTTATAGTGCGTTTACGGTTGATACTGTTTATTTATAGTGATAAATATGAACTTATACCAATACAGACACCAAAGGTTGATTATTGGCGAAACACAATTATGTCAGTCTTCACGGGAAATTATTCAAAACATTCAAAACATTGCTCAACCTATTGGCATTTGAATCATATTTTCACTATTTCAAAAAGCCTGAGAATAACAATAATATGAAAACGTTGCTTATATGGCGTGTTATCCATGGCCTGGCCTCATCGGTCTGTATTTCCTGCATACACACACCTGTATTCCCTCTGTTTAACACCGATTATGAATGTGTATTTCTCGGCACAATTGTCTCTTTTTACATTTCTCTTGAACTAGAACGAGCACAGCGAAAACATCCGTGAATGAAAATGACATATTTGGTTGGCCACCGCTCAGCCCCAAATCGTTCTTCTTAAAGAGTGGCAGATTATTGCGGCTTGCTTCCACCGACTGTTTATTCGACATGTGCTGAGTCTGAGCTGCAGTTTTATATTTGCCATTTTCTAATTTGACAATGAAGTTTGTGTACATTTCAAATAATTAAAGCATACACTCTTCTTAGAATTGTATTAACATAAGCATCCTTTGGCATCAAAGGGGCATACAAATGTATAATTTACCACAAAATACGTAAAACTGATTAAAAAATTATTAAAACTGGCATTGGGGTCTGGAAAGGCTGTTCTCACCGTGCACTGTGGAAGTGGAAGTCACTTTACAAACTGAAACAAGCGTGATCGCCATAGATACGTAGACCGTGCTTTGGTGCAGAGACCTCTTCTTGAGATTTTGGTGCAAAATGTGCTTCAGTTTCAGTGCTTCAAGTGTGAAGCGTGACGTTCTCCCACGCCCCGTGCACGCTCGCTTACCACATGACTTCTCTGGCCAATCATAGCTAAAGCAAAGTAGCAACAGGCAAAGTTGAATATTTAAAAGCTTAAGTCAACTGAAGATTTTGAACTGGGAAAACTTTCATGGTCTGAACATAGTTCAACTTTGTCTCAAAGATTCCCGGTCCCGGTTTGTTTTTGTTTAGCTTTCAGAACCGTAGAGATTTTTCTGCTGCAGTGCCAATGGACGGGCCACGAGTGATAACTCAAGACAGGTTTAAGCAAGCAGTGGCCTCTCCAGATGTTTGAATAGCTCCATGACTGACGAGCAAACTCCCACCGCTGCATTTGACTTTGAATCCACCAGTCGATCGGTGCGACTGGACCAATCACATGGCAGCATGGTGGTTTAGGTGGCAGCCAAAGGTGAAACAAACATGGCATTTTCAGCAGAAATATGGATGACATTTTGCCCTTCAGTTTGGAGTATTTGTTCGTAGCAATGTATTGGTAATGTCATTACGGGCCACTAAAAGCAGAATTAGATTATCTTAAGCTTTTTGTAGCTGTGCTTCACCACATCTCATATTCATATATATATATATATATATATATATATATATATATATATATATATATATATATATATATACAATATATATATATATATATATATATATATATATATATATATATATATATATATATATATATATACATATACACACAGTATATATATATACAGTATATATGTTCTATGAATTGGTGAGAAGAAAAAAAACGATCACTGGATGGATATTATTGATTTTATTCCCACTCCCAGGACAATTTGACCTTCTAAATCTAAATTTCCAGACTGCTCGTAGCATTGTTGACACTTCTAATCGACAACATGCTGCTTCGTTAGATCTGTGCCACTCTCGTATAGATCTATATTGCGACTGTGATGCACTAAGCCTTGTCCAGCCCTGTTTTCCCCTGTCCAGCCTGATATTTGTCTCTCTTTGTTTCCATAGTGACATGTCGCCAGCCCTGGGAGCTACTTATTGCTGGACCCCCCCACTCCAACACATTCTGAAACTGAAAGCGCAGCACGTGTGGCGGTCTTGTGTGCCGATGTCTGCACATTCATTGTCAGGCTGTCGCTGTCATGTTTAAATGGAATCGGGGGGATCAGGTGCCAAGCAGAGTGGGCAGGCAGGGGTGTCCTCGTTCCCCTTACGTTTTTATCGACGCAGATCGATTCAACTCACGATGCTCATGCACAACGTTCAAATGTAGTTCCAAACTGTAGAATTAATTTTGGAATCCAAGGTAAACTAGCGTACAGTTAATTTAAAACAACATTACTGATGTCAAAGTTTTAAAAAAAGCTTTATGTGAAGTCTTTTTGTATTGGATAAATAAACAAAACAAAATGTATGAACTGATTTTTAGTGTTTAATTGAAAGGCCCGAGCAAAAAAAAGAACAAAAAACAAATGTAAAGTTAAAAGTAGCATGTCTTATATTGTTCAATGTTTTATTCAGTTACCATTTCATTTGGTGGTCTTCAGACATGTTTAAAAATCAAAAGAATACGTTGCAGTTCTTGAGCATGCAATCCAAGCTTGTGTATGGCATTAGTAAGAAGAAGACAAAATAAAACTACATATATCTATATATAAAACTATGAAAAGCATAACGCTGTTCTGATCCTATATGTTTCAACACTAAAATAACTCAATGTGTAAATCTTCTAATTATTCAGAAAACAATCCCGAGAGTGGACATGTAACAAAATACATTTTAATCTGCTTATCAGTAGTCTGTAACTAAATACTGTACATGTTTAAAGTATTCTTCACTGGGCACAGATAAAGTAGGATGTGAAAATGACTTATTATTCTTTCCTTTTACGTTCCTTCAAAATGTAGGTTTTCTTGGGCTGGATTTAAAATGTGTGCGAGCTCAAACTAGTACGATATCGCATCACTCAACACCACTGCGGCCTCTGCTCGATGTAGAATGATGCGCGCCCGGAGTGTGCGCAGATAGACACCGACTCGCGCCACTCGCCCTGCTCAAAACTTGGATCATCATCCTCAAATTAACTCCTCTGTCATTCTTGTTTCCACACACTTGTGTAAAACGACACAGCTGCGTCCCTTTTCCCTCTCACCTCGCTCTGCTCTCATCTGCTCACGTGTCTGAATAGAAGCGCGACCTTGTTAGTAATTCCCAACAAAGACTAGTCTAAACTCATTCCACATTGTGTCCCGTGGAGGACGGACCGATCTGGACCAGAATTGAATCAAAAAAGCATCTGAAGCGGCCGTGGTCTGAAAAGGGCTGACTGTGATAGATATAATGGACTTTTGTATTTATAAAAAAAGTTATTTGTTGTCAATTTAGCATCTTTTTGGTATATCTTGGACATAAAAATCATTAAAGCAAAAATAATAATCGACAACATACCATAAGTAAGCCCATGTATTTGCCTGAAACTCTACTCTAGCTTAGGCGTACCTGAGACGGGAAGGGTTGGGAACCACTGGTATGTAGCAGTATTTCTACACATTATCTGTTGTACAATGGCATAGAGATGAGAGTGACAAAATTAGGTGATGAAGACTTCAAATATAACATAGAGTGTGTAACAAGAGGAGAGTTAGAGAAGCAGGGTGAGAGATACAGTCTGGAGATGCCCTCATTACAAACTGTGACAATGAAATATAATTGGCCTTGATGTTGCCCTTTGTGCATCTCTCTCTTCTAAAAAGATGAAAATAGTACATTTTAGTTTCCCGCGTGTGCGCCGCTCCTCCCGCGCCGTGTTTGCGGAAGTGTCAGCAAACTGTCAGCCGCGCATCTTTTATTACACGTTTAAAATACCTGCTCCTGGGCTCTCGTCATGTCTCTGCAGCGCACGCCAGTTGTAACCGCTCCGCACCACGCGACTGAAGCAGCTTCGACATTATCGGACTCACGCGGTCCGTCATCTCAAGCCGAACGTTATGTCTATTACTCCGCGAATGGCCTCTTTTATTGTGCCGCGAAAAACAATGGCTGATACGTACCGTTCATATGCTGACACCTGACCATCTTGTGACCAAACGGACCACCACAACCCCCAATCAAGGCAGTGATGTCCAAACGCAGCCAAAAGGAGGCAAAGCAAAATAATTGGCGGAGATCTTCAAAGCCTCGTGTCTGGGTTTAAAATAGCCACTATGTAATTCTGATGGCTTCAAAAGGCACTGGGCCCCATCATTGTCCTGCGGAGACGGTAATGAGCACTTCCGAATACCAAACGGGGGCGGGTCGGATCAGCGATACCCAAGGTTCAGTTTTTTTTTAAGAGGACAAAAATGAGAGCGCTGGGAATGAGTCATAGCCTATAACACGTAATCTGTCCCGAGATACATGGTCACTGGTAAAGATGTAAGTCCCCCTTTCACATGAGTCAGCGTAAAAACTGCCCAAAATCATGTGATAATGTGCGGAATGATACATGTATTCATTGCAATCGGCTGCTTGTAATTAACCTTCAACAAATACATATTGTCAACTGATAAAAGAGTGATTGAATCCAATAAAGAACATAAAACAAAGTACGATTTTGTTGCAGTGTGAGTAACAATGTTTGAATACAGACGATGGCCGTGGAAATCTAGCGAAATAGTTTGATGCACAAGCGAAACAAAAAGTTATAAATTACCTTAAGACCGGATCTAGTTCTAGTCTAAACTGTCCGCAGCAGTCCAACATCCCAACTCTTCACTGAAATGAGTTCCTTAGCACGTTTCAGGGGGCAAACATTTGGGTCATTTACAGAATCTGCCTCAAAAATAGAAATTCTGTCAACTGGGCAAAAGTTCTAAGAGTGAAGACGTTTCGACACTCGTCCAGTAGCTTCTTCAGGTCATCTGACGGAGAACTGGGGACTCAGAATCAAGACATTCAGCACAGGGCCGGACTGGTTTGCCTGTTTTCCCTGTATGCACCAAATACAGGCCTTGAGAAGATCCATGCCGCCTCAACGCTGTCTCTTTTAGGCTAAACTTGCACAGAACCGGTGGAGAATGTGGGCCTCTCATCGTGCTGGGAGAAGAAGCGTACGACTTGTGCTCTAAAAGATTCCCTTCTGGGTGTCATCGCGCCCAGTAACGGTTCAGCTGGGAACGGTGTGAGAACGAGGACCCCGAGCTGAGAGCGAGAGAAGAGGGACCGCCTGCCCGCTTATCTTTGACGGACAAAACAAGTAACAAATTGTGACTGGGCCTCACGTATTTATTGTAAAATTCTGCACATTGAAAATACTAAATTAAATGTAAGTTTATTAGTCTAGAGAATCAGTCGGACTTAACAAAATATATATGTATTTACGATACAGAGCTTTCTACGTGCCGTGAAGTTTTAATTGTTTTAATGAAATAATGAATAACAAACTCAAATGGACCTTACGCCATTCAAACTGAATTAATTTTGAAAGAATCTCAAACACAATCCGCGTAAAGGAACCCAAAGGAAACAAAAAAGCAAACTACACTGCTGAAGAACCTCTTCAAAAAATATGCAGAGAAAAGACTCATCATGGTGAAGTAGCAGCAGCTCCCACAGAAACAACAATGGAGTCTTATTACTGAATATCATGAATCCAAGGTCCAAATCCAATTTGGTCTGTGAAAGGAAAAACAGCTGATGAGAAGAAATTCAAAGCACATGAAGAAAATGTATTATTTTCAGAGAAATTACATAAAATGGCGAGAAACATTCTAATGAGAAGAAGGGGGCTATTTCAGGCCAATATTCTGGTTCTGACACTCTCCAATCAGGACGAAAAGACACAGAAAAACAGAGCCTATAAGTACATTTTTCACATTCTTTTGGACCTGCATTTCCTCATTCAGGTGTTTCCTACAAAGATGATAACAAAACCAAGGCCTGAGGTACCAGGTCAACATCACAGATATGATTTAGAAATGATACCACTCTTTTTACGAAGATGAGAAATGACCTCGGAAAATGGACGCTTGAGTATAAGTCAAAGGACGGAATCCATAAAAATGAATGTCTTGCCCAGATTTCTCTATCTGTTCCAGACTCTCCCAGGCTCCGCCCCCGGAAAAGGAGGTTGGGGTTTATCTTGTCCGAAAAATTCTTTTATTTCAGCTCGATATTTTCATTATTCAAATAGCCAGAAACTATTAAAATGTTATCTGTTTAACTATCCATTCATCACAGTTAAATATGATGCATGCAGCTAATGTTTTATCAACAAAAGTAAATCTAAGTGTGGGGACAATACTGGAATTCTGCTTTAAATGTGCACCGTGTAACTTTTCCAGTGGAGGGGATGTCATGTGCTGGTCTCCATGCCGATATGTCAGCTTAATGCCGCACGGTGTAGCATTCTAGTTAAAGCAATAAAACCTTAAAATGTCTATTCCCGTCAATAAAACTGCAGCAATTTCCGAACGCTTTGAGACAGGTCGACGTTCAGGAGTCTGATCGTCCGCGCAACGCACAAAAACACTTAACGGGCGTCTTCTCATTTACATTCACGTACAAAGGCTTTTCTGCATCTTTCGCTCTGCGGTCTATAGGCAGAGATGAAAGGACGACTCAAACTGATGCAGTGGCGAGTGTTCGCTTGAACCGTTTAATGGGCGAGGACCGTTAATTGGCATTCAGGCGTACAATCAAACGCTGCAAAGCATTGACAAAGGGATGAATTATCAGACCAGAGACATTCTTATAGGCGTGAATTACTTTTTGCTCTTGAATAGTAATTGGAAAGCAATTCAAGCTTGTGCAGCGTTTCACGAAAACGGTGTGGCGCGCGATCCGGCACATAACCTCGAAACCTAATACCAGCTGGAGACGACATCCGCTATGTCCTCGGGCACGATAATAGTGACAATAACGCTGGAATGATGGCGCGTTTCGAGGTTCTCAAAGTCACTTTACATAAAGCAGACAAGTGTAGGCAAACAGGAGCAGGGAATTCCAGAGCGGAGAAGGTTCTGTCTGCCCAGGGTTCGTCAAAATGGTCAAGTTTTGTGTTGTAATATGCAGTTTTAGGGTTTTCTAAAGTACTTATGACCATGGCCTTTGAGTATCTTGTCGTGTAACATAAGGCTGCATTACATATCTTAACAGTATTTTTTGTACCTCCATGGAGACAGGACATAGCGTGCTAAATGAACTTGAATGAGCTTTTAAACTTGTTACAACAGTGTTTCCTCATCAGGATTTACTCAAAGTGGTATTTTGATTGATTCCTGCGTGTTTGAGTTAATCCTCTTTTGTCCTGCGACTGAGGATTGAGTGCTCAGAAAATTCCCGTTTTCACGTACTGGAACTCCCCGAAGGTTTCCCCACAAGAGGCTTTGTAGTTTTTCCTTGCCAAGAAGGAGGGTCTGAGGACGGGGGCTGCTGGGACATTTGCTCATTTCCTCTGAACATTGTTGGAGGCAAATGCTGTTGTTATATTTGGCGTAATAAATATAAATTGAATTGAACTTCTTTCCTGTCCTCAATTACACAAAGTGCTTCTATGCGCAGGTTTTTTGTTTGAACTAAATGGTCTCTAAATCTGCTAAAATAGGCCAAAGCACATATGTCAGCGTCGCCATGTCATGCTCCGCTGTGATTGGTCAGGCCCACAGCGGCCCGGGCTCAAACCGAACAGCGAAAAGCCAGAGCCTGGATGCATTCTCAAGAGCTTCTGAAACAAACACCACGAGAATTCATCTGTCAGAGCCAGGTTAACAGAAGAGTTGATCAAGCTAAATGTGTCTTAGATCCAGACTTTTGTTGTCTGAACGCGTCTGGCCCAAGATATCAGGACTTAGAAGGCCCAAAGGCTTCGTGAGACAGGCCAGGAAGTGAACCCACAACGCTGAGGTGGTAACAACCATACATGTGCCACGCCTTAAACCACTGCACCGTCCACGAGCATGGTTTTGGGGCATTTAAAACAAAGATGAGCTTCAGGGAATCGAATTTGACACGTATGATTATTAATCCATACGACATGAGTATTAAATGTTTTTAGCATTGATTTTTTCCTAATTAAAACGATATTGCATTGCCCTATCATTTGTGCTTTGTTCTGGCCCGTAACATTGACTGGGCTGTTTTGTAATCAACCACGTGAAAAAGAAAAACAGAGACAATCCGTTGTTGTTCCTCGAAATCGGTCCTTATCCTTATTCCAGGTAGCTTAATCAATATGTTTGGTCTGCAGAAAAAAAAAAGGAAACACTTATCCAATGCTGCTGCACAGAAATGTAGAGCATTCTTCTCTGTATTGCAGCCCAAATCCGAACATCTCTGTCTTATCCGCGCCCCGTCTAAATTCAAATTTCATCTTGCAGCGAGCTTGTTTATCCGTCTGGTAGTGGTTCTGAATTTTAAAACCGCTCGCAAACGGAAACCTTTGCCAGTGCATTGGACGTGTAAATGTGTATTTCACAAGATGATATGCACAGAAGCGAATTATGGCAATACTGACGACATAAAAGCTGTTTCTTTTGTCGATCATTTTGTTCCATTTTCTCGACGGCGCTTTACGCACACGGGCCACGTCGGGACACCTCGCCTCAGTAAAACGCAATAAGCACGGTTAGTCCTCAAAATGACCTTTTAACAATAAACTGTAGTCTTGTGATTCGTTTGAGCTTTGGTTTTGCCTCTGTTCTCTTCTTGTGTTCTGAACGTTCGTATTTATTTGATTGGATTGGAAGCTCAGCGGGCCTCTCCTTCAGCCCCTCCTTCAGCCCCTCCTTCAGCCCCTCCTTCAGCCCCTCCTTTACCTTCTTTCATCTCACCTTTTTGTCACCCCTTTGCCTCACCTCATCTTTGATTTGACCCAAAGCTGCTGTGGGTGTTGGAGCTGCTTATTTGCACAGCCTGTTTACTGTACCAATGCCATCATAATTCAATTCCATTTCTGTTTGTAACGCCCAAAATCACACCAGCGTTTGCCTCGAAGGGCTAACTGTGCGGGTCTAATTTCATTGTGTGATTGAATGTGTGGTTTAAAGTATTTTATAACTCATTTACAGAAAATAAACTGTACACAAGAAACCAATAAGTAACTTATTAAAATTGTGATTTTTTTTTTTCCTATTCCTTGTCTGAGTCACTCAATACTTACCTGTGTTAGTCTTAATGTACCTATGTTCCCTTCGGGGGGGCGTTGTTGGGTAAACCGCAAATGTTAACCAATTGTGGCTGGTGAGTAAAAGTGTTGCCTTTCCATTTGGAGGGTTTCAGCCCAGTGTCGCAACTGAACTGATTTGATAATGCATTTAACATCAGTAATGACTTCAAAACATGAACAGTTTGTATTTCGCTCACCATTGGCTCGATTACTACAAAATAACTATAAAATCACCTTTTCTGACCGGTAAGTGCATCCGGATCAAGCCATAATAATCCAACTATGGTTTGAAATGTCGTTCGCAGTCTGTGTTAGTTTAAAAGGAGACATATTCTGCAAAATACACTTAAATGTGCTTTTAAACTCGCTGCAACTGTGTAGTTCACTCAGAGTTGTATTTGGATTGATTCCTGCATGTTTGAGTTAATCCTGTATTGTCCTGAAGCTGAGCGCTCAGAAAAGTCCTGTTTTCACCTACCCCCTATCCCCGCTCAGGCGTCGGTCAGATAATGTGTCAGGTAACCACTTTTCAAAAATAAAAACATGTCAATGAAAATGTGCTGCTTGTAAACAACCTTATTACTTCTCCAGTTTTATTATGCGCGTAAAACTCGAAAAAAGCATCTGTCTTCTGTAACACTGAATATAAAATAAAGATGACAAACACGTTCTTTTTTATGATTGTTACATAGTGTAGTACACTTAAGCTTCGGGGGGTCCTTGCGATACTTTTACTCCTAGTGCATCGCCTGTTGGGGGGCCGGCTGTACCTTTAGAGACGTGTTTTAAAAAGCCTTAAAGATTTTTGATGCAAATCAACAAGCAGCAAAAACAAATTAACATCTTGGCCAAACATTTTCTTTTGAGTTTAGAACTTTACAGACTATTTTCAGATTGGCCCCTGGTGTTGAAATATCTCTGGCTTCTCTGCCGTTTGAAGGATCCTGTGGGTTATGTAGCGCACCTGCCGCTTTAACTGCAGCTGTTCATCTCTCACTGCGCCGTCACTGTCTGCACCACAACTGTAAAGTCAACTGTAATCTTGTGTACATAGTAATGCCTATTTTTATTTTATACTATAGTCATTTTAAATTGTTTCTTAATGCATGCCCTTTTGATTGAATATATGTTGTTTTATTATTGATCAGCGTTTTATGTTGCACCTTAAGGGGTCTCAGCGTTGCCGGGACTTATAGTCATATTAAAAATCAAACCAACCCGGGGCCCTGTGTAAAAACAGCCTCCCCTAGTGCTATTTCTGTAGTAACATCACACAGATGGGAAAACAAAATGCGAGTCAGACTTCCCAATCTGAGAAATTTGATTCATATTCCCTGTAAAAAGATAACGCCCAGTCTCACTGAAACTAGTCTGAAACTTGCTGTACTAAATGTCAGATCCTTATGTAACAAATCATTCTTAATTAATAATTTTATTTCTTCTTATAATCTTGATTTTATGTTTTTTAACTGAAACATGGCTTGACAAAAACACAGGAAATTTAGTTCTAATAGAGTCTGCTCCACCCAACTTTATGTTTGAATCTGAAACACGAGAAAACAAAAAGGGAGGAGGTGTGTGTGCTTTTGTTAGAGATGAAATAGTTACCCACAGGTTGTCCTTTGGGGTGTTTTCAACATTTGAGTATGTAGCCTTTAAAATTGAGCTAAAACAGTCTCCATCCATTCTCTTCATTGTTTTATACAAGCCTCCTCAGCACTGCAAAAGTTTTATTGATGATTTTACTGAGATGCTTTCAGTCGTATGCACAGACTTTGATGGTTTGGTTATAACAGGTGATTTCAATGTTCATGTTGATATATTTTTGTGACAGAAACGCTAAAGAGCTTCATGCTGTCCTTGAAACTTTCGGTCTTACTCAGCGCGTGAGTGGCCCCACCCACAGCAGAGGGCACACTCTAGATCTTCTAATTACAAAAGGGGTTAATATTTCAAACGTCAATGTGGTCGATGTTGCTCTGTCTGATCATTTCTGTGTCTTCTTTGACCTGTCTGTTTTTCCCAAACCACCAGCTGGTCCTGCAATTGTTCGGAGGAGACACATAAATGACAGCACCGGAAAAACTGTTTATGGAAATGATAAACTTTGAAAATGTCTCATGTTCTAAATGTAAAATGATTTGTTGAACTCTGTTACATCTAGTGTTTTTTGAATGTTCTCGACACCATTGCCCCTATGAAGGCTAAAATTGTTTAAAAATAAGCAGAAGGCGCCATGGAGAAATGATGATTCGGTCAGGGCACAGAAAAGGGAGTGCCGTCGGGCCGAACGAAAATGGCGCAAGTCGAAGCTCCAGGTTCAGAAAGAGATTTACAGAGAGAAGTTGTACATGTACAACCTCATTTTATGTAGAACTAGGGAAGGATATTTTTTCTGAAATAATTGGAAGCTGCAGTAACAACTCGCGTGTGTCCTGTTTGCCACAGTAAACAGATTAACAAACCCTCCAGCTCAGCTGCCGTTAGAACTCATTTCCACATCCAAGTGTAATGAGTTTGCATTATTCTTTAATGACAAAGTTCAGGGCATTAAAAATGCTATCTCAATTCTACAATGCAAAAAAAAAAACCTCAAACCTACACACTTAGAGCTGACTCACTTTGCACCTGTAACTGACAAAACTGTCCAGGAGATCATCACCAGCCTGAGTTCATCTACATGCTGCCTCGATGTGTTACCCACAGATTTCTAAAGTCTGTGCTGAACAGTTTGTTAGCACCACTCACTCAAATAGTTAACATGTCGCTTCAATCTGGAACATTCCCAATGTCTTTGAAAACTGCGGTCATAAAGCCTCTCCTAAAGAAGAGCAGTCTTGATGCCGCAGTACTGAGTAATTACCGGCCCATCTCTAATCTGCCATTTTGGGGCAAAGTCCTTGAAAAGGTTGTTTACCAACAGCTCACTGATTTCCTCTTAATAAACAACTCATTTGATGTTTTCCAGTCAGGTTTTAGACCTCATCACAGCAGCACTGAGACCGCTCTTGTCAAGGTGACAAATGACATCCACCTGAACACTGACGCGGGCAAAGTCTCAGTCTTAATTCTGTTAGATCTGAGTGCTGCTTTTGACACTGTCGATCATGGGATCCTCTTACAGAGACTAGAGGACTGGGTGGGCATCACTGGCACTGCTCTAAACTGGTTAAAGTCCTATCTGGAAGACAGGAAATTCTTTATCGAAATTGGTAACTGTGTCTCAGACCAGATGCCCCTGACCTGTGGGGTGCCCAAGGGTCAATCCTGGGACCCCTTCTGTTCAACCTCTACATGCTGCCGTTAGGTCAGTTGATACGCAGCGAGAATGTGTCCTATCACAATTACGCAGACGACACTCAGATCTATGTTTCACTGACGGCAGGTGAATATGGACCAGTGGATTCACTCTGTCACTGCATTCAACAGATCAGTGTGTGGATGCAAAACAACTTTCTCCAGCTGAACTCAGACAAGACTGAAATCATCGTCTTTGGCCCACAGAAACAAAGAGAAATTGTTAACTGTCACCTCCAGAGTCTCGCTCTAAAACCTACACATCAAGTTAGAAATCTGGGGGTAATAATGGACTCAGATTTGAATTTTAACAGCCACGTCAGATCAATCACATCAGCAGCTTTTTACCATCTAAAAAACATTGCCAAAATCAAAAGTATAGTGTCTAAAACCAGACCTGGAGAGACTTATCCATGCGTTTGTCTCTAGTAATTAGACTACTTAGACTAGACTGTACTGTAACGGCCTGCTCACTGGCCTCTCCAAACGAGCTGTAAAACAGCTGCAGTACATCCAGAACGCCGCTGCTCGGGTCCTGACTAGAACCAGGAAGTACGATCACATTAGTCCTGTGCTCAGGTCTCTGCACTGGCTCCCTGTGGCTCAGAGAATAGACTTCAAAGCAGCTCTGCTTGTATACAAGTCTCTCCATGGCCTAGCACCAAAGTACATCTCGGACATGTTAGTGCCATATGAACCATCTCGGACTCTGAGGACCTCAGGGACCGGCCTCCTGCTGGTGCCCAGAGTCAGGACTAAACATGGGGAATCTGCATTTCAGTTTTATGCAGCTAAAATCTGGAACAGTCTTCCTGAGGATGTGAGACAGGCCGCTACTCTGGCAATGTTCAAATCTAAACTAAAAACTGTTTTGTTTGGCTGTGCATATGACTGAAATGCTTTTCTTTGCACTCTTCTCTTTTATGTCTTGAACTAAGATTGTGATTTCTGCCATGTCTTTGTGATTTTAATGCATTTTTTCCTGTTGTGTGAAGCACTTTGAATTGCCTTGTGTACAAATTGTGCTCTACAAATAAACTTGCCTTGCCTTGCCTTGCCTTGCCTTAATGCCGAGACAAGTTCCTATGTTTGTGAATTTTGTTCATTGATGATGGCAATAAACCCCTTCTGAGTCTGAGTCTGGTTCTGGTTCTGGTTCTGGTTCTGGTTCTGATTCTCTGATTTAAACTCTGCACATCCACAAGGCCAGCGTCTCTGCATTAGTCTACTGCACAGTGCCGTTCTGTCACTCCGCTTCTGGACAATCGGTTTGTCAGCGAAGGCCACCACACAGTGGAATATAAAGACACTGCGTAACAATCAAAGGCTTCAAGTAACCGTATGTGGGGTTTGAATTGAATTCTGGAGAAAGAGCTGCTCCCACACCAGACACGGTTTTCTTTTACACTGAACTTAAGAGCACTCAGAGTTGTAACTATTAGCCTCTTAAGGTCCTATGCAAGGGTACAGGCTGTGTGAATGTGTATGTCTGTCTATGTAGGGGGGTGTACTTAAAGGTTATTGCATGTGTAAATACTGTATGCACGAGTACTTTGTGTGCTAAACCCATTGTCACCTCTGTCTGTGTCTTGTCAAACGTGTGTGGGTGGTCCTTCTCCCTGCCAGGAGCCTGCACATGTAAATTAGCCTAAAGCCTCATTCCTGCTCTACATTCGAGACGCATATGGATCCGCACAGGCTTCAACCCTCGTTGTTCTGTCCGTCGTTTGGTCCGTATGCAATGTGTCGGCGCTTATGGCTCATGGATGTGCTGTCCACTGGGGGCAGTAGCGAACACAGCGCAACAGTGGAAGCTCAACTCTTTAAAACGTGACAAGAACAAGCTGAAACACAAATAAATTCATTTCTCGCCTTGTTTTCTTGGCTCTGCTACTTTTCTTCCGTTTTGATCATAGCGTCCTCTGGTGGTTATTTACCAGAATGCAGCCTTCTAGTATAAATTAAGACGGTGACCAGGCTTCGAAACGAACGGAGCTGTTTGCGTACGAAAATGGAGCGTAAATCAGCCTCAAGAATAACTCAAACCAAGTCCCGTTTTTTCTTTCCAAACATGGCCGCCAGTTTGAGCTCATTTGCGCGTATCGCCGTATTTAGCGTCAAGGTACATCCGGCGGTTTTGCGGCCCACTGAACGACCGTGGTGCTTTTCTCACTAGAGCTCGAGCAAAACAGAGCTGACACGAAATATTTTTTTTTTTAAACGTAAGAAAAAAATTTCCTCGAGAAAAAGTGAACGATCTGAAAATGAGCACAAATCGACACAACGATCTGATTTTACATTGCGCTCTGTAGGAAAACAATAATAATAAGTTATCCTCACAACAGGTTTTAGCTAGCAATGCCCTGTCCAGTTATTTGAGTAGATCCAGGCACAGTGCAGTCGAATCGGATGTGGACACTTTTTTTTGGAGCCACTGGTTTACATAATCCCCCTGCGATGACCTTGCCACTGAGACCGGTGCATACATTTCCACCGTAAATATGATTCCCAGGCAGGCAGAGAGAGCATTAGCATACACGGCATAGCAACAGACGCAGTTGGCAAGGCCATTAGGTGTAAGTAGAGTGTAGAACGTTCCAACGCGGCGCCTGTGTAGGGCATTACAAATGACGTTCCGCGGAGAGGCGTAATCATGAAAACAACTTGACATGTTTCATTCGACGCACATTTGCTGTAATCAATGGGAAAGGCAGAAAAACTGAACACAGCATGTTCACCAGAAAATAAAGAAAGAACACATTTGTCATTATTAAGACGGCAAAATAATTAAAACTGCCCTTTCTTCACTGTGTTTTTTATTGTTGCACAAATATCCAAATTAATATTGTGACAGGTGGTACCAGATTTGGTTCTTGCTGACTTTTTTCTTATTATTTGGACCCCAATCAAAACAGTTGCTCTCCTCTCCAAGTTTTTAATTTATCTATTTGCTTCTTTTGTTACTATGACGGGCTTAGTCAACAAAACACACTGGTTTTTACTTTACTTACTAACTCGTGCCTTTTCAACAGTTTTGTGTTGTTCGTTTGGAGTCCTCAAAACACTTAGCTTCAGCCTTGAGACTGGCTTCACATGGAGGCAGAGAAAAGCGATCAATATTACAGAATGGCATATTGTTGACTTAGTTGGAAGCCTTTTCTGTTGAAATTGACGTTGCTATTTTGGTTGTGCGGCTCCTCTGGGCTTTGGTCTAATATTCATCAGCCCTAGATTGTTTCTCTTGTTAATAATACAGAGAGACGGTGTGCGTTTTCAATCACGAGGGTACGCAGACAAAACAAAACACAGGAATGCAAGATAAGCTATTAAAGCAGTGGAAAGTATATTTATAGTAGCCCACTTCCAATGTTGTTCCCTCATCAAACGCATACCTGGAGTTGTATACAGCTTCGTTCCCACTTCTGGCCACAGGAATCACACATTTCCCAGATTGGTGGGTCAAAGGTAGAGGATCCGGGGGTCTCCTGTGCTGTTTTTAAAGACCGTAAAACATGTTCTAAGCAGTTCCGCCTCAAATCATGTTCATTACAGCTGCTTGTTTACATTAGCATGACAGGGGAAAGCTACGTTTCTTTATTCCCCCCTTTGTCATTCCGTCTGCAGACAGTGGATTGCCTCACAGATATAACGTAATGCTGGGGCAGAGGCTATATTTAACCTGATAAAACATGAGATGCCAAAGCAGAAGTGCTCACGAGCATGTTTAAAGGCAAATAACAAAGCAAACTACGCATAACGTGTCCAACAGGGATTAGTGTGTCTGTAACAGGGATTAGTGTGTCTGTATCGAAGGATTGATATATCGATATGGACTCGGTAAAATGTTGGTATCAATGCTTTTATGCGGATATAAATAGGCTATGCATCCATTTTAGTTAAAACTACTTCTTCATTGTTTCGCGGCACAAACAAACTCCAACAGAATCTCATTGGACGGATCCATTTGTGTCCGTTGTTCAGATGGTATAGTTGTTGTTTTCTCCTGTATACATGTTGAAATACCCTCACGCATAAGGTTAAACCAGTATCTGTATCCGGATGGAACAAAATGACCCCTAAAGTAATTGTGGTATTGCCCCTCCCTAATGTCCTGTTGATGCTGTGGTTGACATATTCACCGTAACTTCCACCAATGCGCAGAATCAACCGCTGTGATCTACGATATCTGCGCATTATAATGGGCGGTTATTCCTCTCACTTCACAGCTTTCCATGGTTTGAGTCCATATTCTGAATTGATATGATGTGTGCCTTTGCGAGATGACCACGGGCCATGTTTAGTCCTGACTCTGGCACCAGCAGGAGGTCAGTCCATGTTTAGTCCTGACTCTGGCACCAGCAGGAGGCCGGGCCATGTTTAGTCCTGACTCTGGCACCAGCAGGAGGCCAGTTCTTTAGATCCTCAGAGTCCCAGATGAGATACTCAGAGTTCGTATGTGTCAAACACAGAGAACTTCATGTCAGCAACATGAAGTTCCTATAACTTTGAGTGTGTTCAAACAGTATTTGCCAATTTGAGTCCTGCTGTTTAGGCCAAGTGTGATTGCGCCCCAAGTTCCAGTTGGTCACTGAATAAGTCTACCATAACCTTACATTTGACTACATTATGTGCATGTCCTGTTCCAATTCCAAATAAAACATCCATACAGAAACAGAACAGTGTGACCTGCCAACTGCTGAGATGGATTATACTCATTTGTATTTTTTATAACTTTAGCCAACTCTGAGAGTGAGACTGTTAAACAGCACAGCCACATACTTCAGAGCACACTGCACACAGCAAACAAATACTGCTTTGGATTGTTCATTCAAACAGGCTTGTGCTGTACAGAAGAACAATCAGATGAACGCCAATGAAGGAAACTTTGCATTCACAATACTAATTCGGACTCTGTTCGATTGGAGACCAGAGTTGCAACGTTGTCTCTTGCTCTGAGCTGGTCCAGTTCACCTTCACAACACACGTTTGTCAATCGAACAAAATGTCTAGAAAGACGCACCTCCCCCCGCCTGTAGAGGCGCTGTGTACAATATCAGCCAACGGAATGACAGGGAAATGTGAGCTCTGCCTGATCCGCGTCACATTAACAAACTTGGAGCGGGACTTCAGCAGTGTTTGGATTCATTCTTTGGCTTTTGCGGATTTACCCCACAACCTGCCAGTTTGTTGTCGCCATGGAGACGAGGATGAAGAAGAAGACATCAAGTAGATGGCTAAATGGAGCAAGTGCACTTCACCCTCCAGTTCTCAGACCAGAATACTGTACAGGGATGAAGCTGAAAGTGAGAGGACAGACAATGAAGACGAGCCTCAGCTGGAACTTCATCTGGCACTTCTACTCGTGTCGGCGCTTCCACACACTTTTTGTAGTTTATTCTGCAGAGTCAGACACCGACTGGACTGGATGAGGCAGAGCGTACTTTTCCTCGGCAGAGTCAGATTCTTTTTTCCTTTTTTCAAAATGTAGGCTTCAGCATGTGACAAGAACAAAACCCTGATTTGCAGTGTCCGCGGCATTTACATTTGATTGTAACATGCAAAAACCATCAAGAATACACATATTTAGGGTCGAGCACCATCCGTTACAATATTGTATTATTATTATTATTAATTATTATTATTATTACTATTATTATTATTATTATAATCATAATGTTGTTATTATTAGTGTTATTATCATATTTGAATTGTTTTATTACAAAGTATTTATATTGCGCTTTTCCACCTTCAAGGCACTTAAAGCGCTTCACTAGGCAATGTGGATGAAGCGTCTTGCCAAAGGACACGTCAACATTTCCTCTGGTGCCCCACAGTAGCAACTGGTGTTCCAGCACTCTCATCCAAGTTCTAACCCCTGTGCTGCTTGGAGCTGACGAGACTGGCAAGCAAGTATGGTCTTGTCCCCCTGTTGCCCCTGGCAATAAGCAGGAAAAGGGCCCATGCCAAAGACATGGATATACATATTTATTCTTGCGATGAGATAAAAATCCAAATTGAAGCCCATTCACTCGTTGTTGACAAGATCAGCGCGAAGCACTCATGTCCTCCAAACACACGCCATGGGCCCCACATGAAGGTGAATCATGAGCGCTCGCCAATCAAATGGGACCCTGGCTTTCAAACGCCATTTATGTTGTACAAAAAATAAGACTTGGGGTGCTCGCTGGATCACCATGAAGTGAGAAATAAGATCAGGTGCTCCTCTGAGATCTGAGGGACTCCGATATGTTCGTCGAGGTTTATTTGATATAAAGGCCCACGCATCTTCATCAGGGCACGTAAGATACACAGGTGCAAAATGATTGTTTATATTGTTTATATGTGTGTCATGTGGCACCCTGTCACATGGCAAATCACCCATGAAGTACAAATCACCCATGAAGTACAATTAAAAGACACAGTGATGCGTCCCATAATATGAGCATGTACCAACACAGGCCACATAAGAAAACAGAATGTGGACAGTGTGACTCGCATATTTAACTCCGCACATCTGCATAGAAGAAAGACTTACTATTTCTATTGTCCGAAACACGACAGGAAAGGTGGAGGTCCATTTCCTCGTTTGATCCTGGAGAACTAGTAGCTCCGCGCTGTTGTCAGGACTACATGTACATTAAAGAAGACTTTGAGAGCCTAAATAAGTCCAACAATACACAACCTTGACTATCCTATGGCTGAACACTATCAACAGGTGGGTCATAGCAACCCGAGCTCGCTAAAGGACACAGTAATTGAACGTGTAACACAAGATCCAAGCGGAGTGGATCAACTACAACGTGAGACCTACTGGATCCATCATCTGAAACCAGTATGGAGACCAGTACGGATGATAATAACAGTCAACCAATAAATGCAGTAGAATGCTGTTGTGTTGTGTTTTGTGTGTGCGAAGAGTCAGTTTTGTATTGCCCAAAATCACAATTTACAGACATTTTTACAATAATAATGATAATAAATGTTATTTATATTGCATATTTGTTTTACAATTATAAAGCATTTCATTAGATGTGTAGTTTTATGTTCTTGGGGATTATAACATTTGTGAGTGGACCTGGTGTAAGGACAAGATTTGAATTTCCATTTGTCAAAGTTTTTTTTAATGTTTTTTTTACACTACAAATGACTTAAGACAGGCATGTCCAAACTATGGCCCGGGGGCCAAATGCAGCCCTCAGACCAATTTTTGTTGACCCTCTGGCTTCGTGATAAGTTGGTCTAAACAACAAAAAGTAGTATTTTTTACTGTGAAATTAAAAACATTCAAGCATTGTGATGTCATACCAACATAATATTAATGTTCCAAGTCTTGTTAAAGGTGTGGAGGCCCATCGAAACATGCAACATTTCGAATGATTCGCTTCATTATTGGGCTGCCTGTGGCCCTCTGCTCTGTATAAATTTCAAAATGCGGCCCTCTGTGAAAAAAGTTTGGACCCCCCTCAAGTTTAGAACATGATCTGCTGTCAGTGATGTTCTGACAAATCCCTGCGAGGCGTTGAGATTCACTTCAGTGGAGAACAAGGGAACGGTCTCGCTGCCACGATATATCACAAAACGGGCGGCGATCCCGTGTGGGTGCTGGGGGGCTCGAGCACCCACCCAAATCTCTGAGTGAATTCCCCCCGATCTCACAATTAGCGCTGGTGTATATTTCTAAGCAATCCCTCTCAGCGCTGGCCTGTCATTTCACTTTGGGGTCTTGCCGATCTGGACCCACTGTGACTGCGCAGGTGGTGCCGGCCCCCCGCTCCGTCCGATAATGGTTTAATCCGCAACAAAGCAAAGCCCACAAATCGCCAATCACTCAACCGCGATCAGCAAAAGAGTCTGTTTTGGGCCATTAAAATGAAAAGCAGCGGGCGTTGGTGAAGGGGAGACAGTGTTGGGGGGGCTCTGATGGTTAAGTCAGGACGGACGACAAGAGAGGTGCAAGAGTTAAACTGTGTTAAATGAGACCTGTTGTCAGGGACCAGGGGGGCAGAGCAGAGACTCAGCAGGTCTTAATGGGTCCGATGTCAACGATGATGTCCGGAAACTAATGAAAGAAAAAATCTGTCAAAAGTAAACTAAGCATTGATATACATTTATTTAAAAGCCTGAGAAATCGGGTTACGTAAAGACTAAGAAATACTATATATTTCAACAATAACTGAAGCTAGAGGAAGTACTCTCACAATGTGGGGGCAAATAACTATGATAAAACCTAAAGAAGTAGCCCATGTTTTGAATAGATTTTTTCTTTCATCGGTGGAAGAACTAGTGCAACAATTAAAGTTTGAAAACTCAACATGATTTTTACAATTGAAATCAAGCCATTGTAAGAGAGAATGTAGCACAGCCTTATCATTAGGCAAGGCAAGGCAAGGCAAGTTTATTTGTAGAGCACAATTCATACACAAGGCAATTCAAAGTGCTTCACACAACAGGAAAAATTGCATTAAAATCACAAAGACATGGCAGAAATCACAATCTTAGTTCAAGACATAAAAGAGAAGAGTGCAAAGAAAAGCATTTCAGTCATATGCACAGCCAAACAAAACAGTTTTTAGTTTAGATTTGAACATTGCCAGAGTAGCGGCCTGTCTCACATCCTCAGGAAGACTGTTCCAGATTTTAGCTGCATAAAACTGAAACGCAGATTCCCCATGTTTAGTCCTGACTCTGGGCACCAGCAGGAGGCCGGTCCCTGAGGTCCTCAGAGTCCGAGATGGTTCATATGGCACTAACATGTCCGAGATGTACTTTGGTGCTAGGCCATGGAGAGACTTGTATACAAGCAGAGCTGCTTTGAAGTCTTTTGACTGAGCCACAGGGAGCCAGTGCAGAGACCTCCAAATGATGAATCTAAAGTCTTGAAGTTAGAAATCAGATTAACCAAAGTTACTGCAGGGATCGTTTTCTTGAGAATACAGCCTTTCTGAAGCACAATTACACATTTGACAGTCGTATCAAAAAGGTTTCCAGAGTTCCCAAGGCAAACACATTATTATACACATTCAGACTGATCAGGGATCTGCCGTTTCATGCTGCTCATAGTTCCATGCACTCTATGATCTTTTCACACTTAAGCTCCTGGTCACAGGCCAGTGCCACTTCTGTCAAGCCTCTTTAAATGATTTATAAAAGAGTCTTAACAGTTCTGGATAAGAAACCAAATAGGTCCCACCTTTAGGTCAGATGTGTAACCACCTTTGGCCTGTTTTTTTTTTTTTATTATGTGTCTTTTCTACTACATAATTACATTGTTTATGTCTTTTTATGTAAAAGCCCAACTAGGGACGGACATTGAGACTCTAAACTGTGTGACTCATCAAACATACTTGTCCCTATCAAATGCACCTAAATAAAGAAAGATTCTCAGCACCCACATGGAAAAACATGAATGGGCATCTATGTTATGAAGAAGACGCAAGCAGAAGTAGGGACAAACACTCAGCGTCCATGGCAACCTGGAATAAGCCGGGGTTTGCAACTAATGCGAGAGTGGTTCAACGCAGATTGTCACACCATCGACGTGCATTGCGGTGCAGATTTGATCAACTTTATATAGCAATAAGCTCCTTCGTTAAATTCAATATTTGGGGCAGGATAATGTGTGTTTATAATTTTTTTTACGATTTTAGAGTTTCGCAATTAATCCCAAAAGCATCGATATAGCAACAAATTGAATAAAAAAAGTTACGACACAAAGGACAGAACTGAACTTTCCAGTTTTTAACATTTTATTCGTGTACAGTTTGCTGGACTTTTCAAATTGACACATTTTCTTGCTCGCTTGCGTGTCTCTTTCCCCAAACCGCATGCCCGTGCTTCCGATATCGACCAGCATTCCGCGTCGCAGTGATCGCATGGTGCAATAAACTGCAACGGTCCGAAGGTACATCATCACAGGCGCCTGAGCGTGCAACCAAGATTCACGTCCCCCGAGAAGTGTTTCGTGTACTGCAGGGGCCGCAAGAAGTATGCACTATGGATTTCGTTCTATTTATGTTGTATCCCTGTATATTTTTCCAAAACACTGGCTAAAAAAAGCCATCTTATTTCCTAGCTGTTTACCGCCTGTAGGTCAGTGATTCTCTCAGAGTTTCGACATTGGAGAGAGTTAAAGGTGCTACCCGGATGTTCAGGTCTGTGGAGAGGCGGCCTCACTCACAGTAAGAATGTTTTTATTTCTTATTTGAATTGTAAAACGCGTGCATTTGAATGAATACACGGGTAAATCAGATGGGACCAGTTTGTATATCTGCATCTAGTGGAGGACTGCGTTTCCCTGAACCACTGACATTTTTACTATTATAACTCTGATTTCGAGTGATTATTAGGCCGAGGCTCGATACAGCACACTCCCAGACCAAGTACCAGCGCGCTCTGAGCTCATTTACAGCCACAGTTTTCTCTTGTCAGACTACAGCCGCTTTAGATGCCTTTTTGTGTGGAATTATTTTGGACTACCGGTAGTTTTTGTCGGGAATAACTAACAAGGTTGCACTTCTATTCAGACGTGAACAGATGAGAGCGATGCGAGGTGAGAGGAGAAGCAAAAGAGACGCAGCTGTGTCGTATTACAAACGTGTGTGGAAACAAGAATGGGAGTGGAGTTTGTGCAAGGATGATGATCCACACAAGTGTTGATATGAGCAGCGCTAGAGCTATGATGCCTTCTTTCCAAATAGGAGGGGTCTGAGTTTTAGTTTTTTTAAGTGCCCAGTTAAAAGTTCTTAAAGAACTTTATACCACTCTGAGGAATCTTTTATTTCCAACAGTTATTTTAGCTCTTTTGTTCTTCTTCTCTCTTCTGTCATAACAGGCAAATTGAGGGTTTCCAGAGTCTAATTTATTTAATCTTCTTTATCTCCTGAGATTTTAGAAAAGTGTTTTTATAGAAAGATTCACTCCCTTTGTTTCTTTTTTGCCGAGACAATGGCTATAAGTTTTCCTCTCAAAACTGCTTTAGCAGCATCCCAGAGGATGGGCAGGGAAGTTTCACAATTGTCATTTTCCTCCACATAAATGTGTTTTTTGTAAATATATAATATATATTTTTCATTTTTCATTTTTGTTATTATTTTGGATCATTTAATTGGGTTCAATATGTCGTTTACGTTAAAGGATGCTATTTGTTTTTGGATGCCATTGGATTGATTATATTGGTTTTACTAATTCTACAAAACTCTCTGGTTGAACACAACGCACATACACAAGATCTAAATAAACATGAAACAGAAGAAAAGATTCTGTTCTGCCCCCTCATAACCACAATAATGCGTCTAAGATGTAATAAAGTAAGATGCCAAAACAAATATATCACGCGAGAACCATCAGACTCTTCAAAACAACATAAATGTCTTATTATGTGGTGTTGATGGATCCATCGCTTGTTGTTGTTCTCTGTGTTTTGCATTTTTCTGAGGAGCCCTTCTGCTTCTGCTGGTGTTTTAGAGCACAGATTTTTTACCTTCATTGTACTGCACGTCTCCTTGAACTTTTGTAGCTTTCATTATGCACTTCCTCTGGGCTCTGGGACCAGCAGGTCGGCTCACAGCTGACCCTTCTCACCCTGGACATGGACTATTTGTCCATGTCCATGTATTTTGGCCCTCCGGACCAGAAACTCCAGAATAGTTTCTTTCCCTCTGCCGTTGGACTCATGAACACTTCTTAAACACCTGCCACTTTAACTACAACTCTTCATCACTCACTGCACTGTCACTTTCTGCACTGCAACTGTAAATTCAACTGTAATTCTCGTATACATAATAATGCCTATTTTGTTTTTATTTTATACTATGGTCATTTTAAATTGTTTCTTAATGCATGGCCTTTTGATTGCATATATGTTGTTTTTATTATTGCTCAGTGTTGTATGTTGCACCTTAATGCCGAGACAAGTTCCTATGTTTGTGAATTTTGTTCATTGACAATGGCCATAAACCTTATCTGATTCTGATTGACACGCTGCGCCGCCTCAGCAACACGTGTTCCGCCGTCTCCTCGATGTACCACAGTTAAATCCACCACAGTATGTGACGTATTAGCAAGGGCCAAAATTGAAGAATCCATTTATTTGATAGCTTTTTACTTTATTTTGTTTTTGCTTCTGTCTGTGCACGCTCTCGGGACTCGCAGACGTGATTTGTGACAAAACTGACAAAACAAGTGCACCCTTTTCAACCAGATAGTTCAGCGATCACGTCATGCCAAAATGACCACGTAATGTATTTTACAACATGAAGCTGTGGTGCTCAGGGTCCCTGTGCAGCCATGATGAGTGGAGGGTTTCTTGATATCACCTGATTCAGTTATGTTCCAGCGGTACATCATGATGATCTTGAAAAAGAGTACCAACTTGGAGGATTTACCCTACTGTGCATGTTTTAGGGGAAACCATAGGACACACAGGCAGAACATGCAATTATCGCACAAGGAAGCCCACGCGGTGTAACCTTAATCCTACGACAATCGTTTCAATATCAATAAGTCAGCTATTTAGAAATCCTGTTCTCAGTCATTTCACATTCTACCTGTTTATCATTCTAACAAATCCTCCACTTTGCCACAGTTTAACCTCAAAAGCCGTGTTTGTTGATAATAAAACATAATTGTTGGCGTAACATTTGAACCTTTTGAGAAATTGCTTCCACCAGTCGCTTTTCCGACGGGCCGGTACAATTATCCACAGCGCTGAAGCTCTTGACATTTTAATGAGAGCTTTTGTTCCACCGCTGAGGGGATAAAAGCATCATCAGACCCATGCACAGATACTTTTAGAGATCACAACGAGCACAGTGGGCATCTCGGTTAAGTCATCTTAACTGGCGTCTTGTGTCATATGTCAACAAAATATCACTTTAATTGATAGGAAAAAATGTATTAAATGTCAATCGTAGTCAGTTGAACTGAGGGAAGAATCTAGAATCAGAACCAGAATCATAGAAGTTCACAAAGGAACTTGTTTCGACGTTAAGGTGCAATATCATAGCTTGTGGCCCAGAAGAGATCTGCAATGATGTGAAGGGAAACCATAATGAGAAGATTACTATAAACCTGGGAAACCTGCTGCAGTGGTTGTAATCTAGATTGAAACATGCATCTGGAATGTATTCACAGCACTTCACTTTTTCCACAATTTGTTATGTTACAGTCTCGTGCCAAAAAGCCTCAATTGTACAAACAATAGCCCATAATGACAACGTGAAAGAAAGTAGTTTTAATTATTTTACAAATAAAAAAACAAAACGGCACATGTGATGAAGTAAACATTTGCCAAATAAAATAGTCAATACCAACCTATGTCGGTGTAATCCCGCATTCGTCCAGGAGTGTTCCATTGTAGAAAAAGATTCAGTTGTAGTCATCTGGACTCTGTTTTAGACAAATTAAACGTTTTCGACTCTCATCCAAGAGTCATTCACAGAGCGCTGTGCATCTTCATCTCAAAGCCACAAACCACTCTATTGAAGACAGTGAAGTGGAGATTCTGAGCAGGAGAAGAGATGGTTTGAAAGAGGAGTTAAGGAGGCCATCTTTGTTAAAAAAGAGAATCCTTCCTTATATCGTAATGGAGGTTTAAGATTCAACCTTCCAGTTGTTTATGATGGTCTGCTGAAACCCTGGAGACGCCCGGGGCATTCTGATGCTAATTAAGGTACTCAGGAAAGAGGGAGCCAAGTCAGTGAAAAATAGGCCCATCCCATTTGGTTTCCATGGCCCATTATCAGGGGTCCCGCCCTGTGGGCAGGGCTTTCACAGAGTAGGATATAAACCTGAGTTCTCAGACTTGTTTCACAGATTGAAAATGACTCTTGTAACCTATGTAAATCCGTCAGCGTCGTCAGTTTAGCGTTTGTTCGTTTGGGCTCTTTGCCTTTGACTTCAGCCCAAACCACAATGCTGTCTTGAGAATGATCAAAATCCAACTGTGAATTTCAGGAGTTACTTTAGAATTAATATTGGTACAGTTGGGTGTACTAAATATTTTTTTCTTCATGAAATACAGTGAAATCTGTTTTGCTCCAATACAGATATATTGTAAAAGCAGCTCTTGGGGTCAAAATGAGACAGTGTGTGCTGTCTGTATCTAATTACAGAGTGTGAATTCTCCGCAGGAAGCGCGCTGTTACTATGTTAATGTTTGTTCGCTTTACCATGATGGTAAACTCAGCTCCAGTCTGTGGGGGTTTCCCAAATGCCAGGATCCTTGGCATCTGAAGCAACTTCAGAGGAATCCATGTCATCAGAGCTCCGCCAAGTTCTGTTCCAATTCACCCAAAGCCCTCACGTCCTCCACAGCTCCACTCGTTTACCAAGGATGCGCCTTTGGATGCTGGACCACCCCGGAGTGGTTAACTTTAAGCAGTGAAATAGTGATGAAAAAACCATTAAAATTAAAAAAATTTTTTTTTCAAATTTACACTAATGCAGATAACAATAATACCAGTTATGTTCAATTGGGACAAATTACAGTATGCATTCAATAAAGCCTGTTTTAGTTCATTGTTTGTATTACAGCTAGTCCAGTTAGATGTGGCATATTGTGTGTGCCAGCATTTTTATTGGGGATAAAATGGCTTGCCGAAAATGCAACACAACCTTTAGTTTACACAGTTTCACAAGTGAGAAATACATTTTGTGTTTATGCGTGTAATTATCTTCATCATGTTCACAACACAGGGAGTTCTACGCGTAATCCTACGGCTCACGATGTATGAAAAGTTACAGCTGGCTCTAGTCACACACGTCTAAATGAACGCTGATGGAGCCGTGACAGCAGAATCGCTGTCAATAGTGCAGCGTTTGAAGGATGGCGCACGCTGGGGCTCCTCCTCTGTAATTGTACGCAGCAGTTTAGAGACAGGCGCTCATTTGGAACAGCGAGAATCCGACACTCTTATCTCAGCTGGCGGCACATCCCTTTTGCTGATTACTTTTGACATTTATGGCTCTTTCCTGATCGAGACGTTTTCCCACTATCACTCCTAACAATTGTGGTAATAATGAGAACGACAGACTGAATGACAGAAATGGAGATGATCTTTGTCTGGAAAAGCTGGCAAAAGAAACTCGAAACGTAATCTTTCAAACAAGGGGGTAATTAAGATAAGTATTTATTTTTCTACCTTTGAATGGCATTTTCTATTTGTTTGTAAATTAGGTTTGTTTGACTCTTGTCATGAAAACATACATGAATGAAAGTATTTCTAGTCTTTTTAAATAACCTTTTGTGTGTTTCTTGAACCTCAACATTTACAAGCAGGTTTTAAGTATTTCTATTGTATAAGAAAATGAAGACAAATGCAGTTATCTTATAGGTTTGGGAACAGTTTTCGACTTCATTTCAAGGACTTTTTTGGCCTGTCGTAGGAATGGGTAGAAGAGCACAGAGGACATTTAGCAAATTGTCAGATTGATCCCACAACGCTGACGTTTAGGCCAGCCACTCTGTGTTAACCACTCGACCGCCGGACAGCACACATTTCTACTTCACGTTCCTTCGAGCTTTCAGGTATGAGGAGGATACAAAGCAGCCCGGGTGCAGATCGCCTCTTCAGAAGCCGCAGACCGTCTTTTGAGGTTGGGGACCTTGTAGTTCATTATTATTTCTTTATTTGATTGTGACGGCGCGTGTTAGCGAACAGGACCGGGCCGTACAGTGCAGAGTTGGCGTGTTTGACTCTGTGTCTGAGGAGGTTTCCACCGAGCTCTGGTTTTCCCCATCAATCAAACACAAACGCCATTGGTAAAATCCTCATGCTCTTAAGGTCCTGACCAAGACTAGCTCCAGATCTGGAGATGGTTCCCCACGGCTCCTTGGCAAGTTGCCCAAGTGGTACTGGTTAAAGCATGGGTCAAGTACAGAAGACAAATGTTCCTGTTTTCCTACGAATGCTGACCTAAACCTCATACCTGCTGTAGACACGCCAGATCGTATCCAGGAAGCCATGATTTCCATCCAAATCACAAAACAGGAAAAATCATGGGGAATTTGGCAAACAATAACCAGTCAAGGAAAACTCCACACAAATTTTCTTTTACCTGCTGTACAGAGCTCTCCATGTAGCAAGTAATAAACACCCAGCATTTAGAATTGATTCATTATTTGCTTTATAGCCGCTTAGCATTTAGGATTAAGGCAAAATCCAGAATTTTTAAGTTTTAATGGACAAATACTCACAGAAATGTTGATCCCTCAAACTTGACCACAAATGATACTTTCTGTGAAGGATAAATACAAATTGAAGGTCAAATACAAATTTAAGGACAGAAAATATTCATTAAAAATGTATTCTTTGTAACATTGCACCCTGAAAAATCCATCATGTTGCTTATTTTTTGTTATTAAGCCTTAAAATTGGATGTCAGTTAATCTTTCAAACTGTGTTATGGTCTGCTTCACTTTGCCTCCAAACCAGACGCCTTCAATTGAGAATGTTTAAACATTCTGATGACAGGGTCCATAAATCCATTTTAGTTTTTGCAATATTAGTCACTGTTACCCACTGTCTCGTTAACATGCAGTCAATATTCAGGTTGAAGGTGAATATTCCGGTTTCTGAAACATTTGGAGCAACCCATGTACATGCATGAGCAGACAGATTTAGTCCTGTATACCTGGTGAATGGAACAAATTGGGATATCCTGACCCAAACCGCGACGCACAGACAACGTTTTGACTGACCCATCACCAGCACTTGGAACTATTCTGACTCATGTTGGAGCAGGAGCCGTGCCATCCATATCCGTGCTACCCGTTTCCACCAGAGCCGCCCCCCCCCCCTCCGGACACTTTGGATGAAGGTGTGCGGTTTCCTCCTCGCTCCAACAGTGTGGTGCTGTGTAGCGTTTGGGTATCGCCATGTTTACAAGTCCTGTAAACAAAAGAGATCCGTTATGAATAGAACATGCACAGAACGCAAACGAATGCTCCTTTCGATGGGGATATCCCAATCTGCAAATGCATGACCAGATGTCCGAGTTAGACAAGGTGTAACCCACGGGTCATACTCGGGTTTTAAAAAGGGTTATTGGTGTTTACATGGCCGTGCATAACCAAGCTATTACTAATATTGTGGTTATGAAAGGGTTTTAGACTGGATATAAATGCAGTCCTTTCCAAAAGGCCCACACTGCTTTCATCAGGAGGCTACATGAGTGCGTTTGATGGAAAGGGCAGCTCAATGATGTCACAGTGGGAATAACAGCATGAGTACTGGTGCACTTGTGATCTCACATAAAAGACTGGAAATGGTTGATACCAAACGAGGGCTGATGGGATTGGAAAGGAGCACAGTACAAAGAGGGAGAAGAGAGAAGAAGAGCAGTAATGATGAAAGCTCAAGGTACAATATATACAATATACACAGGAGATAAATAGACTTTTTTTAACAACACCCATATTATTATTAGATCTATATGATCATATCAAACATACATATTTCACATCATTTGCTTGGGAAAAGGATACGAGCTCATGTAATGTGCCGAAACACCAAATGTCAATATACATTTGTAAAATACATTCTAAATAATCTTTTTGATCAAATTGACAAAATAGTTTTTGTTTTCTACACTTCTTGACCAAATGTTGTTTTTGATTCTGAAACTAAAGTGTTGTGATTGTAAAGCACAGAGGTAAGTTTGGTTCGATCCTTGTCCTCAAAAGATGTTTTCAGTCACCAATTACAAAAACATCTGCTGCATCTTTGCCCGTCCTTCTTACTCAACACTGAAATCTAGCCTTATTTTTCCTCAATTAAAATGTTTAATTGAATGAATATTCAGCCGTACTTAATCACTTCAGCTGCACTAACACCTTCAACAGCAATTTAATCAGCTTTGAAGTGTGCAGAGCTAAAATTTAAGCAGTGATTTTATCTTAGTCAAAGGGAAAAAAAGTTTTATACACCATTTTGGGAAATAGGTGCTTATAGATTCGGCTTTGTTTTTGCCACATTTGCATTGTTAACTCATGTTTTTGTTTATTAGTAAATAAGATTATATGATGTGTTAGTCTGGAATATTTTTTTGTAATATTTTTGTCTTTGATAAAAAATAAAACTTTTTTCTGGTTTTCTTTGATTCAAGGTAGTTAATATTTATAAATTTGATAATGTTTCTGTATTCTTGCATTAGCTGCTGCGATCTGATTCTGCGGCCCACACAGCTCTGCACAGTTCGTGATGAGGTGTATAATTAACGATAAACGGATCACGTGCGAGTTTCTTCAAAGAGCATTGAGCCAATTATTCTGTACATAACGTTTGCATTCAAAAGCACCTTCACATCGGTTAGAAAAGTTAGGTTGTATCAGGGGAGACTTAACCATGGTCTAACATTGTTCCCCCATCAAAAACATACGTGGCGTTGCATGTAGATTCATTCACACTTGTTCCTTTCTTTTTGTTTACGAGTTCATCGCTCTGAGCCTCAGAAAGGTTTCAATTTCCCCCGGATTGTGAGATCAAAGCTAGAAATCCAGAGATCTCCTGTGCTGTTTTTAATTCAGCTTCGTTGTTTTAGTATTTCTGTCAACAAATCGAACACAATTTGACAGAAGAAATGCTTTTGTGCTTTTATTAGCCGGTCCATGGTACCAAATTCAAAGAACCCAGACTGATGGAAAGTAAAGTGAACTTTCAATACATTTATTTTAAACATTTACTTTTTGGAGCTTTTAACCATGTCACTACAGCGTTCCCTCGTCAAAAACCAACCTGGAGTTGTATTTAGCTTCTTTCACACTTGTTTAATGAATCCTGTTTATGAGGTTCTCTCCCTGAGCCTCAGAAATCCCTCTTCAATTTGCCCCAGATTGTGACTTCAAAAAGGTAGAAATCCTGAAGTCCACAAACGTTAAAATTCGTCAAATCGAACAGAACAGTCGGACAGTGCGGCGGGAAATGGGGAATAAGAACGGGGAATGACATGCAGCAAATAGGTGAGCGCCAGATACATACTCATGACGCTTATATTAGCATGCCGGGCGTTGTTACTTAATGGCTTGCTTTGATTTTTTTTTTTTTTTTTTTTTCATGTAAGTTCCCTCTGCTGCCAGTAGATGGAGTGCTAACATCAAATCCAGATGAGGGACTCCAGACTGATTGAAAGTAAAGTGTGTATTCAATGCATACATTATTTTTAAGTTCTAAAACATGACTTGCCAAAGCAGAGACAAACTTTTTAAATGCCAATAACAATGCTAAAAATGTGTACTTTAAAGGTTGGACTACTTATTTCGCTTAAACGTACTGGAAAAGCACTTAACATCTAAACCCAAATGTAAATCCAAGCTTTTATTACTATTTATCATGCTGTGAATTTTTGCATAATTGCTTTGACGTTTCATTTCCAGGACAGATGAGGACACAAGCCAAACAAATGTCCTCTCTTGTTCTGCACCCACCTCCACAGCGCCCACTTTTCCTGTCTCCTCCCTTGCTCTGCCACTCCTCCGCCAGCCTCTCTCCCTGCCGCCTGGGTCATTAGCTGATTACATGTCAATCGGAATGAATTATATACCTCGGCACAGGCCAAAGGACAAGTTGCCATCTTTGTCATTTAACTCATATGAACTCTATGTAGCGGTGATACGTTTAAATGACGAACTGGAGATCAGACGAAGGAGGAGATGTTTGTATATTTTGATATTGTGAGATTTTTGCATTTGGGGAAATGTTTTGAGCAGCTCCCCCGTTCCAAAGAAATCTGCCCAAAGATACACCCAACTAACTAACTAATAGCAATTTTTATAACAATATGGTGTTATTGCAGTTTTTCTATGAATCAAGATTCATAGAAAAGAAAATGTTACTCTGTCTTATGGACAAACGTTTTTAGAAAGTCACTACCTTTGATCTGCCTGAAGGGAGGAGCTAACTTCACTGAAAACTAATGGACCCTAGTCATATTTAGCATAATTGTTGAATCCCCTAAGGAGTTCTATTAGCGTGCTCTTGATTGTTTTGGTTTGGCCTGATGATGGCGTTGTAAATTGATGACTGATTATACCTTAGACCAGTGGTTCTCAACTTTTTTTCAGTCAGGACCCTCATAATAACACCTGATGCCCCCGCAAGGTGATGAAGTAGACTTGTTTCTGTCGCTTGATTTCATTTTCAGCACGTAGGTCTAAATGAATGAATTTGGTTGGCCAGCAAACTGCATCTACATTTGCCAGTGCATTTGAAGGGTGTCAAGCCTTATTTGAGACTGTTAAATACATTTTCAATATTTCCCATCCGGAGACCCCCTGAAATCATTTCCTGACCCCAAGGTTGAGACCCACTACCATTTCTGTTCAGAGATGGGTTGTCTTTCCTGACGAATACAGCCTCTTTGACTCTCTTCTCTCAAACCACCTCTTCCTCTATGTCAGAATGGAGGGGGTCATGATCGATTATGCTGAATATGACAAATCACACCTTTGCCACTTTAACAGACTTACCTAACAACAGAAACTCCTGACCGTAAACCTTTAGGGCGTGCTCGTTTCACTGTAGCTCTTACCGTCAGACAGATATTTAAGCCAACGATTTACCAGAACCTGTTATCGTTTAATGGAATATTAGAAATATGATAACATGAGAAACATCATTGTCTCCTCACTCACCCAACATTGTCTAACCCAGTCTCTGTATGTATAGAGGGGCAGAAAGGGCACCTGGCATGAAAACCTGCCAAGTTAGCATGGAAATAGGACAATGGCAACCCTCAACAAGAAAAAGGATTAGCCAAAAAAAAATAAAGATTGCTATCTCATGTGTTGTTTGTTCATCCCAGTCTTCTATAACTGCAGATAGTTTGTTTTTATTCGCCTCATCTCAAAATCAATCGTAATTGTTCCCTGAGGCTAATTGAAAGATTAGAGGGCTGTGATCTGATAGAGTCAATGGTTCATAATGGCAGTGATATCGGCTTTGTACCTTTGTATCCATTCTGTTATGGTCAAATTGGGAATGATAAAAATGCTTGTGTGAGTGTGTTAGCGTTCAAATTTGGTGTTTATAAGAGGTGATTTTTTTTTCTCTGCTCTCACACATTTTAGACCAAAAAAAAAACATTTAAAACAATTCAGCTAAATGTGTTTTAGAATATGTTTTGAATAATACGTACATGTTACACGTTCTTTGAATTCTTCTTGCCCTGTAAACTTGCTCGTGAGTGCCTCTGCTTTGGCATCTCATGTGTATGCATCTATGGAAAGCCACACATGACTTTCTATCTGTCAGCCATTCCCTCATCAGGATCGGCTCCATCTAGTGGCAGCAGAGGGAATGACCATGAGAAGAAAAGCAAAAGCTAGCTTGCCCCGACTCCATAATACAAAGACACAGTTCAATTGAACGTCATTTACTGCAGAAATGCTCAAAAGTCTGGCCAAACAATAAGAAGGTTTAGTACATTAAAAGTGACTCTAATATTCCATATGATAAACAGTGATTCTATTCCATTGAAATTCTTTAGCCTATAACAGCGCAGTTTTTTTGTTTTGTTTTGTTTTTTTCAGCCAAACTCTGCTGGCCCAAGTGTGATACCTGAGCGGAGGTTCTGGTAATTTCCTTCATTCCCACAGGTAGAATTGGTGTGCAGTTGGAGTTGGCTTCCATAAATGATACAAACAATAACACCTAAGAAACATAAGACAAACAAAAAAAGATGCATACAATAATAAAAAGAGCAAGACTAAAAGTTTAGTTATTGGTTTTGTTGTAGTTTTTGTTATTTATTAGCAGTGCTACGATGCAAAATCTCTGCTTTGCTCCTGAAAGTTTTGAAACGTGCTCAGAAACCTATTGCATTAAATCATTGTTATGTTTGCAGTGCATCAGTGAAATGATGAACGAGTTTGGACGGCTGCAAACAGTTTACAATTGAACTAGATCTGTTTTTCACTGTTGAAATAAAAGTAAAAATTGGCTACCTTTAAATCTATTTTATCTACATGCTTGCACATTTTCTTCCTTGGAGATGGAGGGTTGTGGAACGTCCTGTTTGTTCCTCTGTGGCGTTGTTGAAGATGACTTCAACCGGGGTCAGCCCTATGTTCCCCGAGACCTGGGTTAGGGTTTGGATTAGGGTTATATGCTGCTATATTTTATGCAGCAAAACCATACATTTATGCGCAACTATTGGGGATGAGGAACCTGAAAAAGTAGACAATGCTAGTATATGCGTAGTTCCCCCGTTCGTAGAAAAGGGGAATATAGGTACGCACCCCTTCAACCTCTCAAAGAGCGGAAATCCTACCAGGAAAATAGTAATGGCCCAAGTGCCTGTCAAAGAGAACAAACATCACTGCAGTACAATACGCTCTCTGAACAAACCAAGAGATCAGGTTATCCTAGAAAATGAAAGAGGAATTGAGAGTTGAGAGTTTGTTGGCTGTCTGAAACATTATAACATTTCACCATATAAGTCGACGTAATCCCTTTTTTATCCAGGAGTGGTCCAGCGTAGAAAAAGTCAACTTTCATCCAAAGGTAATTTTTAGTCTGATGGAAATGGTTTGAGCAGCAGCATTTATACTCTCCTGAGCTCTGATTGGTCCTGCCCAAGGTGTTATGAGACTATTGTAGACTTATGGGAAGTGCCTTCTGTGTTTATGCAGTCTTTTGTGCAATGGTTGTGCGTTTTCCCCAACATAATTATTATTGCAGCATTCCTCACTACAATGAACAGAATACACACCGTTGCTCTGTTTTTGTGGGGCACCTTGTCCTTGGGATGAACACGTTTCTGACTGAACCTGTTGACCGGTTTGAAGTACAGTGGAATTTCTTGCTGTCTAAAAATCCTTTGTAGTTTTTCTCTCCCAGCCCAGAGACAGAAGGTTCTGTTTACCATTTGTCCTGTTTTTTGGTTCGTTTAGCTTTGTATAGAGCCCATTTAGAGTATCCACAGACTGAAAGAGTGGACGTGCTGAGCTTCCTTCTTCTTTCCAATACTTTTAAAAAGAAAGAATTGCCGCACTTTCACAAATGATGATTCTGTTTCGAAGAGATTTCTCCAGAGGTGGAAATGTGTATGACTTCCGACCAACTGTCTCTGTTGGAAGCCGTGAATGTACCTTGACACCTGATGTCATGGATCCGTCACTCCAAGAGATGTTGTGCCTTGTGCAGTAATATTATAAAATCACCCATGGATTTGAGCAGATTTCATTTATGGATGGGAAAGATGCCTGTACTTTTCTTTGCAATATACCAAATGTTTCACTTCGTGCTTGCTCTGCTTGCCTCACCGAAACAGCTTGAAGTTTTTGACTTACATTCCGCCGCTTCCTGCTGGTATTCAGCCGGAGAAACCCCATTCGAGACTTTTACACATTAATCTGGCTCTGCTTGCATAAAGGATCATTTCCAGTGTGACGTTAAAATAAAAATCGATGCGTTGGGTGACCTCACTCTTGGATATCAACTCTGAGCGTAAAGGTAAGACACAGGGTAGTTTGCTTGCTTCAACACGTCCAAGCATATGTGTGTGTGCATTGCAGTATACAGCTGTAACAGAAGTGATCAGGGAAAACCGTATTACACCATTCTTTGACGTGGGGTTCCTTACGTTAGATTGCAAGCTCTCTCTTCAATACCCGAAAGTCAAAACAACTATTATCCTTTGGCTTCTGACGACTGCAGTGCAGCTCCACCATCTCTCTTTGCACTGCTGGCCTCATGTAATATTTAGTTTGACGTCTGAAAGGCAGCAATAAAAACGTTCCCGCTCGCTTGCACTCACATAAATTCATTACATGATGGATCACCTTTCGGGAAGAGAGCTCCGTAAACAAATATACCAGAGCACATTGACTACATAGAAAGGATACGGAAACACGTCGTGACTTTGAGAGGGGCGTGGATCGATAGATTGAATTAAACCCTGGATTTATGGTGGTCATACTTGGACATAAGTAGAAGCAGTTTGTTGACGAGTGACTTTTATGAGGCTTTTAGACATTATTGCTGACGCGCTGTATGTAAGATGTAAGATGCAATGTGATTAAATGAAAGTTAAAATATTATTGATTTAACTGTATAACTTGTGTGTAAAATGCTAGAATAATTAATTTGAACTGAGATTATATTTTTAAATGTGCATTATGTATTTTTTCTGCCACCAGCCTGTCTCAATGATCATTAAAAAATCCTAGGTTCATTAGGTCTTGTTATATCTTACAATAGAGTTAAATCGCAGCTGGTTGGAGACATGTGGTTCGACGGGAAATGTGTTTTTTGTATTTTGCCTTTTTATAAATGTAAAATTGGTTCGCAAATGTTGCCTGAAGGTGTTGTTTCATGCCACATCATTTCTCACAGGGAACTCAGCGCATATCGGGGCTTTTGAATGGCCTTTTCACATTTTTACACTGACTTTCTACTGTAAAGATATTCATCAAAGTAAGCCCCCGTCCAGGATGTAGCCCGCCTAAAGCCCAAAGTGGCATAAGCTCCAGTCACCCACGACCCCGAACAGAAACAAGCTGTAGAAAATAAATGAATATTACCATACACAGGGAAAGTTTAAGACACTTTCAGTTGTAAGAAGATTTGCATTGTGTTTGATCTGTATGCTAATCACAAATGCTAATCTTTTGTTAGCATTTTCGACAGAACTCGCTATAATAAAGCCACATTTGTGTTTTGTACGATGTAATTTGTTGTTGTACAAATGTCAGAACCACAGCTGACAGTAACGATTAGGATTGTTCTGATATTTGAGCAGTTTATACGGATTTTCTTTGGAGTTTACGTATGTTTACATTAGTGACCAGAATCAAGATGGCTGCTGGTGGCGAACAGATCACTGGCAGGAAACGTTTATATAACATAAAATGTTCCCCAGACAATAAACATATCTATCTAGTATTCTCTTTTTTTTTTAAGGATTATTTGGCCTGAAGGCTTTTATTAGACAAGAACGTTTTGTAAGCATGAAATGGGGATGAGAAATGGACTCGAACCTACAACGCTGCGGCCGGCTGCACGTAAAGCCTGACATATGTGCTGCTGCCTTAACCCCTCGACCACCAAGCACTTCTATATGGCATTCATTCAATTACATGTGTTTAAGTGCTGTTACAATAAAACGAACAAACTGCATTATTACAGTGAGCGGCTCAGCTTTTCCATGCGGTTTCGGAGGTCACGATATCAACCACTTAGCAACCCAGAAGATTTTATAAAAGGCGGTTAGCATACGTCCCCCAAAAAACACAAGTTATTAACAAACTAGAGGGTTTGAGCGAGTCCCAAAATTGACCACATCTTCGTCAAAACTGTGTTAAAACTCATTGTTGCTGTTTTAATTTCGGTAATAATTTGCATTCGAAGCTGACATCTGAGCTAAAGGCTAACTGATTTTAAATTGATCACATGTCGGTGAGGAGAGCAGAGAAATGACATAAACATCATGAAATAACCATGTTTTATACTTTACTATGGGGATTGGTTTGATTATTCATTTTTTATTCTATGTGATGCAACGTTCGATTTGAAGTAACTCCAGGAGCATCAGCCAAGTTTTTGAGTTTGAGCAGCGAGCAGCTATAGAGAATTGTGTGTCTATGGCATTACCCACTTGTGTCCACAGAGATGCTATGTTTACAAAGTGACACAGTAATATCTCCGCTTAAGTTTTTGTGAAATATCTAAGGTTTTCATACCTTGTCCAAGGCCACTATTTCACGCTTTATGGCACTAGAGAGATGCTTTTTCTTTCCCACACTGCTTGAAGATGGTGGTGTGCTCAATAATGTGGAACGTCCTTCTTAAGTAGTTTATTCCTTTAATTGGACCTACCTGGCAAACTAATTGGCACAGGGGCCTGAGATTCATTTCACTGACCCAAAGTGCCCTGACACACAATTACCATCCATGAGTTTCACTGGAAAACAAACAAAAATAAACACAACTCGCATAATAATTTGGAACGCGGTGTACAGATGCAAATACAAGGCGAAAAATAGTTATATACAACTGCCCAAATGTGTATAAATATCCCAGAATTGTGACTTGACTTGAATTTGTTTTAGCTGAAAATACACATCATTTGCTATTTCGATTTCATTGCGATATATTGCGCAGCCCTACCCTCCAACAGGAAAGTTGCACTGTGCATCTTTAAAGTGGGGCTGAAACCGCAAATGATTCCGGCCTACCCACAACAGTACTGGTCCCGCAGTTTGAGACCCACTGTGCTAGCACGTACCCTTGTCTATTTTCTGTCACATTGAACCGTAGGCCTCTGGATACAAACATGATGTATGACAACGTGACACTTGGGCAACAGAATATCGCGCAATAGCACAGGAAAGCCCACTTACTGTCCATCAAACCAACAATTGTCTTCTTACAGTTCTAAAACAATAATGCACATGTTAGCCCATATGTCAGACAAGGAAGAATATATTGTTTTAAGACAATAGGGATGGACAAGAGCATGTATCAACCCACCCACAGCCCCTACCCCCCTCGGACACTATAAAAGGGGACCATGTAATGCGCTCATTTTTGTCCAGAAACGTTCAAAAATGTTCAAAACTGAAAACGTTGTAATGTCACTATGCAACAGATAATAAGTCGTTTTGAAAGTAACGTTGTGATGCCAATGGAACGAATTGGAATGAACCTCAGATCAGAGCATGGATTTAGTATTGTATTTTACATCACTTGTTTATTTAACTGGAGATTATTATGAACACTTAGACAAATATTTACTTTGATGGGTTTACTGGACAATAGCTGGTGAAAAGTTTGCAATATGAAAGCTTTTCAAAGCGTGGAAAGATTTATAGCATCCGCAATTCAATGACAATAATGTTTCACCACCTTCAAGGCATTCATCCATTCCTGGAAGTGGCCCAAGGGCACAGTGAGGATTCCAACCATTAACCATTGGATTAGAGGACGAACTCTCTACTGACGCTCCATTATTATTTGTATTTAGAACATACATTTCAAAGGGTAAACACCAGTCACCAGTTGGTCTTTGATTATTCAACCGGCTGACATCTCAAACATCGCAAAGATTAAAGTGGTCCAGTTTTGAGTGGCTCTTCCATGGAAACTGATTTGGGGCAAACAACCAACCTGATTGGATCATGGATCATTTGGCTTTGTTCATCTCCTGTGTCCGCTCCGGGGCCGCCTGGTGCAGGTCTGTAGTCTGTCTTAATATTCACTTCATGAGTTTATGTGACTGTGCGAATTTCCACCTTTCAAAATTCACTTTAACTGTAATGCGCATAAAACAAAATCCACCCCAAGTGAGCGCATTCCCTTGTAAGCGAATTAAGGGTTCTACATGCCGCCATTTACGCCTTTTGTTATTAATGCAATACTTCAAAACGCACGTTAAAAATAAGGATTTGGAAACACAGTTAATGACGGGCAGACTAACGCAGGAAACAGATGGAAGCGTATTCGCATGTGTCTCAAACGTAGAGCGTAAATGGGCTTTGAGTCTTTCAAGTTGGCCACAAGTATAGGCTTAATTTTTACAGAATTGACAAATCAGACTAGAAACATTTGTAAGCCTGACAGCTGCTTCAAAATCTCAACTGGACATGAAAAGCAATTTGCAGTTCCAATTTTACAGCTTTTATACCAAGCTTATAATCATTTGTGCTGACTCAGTGGAGGAGGGTGGTTTTAATTACAAGCTGTGTGCTGAAATTGTCCCGACAGCAGCTGCGGCCCAAAGTCCGGGTCACATTGCCAAACTCAGCAGACAAAGCCAGGGATTTAAACCAATGATTTCTATTTACAAAAAAAGACCTCCGTGAATAGGGCCTGAGAGAAGGGCCACAGCCGTGCTCAAATTGCAGGCTCAAGTTCTGTAACTCAATAAAACGGCTGAAACAGACGTCACTTTCTACGTGACATTTCAGCAAAGAACAACAGAAAACAAACGCAACACTGATTTTGGCTCGACGGGCAATTAAAGTTCACAGTCGCTCAGGTTTGCTGCAAACGATGTGATTAACTCTTGAGGAAATACAATCCTTTTTTAGAGGGGTGGAAATGGAGCAGTCAGAAAGTAATATCCCTCCAACTAGAAGATTGCCGTTTTAAATTTCCAAAGTGCGTGCTGTTGATGTTGCCTCTGGTTAAAAAAAGTATGTATTATGCCTTGTCTGCTTCATAGTTAAAATCTATGACACCTGTGGATCATTTTGTTTTATATTTTGGACATTATGAATTTCAATATTGATATAAAATTACTTAGAGAAGAGTTATAGTGCTTTAGTCTTCTATATAGTTCTTTGAAGCTGATGTCATCAAAAACCAAGGACATGGTCATCGAAAAGAACACGCCGGTTAGTACAGAGTAAGCCTGGCCTGTAGGCTTTACTAGACAGGACGGTGTGAGCGTGAAATGGGGATGAGAAAGAGGGTAGGACATGCAGCAAATTGTCAGGGATTTGAACAAAGTGTTACAGGAACAGCTTTGTTCCATCAGTAGCCATCCTTCTGAACACATCTTAGCATCTGTCTGTTCTTGCAAGGGATTTGTTTATCAATGTATTTATTATATATTAATATGTGACTTTGTCTGATTATGTGTTTGTCATGTTATTGTCAATATTGTATTGAAAATTGCTGCACAGACTTCTGGTTATTACGCCAGACTAGAGACACACACATTTCCGACATGCATGAGTTACAGGCGCTGAAGGCCGAGGTGGTGACGCTGTGGACGGAGAACAAAAGCAAGATCCTGTATTTGGAGTCCAGATCGTGCAGAAAAAATCTCACACTGGTGGGAGTCCCGGAGGGTGAGGTGGGGGGACAAAGCTGAAAGTTTCCTCGAGAAATTGATCCCGGAGCTTGTTTCCGGGACTGGAATTGCTGAACCCCCCCATCACTATAGAAAGAACACATCGCCTGCAATCTGATAAACCACGAGGCCTGATCATGAGGTTTTTTAATGATCATGTGAAGGAGAGCGTCACGAAGGCTGCAAAAATTAAAGGAGACCTCCAGTACTCAGGCAAACGAGTCTCCTTTGCCCAGGATATTCTATATGAGGTTCGTCCACAACAAGAAAAGTTTCGCCACATCTGTGAGGCATTCAAGAAGACACAAATGCCTCAGTTGGGTTTACATTCCCTGCTTCCCAGCTTTTTGTGACTTCTGAAGGTAAAAAGCATTTGCGGAGGCAGAGGTTCTCCTCAGTAAAATGCAAAACACTTTTATTTTGCAGAATATGTCTCCTTTCAGAGACTTTCATCACTCGCCTCACCGCCGACACGGCAATGTGGCTTGTCACACAGGAAAAACATCAAGACTCAGACTAAAACACAGCAAAAATACTACATTTCTAAATCAAGAATCTGCAAACAAGATTGTATAGTAGTGTTGAATACTGTTTTATAGTAGTATGTGAAGTATATTAGCAATTAAATACCAAGTTAAAAACACAAATGAGTGAGGTGTCATGGTTTACTGCAATAAAGAGTTCATACATTTGTAAGCAAATAACTGGTTGAGAGGAAGTTGTGGCAGAAAGTTATTATTTTAAGCAAGGAACCATTTGACTTTAGAAAAAATTACGCAGCAGATAAACCCAGCATTATTTTTCAAATTCAAAATATTCGATCAAAGCCGTTGGTCTTCCTGTGCTCTTTTCCCCTTCACTGCCATGCTTATTTGTCTTCGTGCACTTACCAGCACGCACTCCCTTCAATTTCACTAATGCTTTTGAGAGGAAAAGGCCTGATTCATTATGTCAGTGATTCTCCTTGAGCTCGGACTCAAGACAGCAGCGCAGCGATGTTCAATCTCAAGTTTCATCTACAATAAAAGTACCTGGGTCCACATTCATGTTCATTTTACCTGATTACATTCTATAATTTATTGCATGTGTTGAATCAGCGAGGTTTATTATGTTACGGAGTCTTTTGAATCCTAAATGTTTCTTAAGTCCTCTTCTTTAATGTTAGAAAAGTAGTGCTATCTTGCATCTTTCACTTTACAATTGAATGCTCAGATAAACTTGATGCACCTAAAACTAGAGTGAGATCGACCAATGTATCTGGTCGATATTTTTTATTGACACGCTTATTCCTTATTACACTAGACTTGTATTATGCGGAGCAATGCTTTGTACAGACTTTTACTGAGTTTGTTGTCATTTCAAATCATTTCTTTCGAGGAAAATCATGAAAAGCGGCCCAATATTGGCAGGGCTTATTGGCAAAAAAAAAAATGCCAGACAGTATTATGACAGCATATGTGCGTTCAAATGAAAGCTTGTGGCGTATGTCATGCAGCTGGCAGATAGCGACCTACTCACTGTCCCTGTCTGAGACACGCATGCGCAGCCAACCTTCCTGCTGACATGCGACAGAACAAAGACAAGATTGCAGGAGAGACGATTTCAGGTATTTGGCGAACTCGAGACAGAATTTGCAGGTTTTTGCTCACCATTCACAGTGAAAACTTCTGATGTGCCCACCGACGTGCAACTTGAAATAATTGATTTGCAGTGTGAGTTAACGTTGAAGGACAAATGTGCTTCTGTGGACACATTTTATCATTATCTCCTGCCAGGGCACATGAAAATAACAGCTTTGGTTGCAAAAATGCTGTCCATGTTCGGGACTACCTCCCTTTGTGAGCACGTTTTCTCAGTAATGAACATAAATCAAACAAAGCTGCGCTCAAAGGTGACACATAAGCACTTAAATGACATTCTGAAAGTGGCAGCTAAGTTTCAGGAGCAAACACAAAGCAATCCTGTGAAATGCTGCTTTAGATATTGAAATGCTGCTGTAAATATTATTTACATACTGAAAAAAAACAAGCATAAATGAATACTTACTGCAGTTAATGCTGTGACATTCAGTGTTAGTCAACAGATTTACTACACAAGGGATTGGTTGGGACTAATATTGTTTATCATGCGTGACATGTTTTGTATGTGTTTTTTTACATAAATTGAATGTATTTAGAAGGAAGGTAGCAACTTCATGTTCTTAATTTTATGTTGAATATCTGTTACTGAAGATTTCAGGTACAGGTAAGTGAAATCAATTTAGTTTGTCAAGTTGGGAATCACATCCCAGAGGATTGGCAAATAAAAACCAAACTGGTAATACAAATGAATTTATGTTCTGCAATGAGAGGAAGAATAAAGGATTCAAACTACTACGAGTGAGGCAGGTCATATCTGGTCATCAAACGACCAGATACACATTGAAGCCTCCGTATTGCATAAACAAAACGTACATTTTTTTTTATTTTGATGGTATTATTTTTATTACTGACATGCAACCGGCCAGCAGAAGAAAGTATAAGTTATCCAAAAATAAGAATAGATAGATAGAAGCAAAATCGGTATCTGCATAAAATAAAATACAATCAATATGTTTTTATTAACTAAACCCCCAGCATGACCAAGATATTTACATTTTAACTTAATTATAGGATTTGACAGCACAGAGTTGAGCGTTTGATGATTTGTGTGTCTCTCAGTGGCGCCGCGTGGCAGTACAACACATGTGCTAATATAAGTGTGTGCTAATACCTACCACAAGGCTACCAACACAACCTGGCACAGTTTGTGACCGGGTGCCCACTTTGCAGAGGCTTTGGTATAATTCCATGGTTATCTAAAAAATGATGGTCCAATTTAGCAGTCTGGTCCAGCATCCTACACCTGCCTCTCCCTCCTCGGTCTCTTCTCCTCTGTAAAGTCATCTTTCAGCCTCTGACTAATCCTTTAGTGATGGATTAGCTCTGCTGCAGACGGCCCCTGGTCTTGGTCATGTGTGTTGACCAGAAGTGTGTGCAGACCTGTTTGTGTGTATGAGAGGGTGCGATAGATTGGATTTAAGATGGACAGAGACAGCCGATAGCGAGGGCATTTGAGTTAGGATGCATTATGCAAAATGTACAACAGTTCTAACATTGTTCCCTCATCCAAACATACCTGGAGTTCTATTTAGCTTCATTCACACTTGTTTGATGAACTATGTATCGGTCATATGCACTTCAAACCATCGCCAGACTCAGTTCTGAGCATTTCTCCTGTCAAATCGGGTTCCATACAACTGCGTAATAGCATGTCCGAGCAAGCTAGCTTTTGTTTATTTCTTCATGGAAATTCTCTCTTTTACCAGTAGCTGGAGTTCTAACACAATACTGATGAGGGAACACCCCACAGAAATAAAACAATGTCTGTTTTAAGTAGATACATCATTTTAAATGAAGATAAGTTTGATTTCTTAAGTTCGGGAGCAGGACCACACCCCTTTCACGCCCCTTCCTGCAGCTACACTATTTAAGGTCACATCCAGGTCACACACATTATTAAAAAATAGATAAACAAATTAATCTGTCTAATGTCAAGGGGGAGAGAGTTACAGAGGGAGGGGGCACACCTTGCAGTCGGCGCAGCTGATGACAGCGCAGGGGGTGGAATTCTAAACAAGAGGCGTGACAACTTGAGGGCGTGGTCTGGTGCATTCTGTGAATGGCCAGAATTGTAATTAATAAACTTCAAAACTAGTGCACTGGAGTCGTGTTACTCTCCCCATATGGATCAGATAGTCATAATAAAACGACCTTCATGGGCATAAATACACAAATGATAAGTTATAGAATAATGAATACAATGGGTCCTTTTTTCCCACTCACGTAAACAGCGCCGTTCTGCACTCAGCTCTTAAAGCTCTTTGCTGGACACCTCCACCTCCTGCCTTGGACCCCTAGTACTGCGCGGTCTGGACCAGACTGGACCGTGTCACGAGCTGAGAACTTCCGAACAAAGACAGTGAAAACAGAATGACATCATGACACATGAACAAAGGTCTCTCTGCTTAAGAAACTCTGCTGCAGCCTGCCCTTGTGTATGGATCACAAGTCAAGTTAATAAGCAGAGCTGTGTGCGCGTTTTTAGTCTGGCTTTAGCTCTCAAAACACAAATAACGGTGAATTAAATAAATAAACAATGCTCCGAGGCTCTATTACAATATCTAATTTTATTTTTTTATTTATTTTTATTTTGGGAACACATTGAAAACGGGAAATCAAACAATGTTATTGCTCACCTCTTTCTTTGCCTGTATATGAGGCATGACAAACCACCCAGGTGGTCACCATCTATGTGCTGGCACCATCCCACTCCAGCCTCCAGCGGCCAAGTTAACGCTACCGCCGGGGGCAAAATATGGCAAGTGGTCTCCTTTAGTGACCCGTTGAGTCCTGGGGACAACCAACCACCCTCAGAACAAAGGGTTCTGGAGGGAACATAATGGGTGAGTAGGTCAGATGAATAGCATGGTGCCAGCCCGTGAAGAGCTGTAAGAGTGAAGAAATGTAACAACATTTTAAAACACATTCGAAATGTTATAGTTAGCCAGTGTAGAGACTTAAGAGTGGGAGTAATATGCTCAAATGTGTTAACACCACGAAGAAGACGTGCAGCAGCATTCTGTCTAATTTGGAGATGATGATTGTATATAGTATGTATTGTCTAGTATAACTGTATGTATGGATCAAAAGGCCTGTTCCTGCAGATTGATAGCTTTCCTCAACATGTGAATGAATAACAGCCAACTGCAGTCTCTTTTAGAAGCTTGAATAGCACAATAGAAATCCAATCCTTTTATTTAGATAATTCAGCGCCGTCACAAAGCATATCTTTTGATGTCTTTATACTCTTGGACACTGTGTCACTTTTATACAGCGAAGCAAAGTGGAGATGCAGTAGTGTGCAGAGTATTCATGGGTTTTTAGATCGAAGCTAAATGAATTACCTGCTGCAGACTGCAGAGCCGGAGTGCTGCCACAGTTTGTCCACATGAAGCGGCCTGTTGAACGTAAATGGGATAAATGTGCTGAATGTCCTCCTTTGACTGCACTTAAGTCTCTATTAAATGTAAAGACTCAAAACGCTCGGACGGAAAGCAAAGTAAAACAATCAAAATGATATAGGCTGAGATGGAAAGTAGCAGTAGCAGCAAGTACAAAAAAAATTAAATAAATAAGGATACGTTTTACTTCATGACATTTGAGATCAGGGCTTTCTTCTCCACTATGTTTTTGAAGTGGACTCAAAAGGAAAATTTTTAAACACAATTTTCTTTTATAGGGTTTGTATAAGCTTGTTTGTGGAGATTGGAAGTTTCAGTTCCAGCTTTGAGCGAATCAAAATATACAAATTGATCAGGACAATTACCCTTACCCTTGTGTGCTCACCAGTACACCCAGCAGAGCTCATTGCGTCCCACCTTGCAGTTGACAGAGCAGGGCGTGGAATTCTAAACAAGAGCCGTGATTATGCGGGGGAGTTTTTCTTCTCCAGGGGGCGGGGCTCACGTTAACGTTACCTCCGGGGGAAAAATATGGCCCAATGTTTTTTATGTGATACTTTCACTCATAATTACTTGTAAAGATCTGCTGAAAGGGGACGTACTCTGTAATATAGACTTATATTAGCCTTTCCCTACCATCAGTGTACTCAAAGTTGATTAATGTAAGTTAGAATTTATGTCTTGTGATCATTAAAAATCAGGCTCCTGGTCATACGTTTAGGATTAAAAAAATCTCACATGGGCATAGTTCAACTGCTGCTTGTGAAGATGAAATGTTACTATGAAGAGTATCTACTATTAAGAGAGTAAATTCTGCAGGTTTGAAGTCAATGAACCTGATTCTTCTAACAAGTGTATCAAATAAATATTTAGATTTAAACCGAGCTATGGAGTGTAAAATGAGAATCTGCGTTCGAATGTCCTCCCTTTTCCCTAACCCCTCATTCCCTACATAGTCCTGCACTATTTAGCAGAAAGTGCACTGAATCACAGAGTGAATCGTACACTGAGCTCACTGTTTTCTCCTCGGCGCGGGTCACGTGACTCTGGCGTCTGAGTGGAAGAAAAGTCTGCAATTATTATTATTATCCGTATTAAATATTAAATATACGCAGATATTTATGGACTGATAATCCCCATACAAATCACGGATCTCACATTAAACACCAAATGGACTGAATTATTCAACTTTTTGCCTGTAATGGTGATCTCAAGCTAAGGAAGGTGGCTAATGCTAGCAATTTTGCGGCGTATGTTTTGTTCATATTCTAAAGTCAGCTGTGTGTTTTAAATGCTCTTCTGTTTGTCCCAAGACATAAGGGATAGAGACCCCCTTTCTTCTTGGTTTTGTTTCCCTTTTGTCCTGCTTTTTAGTTATCTTCACTTTGTTCAGAGCCCAAGTCGGGTACCCACAGGCTGAGAGAGCATTCCGGTCGTGTTTTTCCTCTTTCCTCTTTCCTCTGAGCTGGTGGGCACCTCTTGTGCTCGGTGTTGTCGTGTTCTGATCACCTCCAGCTTGTGCTGTAGTGGGTGGTTAGAGCCAAAGAGCAGGTACTGATCCGTGTGTGTGGGTGTTTCCTATATACTTCCATCTGGAGCTTTTCGTCCTCTCTTCTGATAGGGGAACAATCAAGAAAGGCCAGGCGATTCTCCTTAGCATCTTCTCTTGTAAACCTGATATGCGGGTCCACTGCATTGATGTGCTCTGAGAAGACTTCCAGCTCTTGTTTCTTGATTGTCACAAAAGTGTCATCCACGTAACGTACCAAAGACTTGGAGCAATGCCTGAAAAGGAGGTCAGTGCCTTCTTCTCAAAATGCTCCATGTACAAGTTGGCCATGATGGGAGAGACGGGCGAGCCCATGGCACAGCCGTGCATCTGTCTGTAAAAATGTCCCCGGAATTGAAAGTATGTGGTATTGACACCAGGTGACACCACCTTACAGGAAAGGACCAAAGTGTCACCTGAACACATCTGCAAACTGCTAGTTCACGATTGAAGTGATTTAGGCAAATGCGACCATCGCTTCAAATCAGCTTCAACCGTTTATTTTTTTTAAATGCAACAACAGATTTAATGTACGCCCGTCCTTGGAACTTCAGTAAATTAGCTGTTCAGACTGAATAAGTGCTGTACCAAAGTAATTACGCCTTCAACATGATCTAAAGCAAAACAAGCAGACCGGGGCCTTCAGCCTCATGGGGTCCCTAAAGGGCCAGACATCAGACTAGACCCATGCATTTTTCTACCCCGGACCAATTTAACAGTGAATCCTGGCCATAAAACACCTTAGTAAGTTCTATCCATCGGCCTGGGTGAAATGCATTATGGGATTGAGTTAGGAAGGAAGAGGTAAACACTGTTGGTCTACTGGGATCAACTGCTCTGGAGAATTACTGCTAAAGACAGAGAAGGTTGGAAAAGAAAAGATCTATAAATTTTTTGTTGTTACTGTAGCTATTAATTGTAGACTACAACTTTTAAGTACAGAAGTAACAGTTACAGGACATATACGATGCAAAAGTGTACATTTAATTTACATTTTATTACGCATTTAGCCATGTTGTTCCCTCATCAAACATACCTGGAGTTGTATTAAGCTTCATTCACAAGTGTTTGGTGAATCCTGTTTCGTCCGCTACCCTCTGAGCATCAGACACAACAGGCACGTACAAGGACATGTATTTTTTATATATTTTATTTTTGTATAAATATACTACTTTAAACTCATAAGTGCCGATGTAGCCTGTTTTGCTGTTTAGTAAATCTAGCTGAAGTTGTACCAGAGTATGAGCATTTTAGTCAAACTGAACCAACCCACTAACCGTTATCACCTTGGTACAAAAGCCAATCTTTCAGAGGCAAACAAGGACTTTCTCTTTATCACCGTCACTACTTCCAACACGCGTCAGTGGGAGGATTACTGCGTATCCAGCAATGACAGCACATCATTACTTTCACAGGATTCACTCAATACGCTCATACAGTAAAGCACACTGGAGAACGCTTCAGATGGCCCCTCCCCTACAAGCGATTAAACTCACACTCACTGGAATATTTTGTCATAACTTAGGTGTTAGGCCATAAAAAAGGGTCTCTGAATTGAATTCAGAATCAATGGTGGCTGTTGGTAGACTTATTCACCTTACAGTGGCGCCACCACATGACATAATCCTTCTTCTGGTTGTATTAGTTATCACAGAGCTGCCAACCTTCACTTCTAGACAGTAGAAAATTACTTCTACACATACTAAATAGCAGTTTTCAGGGCGCCCAGGTAATCGATGCATTGTTGACTTTTTGGTGCACATGAAAATTGGACATTTTACACAAATCAAGCTACTTTATTGCATATTTTAGCAGCAAAACGTTTCCCACGTTCTCCACTTCAGTGAATGGAGTTTGATTACAACGGAAGTGAACATCCGTGAAAAATAAACAAAAGTGGTGAGCAGGTGGTGAAAGTCAGAAAAGCTTGGTTTGGTACGCAGTCTCCCATATACACACAAGAAGATTGTCCACTCCTTTTGTGCGTTGCAGGCTGGTCACGGTGCAATCTTCGATGTCTCGTCAACTGGATGAAGTGCATAGGGTGCTGGGTGAACGAGGAGTAGAAGGCGAGCAAGGTACCGCTGATTATGGAGGTGTTGACGGCGGCAGCAGGTACGCGCCCTGGGGGTGGAGGTAGGCGCGTGCAGTGGAGATGGCGTTTTGGGGATTGCGTTGATCAGTTGTGTGCACCACGGAGCGGACGTGAGTTTTTTCTGTCTCCAGTGTTTGTGGTGATTAAGCTAAAGAATTGGCTACGTTTGAAAATATATTTTTGAAAATATATTTTTTTAAGAAAGTTTGTTGTAAATGGTTACATGATGTGATGTTAATTTTTCCATTTGACGTTTGTTACACATAGTTTTTTTTAATAAAGTAGTCTTTTAAACACTAAAATGACCTGCGGTGTAATTGAAACACATAGAATGAGCCACTTGTGTCAGAGACTTAAACTTAACAGAAATTTTAGACAAAAAAGTTGAATGCTGTAATCCAACGGGTGTCGAGCAGTGTGACATGAAAAACATATATTCAAAAAATCAGGAACTGGTCTGGCATTTATGCAACAGGAAGAGCTTTGGGGTTCAGGGTTTAAGATAGGGTTGAATATAAAGAATTCTTATTTGTATTAAATCAAACTTAACCCTGCTTCATTTTTCATCTAAAAAGCTGTTCTAAATCTTAGACAGATTTAAACGCCAACTTCTGCCAACTGCAAACAACTTATTTCACATTTAATCTTATGTGGTTGAATGCATTGAAAAACATTGCCAGCGACAAGAGGACTCTAACACATCAAATATAAAGAGCAGTTGAGGGCCAGTGATACATTATGAAGTGGTGACTAACTTTCACACCGTTGCTGTTAAGATGGTCAGTGTATGATTATGTTAACTGCCTCTGTGTTCCAGAACAATCAGTATGGCAGCCGTTTGCAAGTGACTCATTTGTCCTCATGAGATTTCTCACTAAGCTTTGCTGTACAGAGGAGTGGAGCACTTCTGTCAAAAGGTTTGAAGGCTGTCTACTCTTCTGATGAAAAGCATGTCAAAAAGAAGATGAGCTAAAAGGATAGCCTTAGCTCTTGCATGTGAATTGGACTGAAAGAATTATGCTTGAAGAAGTATTTAAAATACCTGTTTACACAGGAATACAATGAACAAAGTTAAGATGGGGACAGGGGAAAAAGTGCACTCAATATGAGTGATCACTGCTACTTGTTTCTTCCAGGATTTTGGATGTGTGCACTCCCCCTGGTAGGCAGAAAGTGAGTACAGCAGGCGAGAGCAAGGTCTGTTAATTGCCATTTTATGGTCAATATTTCTGTTGATTTTGTTTTACATAACAAAACATGTCACCTACACTTTGTTTCTGGAACTGAGACAAAAATGATAGGAACAAAGTTAAAAGTGATCAGATTAATAAACCACCTATGACCCCAATTTTAAGCGGAGCGCCACATTTCCCCTGATCTATGCCAGATCCATGGCAATTATTATTATTAGAAACCCTTACAATAGACCAACATGGGGGCTGTGGAACTGTAAGGACAGGGTCTGACTAAAATCAGTCAAACACAGCCTTGAACCGCCACCTTAACGTGGTGGAGGGGTTTGAGCACCCGAATGATCCTAGGAACTATGTTGTCATCCCATCCCATCTTGGAGCCCGGCCTGGGGCTCAGGTGGTCAGGTCTTCCCCCATGGGGCATTGCGGCATTGGGGCCGTCTTCCCGTGAATTCACCACCTGAGAGTGGATCCAAAATGGGCCGGTGCAGAGAGATCTGGGCAGCAGTCGAAGGCGGTGGCCTCGACGCCCGGATCTCCGGACACAGAAACTAGCTCTGGAGACATGGAACGTCATCTCAGTGATGTGGGAAAGTGCCTGAGCTTGCGCAGGAGGTCGAGCATTGCCTCACCTCCACGCAGTTTTGGCTGTGGAACCCATCTCTTGCAAGGGAATGGAAATTGTTCCCTCATCAAAAACATACCTGGAGTTGTATTTAGCTTCATTCACAATAGTTTGATGACCGTACTTAGCGGGCTATGCAGTGCTCCTGAATAAAAGCCGCTCCAACGAAAATTACAAAGTAACAAGAAATTGTACATATATGGGCCACAAGTGTCAATAAGCCGCAGGTGCCCACGTTGTAAAATGAGATATTTACACACGGCGGTTGTCTTTTGAACTGGGGGTGTCCCCCCCGGTCTAATCACACTCATTTCTTAGTGAATATGAGTTGGATTGTAATAAAACAGTATTTTGAAGCTTAACAAACCGAAAACATATCACAGCTGTCCCTATTGTCCCATCTGTCCTAGAATCTCTGTGTGAGCTGATTTACCTGTGTCTGTGTCTTCATCTCCGGTTCAATCTGAGCTTGTGCTTAGCGAGTGAGTGTTACGTTGTAACATGAGATATTTACACAGAAATATGGTCCATTGCAGTGATGCAGGGGGCAGGTCTGCAGACCACCGAATATTGCATGTCTGCTCTCTGCATGTGTCTTGGCATTTCGCTGCGTCTAGATTAACTTCCTCATTAGACTAATTTCTCCGTGAATATGAGTCTGATTGTAATAAAACACACAGCGTTTTGAAGTTTAAAATACAGTGACCACTGTCCACTGACAGTCTTCTTCTACAGTGTATCAAATCCTTCCTGCTAGTGCCCCACGGTGGCCGTTAGCCAGTTATATTGCCGAAGGGTTCAAAGTGTGGGAAAAAAAGTAGCGGCTTAAAGTCCGAAAAGTATGGTAATCTTGTTAACAAGGTAATCTTCACTACTCCCTCACACTCAGCTTTAGTGTTGTTTGGGCTGGATTTAGAATGTGTGCGACCTCAAACTAGTAACCTATCATGTCACTAATTTGCAAAATTCTTCAGACAATATCGTGCCAAATGCTGTCCACTGCAGCCTTTCTTCATTGGAGAATGAGGTGCGCGCAGAGCTCGCCGATAGACACCAACAGTGCACGTGACTCACGCCACTCGCTCAACTCAAAACCTGGATGTGGAGATCATCATCCTCGAACAAACTCCACTCTCATTCTTGTGTAATATGACACAGCTGCGTCTCTTTTCCTTCTCCTCTCACCACGTCTGAATAGAAGCGCGACCTTGTTAGTTATTCCCAACAAAGACTAGTCTAAACTCATTCTACATTATGTCCTGTGGAGGACAGATAGATCTGGACCAGAATTTAATCAAAAAAGCATCTGTAGAAAAAGCAGCTGTAGTCTGAAAGGAGCCGACTGTGGCCGTGAATTAACTCAGTGGTACTTGGTCTGGGAGTGTGCTGAATGTATGTTTATTTATTTTTTTAATGCTTTTGTGTCTCAATTCAATTTCAGTGGTTAAGGGAAACACAGCTGAATAACTGTAGCCATAAAGGAAAAAGGCCCTCCAAAACATGCAGATATCCCAGTGTGGCCCACCCCATAGTCTATGGCTGTGTTTCCCAACCAGGGGGACAGTGGGATGATTTCAAGGTTTAAAAGAAGGTTAATGGACTTTTATCTATATAAAAAAAATGTCGTGTAATCCCTCATTCGTCCAGGAATGTTCAATTGTAGATTCAATTGTTTTAACAGACATTTCAACTCTCATCCGAGAGTCATTTTCAATCTGTGGATCTAGTCTGGCAACGACCCCACTGGGTGGAACCTCATGATAATAATTGTCTGTTTACAGTTTTGCTTGGAGAAGTGGGCCAAAATCCCTGCTGCAGTGTGTGAAATTTGGTCAAAAACTACAGGAAATGTTTGACCTTTGTAATTGTACACAAAGGCTTCCGTACCAAATATTAACATTGATTTTCTTAAGTGTTCAAATTCTTATTTGCTATAACAGACAAATTGTTTAAAAATCTTACAATTTGATTCCCGGATTATTATTTTTTAGATTCTGTCTCTGACAGTGGACATGCACCTAAAATGACAATTTCAGACCCCTCTATAATTTCTAAGTGGGAGAACTTGCAAAATCGCTGGGTGTTCAAATACTTATTTTTCTCAATGTAAGAGTGGCAAAATTAGATAATGAGGACCAAATATTATAAGTCAACCAGATTTTCGATATCATGGGCTAGTTTTCATATTTTTGACATTTTTTGAGAGCACTTTGGGCCAGTTTTATTTTGTGGACATGGCAACATTGTCCTCGGAGCACATGGCTCATTATTAAGCAGAGTAAACGTATGTGTTGTGCTGTGTGATGTAGGAGCAGCCACCAAAGTTAGTTTTACAAAAGTTCAGCTTTCACGCAAAAAGGCTAAATGAAGACATCAAAGAGGTAACACAAATGTCTTTTCTGTCAATATGACTGTTTTTATATAGTCTCCACAGTTTGTATTTTAGCTGCTCTGGGCATTAGCGGTAGCATTAGCGTTAGTATTACCCTCAAGTCAAAACAGTGCTGCTTGCATCTATGGGTCCTCATTCAGGAAAATACCGGTATCGGATCAGTGATACGGTCTGAGTACTCGCCGATGTAGATGCTGATACCTGGAAAAAATGTGTTGTATCACCCGACTCGTTCTTAGCATTTCTGCCTCAAATCACCTTTATTACAACTACGGGCCAACATTAGCATGACGGGTCAAGCTACTTTTTGTATACCTCTGCAGGGTAATTCTCTCTGTTGCTAGTAGATGGTGTGCTAACACCAAATCCTGATGAGGGAACGACTGACAGATGTAAAGCCATGTGTGGTTTTCATTAAGTTCTAAAACATGAGATTCCAAAGTTAAGGTACTCAGAAGCTCAGAACAATTACAATACATTTTCATTTTTTCATTTTCTACCGCTTGTTCCTGTTAGGTGTGACTGACGTTGGCCCTCCCTTGACAGGGGACAGCTCATCGCAGGGTTAACACAGTGACATAGACACACAGACAACCATTCACTGTCACATTCATTCACGAGAAGCAATTTACAGTTGCCAATTTACCTAATGCATGCATGTCTTTAGATGGTTGGAGGAAGCTTAGAGAACCCACGGTAACACGAGGAGGACATGCAGACCTCCTTATTGGGAGGCAGAGCTCTAACTGCTCTGCTACCATGCACCCCTACAATAACAATACAAAATATAATAATGCATAATATGTCTCCATTAAAACAGCGGAGAACAAGAATGTTGCGGTGGAGCTGTGAGAATTTTGAGCTGCAAATCTCCAGGTATGTTTTTGATGATATCCTATAATGGTTAACCTTTATTTATGTATTTATTTATTATAAGGACGGTGAATTGACCAACAGTACAACTGCCAGAGTTAGCCAAGAGGCTAGTTTTCATCTGTAGCCAGACGTACAGAAGGCCCTCTGGAAGAGGGATTATAGTTTAAAATAGAGAACGTCAATTAAAATGGGTTAGTATTGCACAGTTCAGACAAGTGCTTAAAAAAATCCAAATAGAGAAGCAATCACACCAAGCAAAGTACGTAGCTGCATTAGAATAAGTCACATTAACATTATGGGCCATATTTTGCCCCCCATGGTACCTTTCCTCCATTCATTCATTTTATTTATTTATACAGGGAAAACCCAATGAGAAAAGTTATCTTTTTCATGGGTACCCTGTTAAAACACAACACAAAATAAACAACAAACAAACACAGGATACTAAAACACAAATAAAAAATAAAACATTCAATAAAATTAACCAATTCATATAAACACATTTATACATACAATATGACTTAAAATGATATAAAACAAGTGCATCGGCACTGGCACGTTAACGGGAGCCTTTTCCAGGGGGTGGGGCCAGGTTGCTATTTTGCTACCTTGCCGACCTTAACTCTGGTAAAGAGGCTGGACTTGGCCTCTGGAGGCTGAAGTGGGATGTGCCAGTCCATACATAGTGACAATGTTTGAACCAATGACTGGCATTCAAAAGCAACTCCTGTGTGGGAGATGTTTGCAGTCATGCCTCATGTACAGGCAAACAAAGAGGTGAGCAATAACATTGCTTGATTTCCTGTTTCCTGTGTTCCCAAAATTAAAAAAAATACAATAAAATATTGAAATGCAGCCTCGGAGCGTTGTTTTTTTATTTCATTCACCATTATTTGTTTTTGCACAAGCAAACCCCGGCTCTTTTTTGTTTTTTGTTGGTGCCCTTCTTAGAGCAAATCAATGCAGCGAAAATTTGGGGTTATACAAATTACTAAGGCTTTGATATAGAGCGACCCATTGCATTTCCTTTCCCATCGGCTTGTGATTCCCCTTCACCGGGATTCAAGACTGCATACGGTATAGAATAGAAAAAGTAATGGATGGCTTTGCTGACATTTGCGCCAGCTGGGGGAAGAAAGGGATACACCAATAGATTCAGTGGTTCAATGTGCCTTTCCATATTGAGTCTTGAAATGCCTCTATGTGAAGGATAATAACAATGTCCTATTGAGCTGATCCCCAAGTCAAGGACTCATTCAGCGATGTCAAAATAAAAGATATACAACTCCACAAAGACACTCTCTTTCAATGTCATATGGTTGATGTGGAAAATAACATCGAACTAGGACAATTGCAAACCAGGGTCAATAGGATGAAACCAGGGACTATAACCAGGTACTGAACCAGGATTAAACCAGACCAATACCCATATGATAGTGAACATGGTAGTTTGGTAGTCGTAGATTAAAAGAAGTTAAAAGATTCCAATCTTGTTCTCCACAGTTCATTCTGATGTCTTAAGACACTTAGTCTAAGCTGTGGATCCAGACTGGTTTCCTCTGTTGTTACTACGTTTATATGCCAAGAAAACTGGATAACCGGCCTAGTCCAGTTCAAACAGATTATTCAAAAAAGTAGATTATTTTAGTTTTGTCTGTAAGAATGTCAAACGTTTTAGCATGTGCACTCTCACACCTGTGTTAAATCACTCCTTTCTGTCTGAATAAAGTTTGAAAGTGACTTTTTATTCACATGACACCGAGGACTTTTATAGCAGCTGCGTGTTCATGCACTGGAAATGCGTCTATGTGGACGCTGCATGCACTCAGCGAATGAAAAAAACAAAACGCATGAGCTTGCATCTGCACTTACATTTTTACCATACAATAAAAAAATAAAACATTTAATTGCTCTTAATGATTCATTGTTATATATATATATATATATATATATATATATATATATATATATATATATATATATATATATATATATATATATATATATATATATATATATATATATATATATATATATATATATTTATTTATTTATATTTATATTTATATTTATTTTTCATTTTTTGGTAGGTGTTGTGTGTGAGGAGTAAAGCTGTGGAGCCTTTCTGCTGCTTTTGCACAGATGCTGGTTTGGAGCTGGGATGAACTGGTTTTCCGTCGGTTCTGGCTGTTCTGGCTACGCTCCATCATATCTGTCACTGTCCTCTTTCCTTCATGTCTCTCACTCCCTGTTGAACCACAGAGGATAGACAGGACTGCCCCCTCTTGTCCATGTTACACATCCACATATGCGCGAATTTGATTGGTCTAGAGTTCCATAACAGTACGCTCATTGCTCATCTCCACGTGCATAAATTGTCAAGGCCTTAAGGTCACCGTGCATCGAAAAAAGTGTCAAACAACTTTAGAATCTGTCATCAACACACAATGCTCCTCTGATAAGAATAAACTTAAAACTTCATCAAACATCAAATTATTATCCTTGGCTCCTCTCTCTTTCAGTCAGATCATAAACACCATGACTGTTTCACCTTTTGAGCTCATTCTCAGTGGTTTTCTTGCTCCACTGGTCTGGCCTCCTCAGATTCACTGGGACCGGGCTCAAAGAGCTGTTTATACCTCAGGCATGAATTAGTGTTGTTTTTTTGTATGGAACAACTCGAGGCTAAAGCCGCAGACGGAGCCAGATTCACTTGTTAAGACTTGTTAAGCAAATTAGAAGGAAATCCCCCTTGATCTTGTGATAAACAGGCTTGTTTCCTGTGATAACTTTATATGTTGAACCGACACACTAAAGTAAAAGAAAGCTAGCGCAAGTTAGCGTCAGCTGTTTCCTGTTTATCAATGCACAGCACTTGCGTAAAGATTGGAAATGTAATGATTCCAGTCGCTAATGCATCTACATTATCCAAACCCAATGCATTACATAATGAGCCGTTAAAATTAAGTGACATAAATGCAGGAAAAGCTGAATAGTTTCTTGTTTACTCAAGCTTTGACCACGCGCCTTGTCGTTTTGTGAATTGCTGAGATCGGCCTCATAGAAGTATTTTTTAATCGGGGGGGGGCGGGGGGGGGCGAAACATCTTGTTTTTCTACAAATAGTGGCCGGATGACCATAACTGAATGATTAAATTCAGTTCAAATCAGGGTCATAAATCATTCGGCAACCTGCTTACATTTTCCTATGGAAACTGTTATGGAACAAGACAAGGCAAAGTAGACATAGCTTGTCATGTTAAGATCATGTAGGCATATGTTTTAAACTTGTTCTGGGCTACGGGCCATGTACAGTTGGGTTATGTACAGTTAGCGCATTAGGGGTGTAATTATTAGACTTTGAAGAAGCTCTGAGACAAAACAAGGAAACAATCTGTCCTCTCGGAATAAACTCTCTGAGGCCATTATTTTCACCATTACAATTACTATTAACCTGGGAAGGGTTTCTGTGTACATAAAGCACTTAAAAGGACACATATTATGCAGTATTTGTATTGTAATAGTCTTTAAACATGCTCTTGAGTACTTTTAGTTTGGCATCTCAGTTTTTTGTTTTTTTCACAACCTAAATTAAATTTGGATCTCTGCCGACTCAAACAACAGCAAAGGATATTCTCAGAGCCACGTCACAGATCGAGAAAACTTTAGTTATTGAGTGTTTTTGACTGTCAAAGCTGATGAGCGAAACGCATTGTGCCATTAAAAGAACCATGCCAAAGACCAGGGGGACCAGGGTCTGTCAGAACATGGCTAATACAGTATTTATTTGCGGTGTGGAGAGCAAATAACTTGAGACAAAGGCAGATCCTCGCATGTCCGAAAATCATTGAGCATAACATAATAGTTGGCTCTTTAATTGAATTCTTGATACTAGTAATGGTAACTTCTCCTGGATAGGTTTCGTCCAGCTCCTCTACCAAACTATAAAGCCATTGCTCAAGAGCTAAAGATGGGTCCGTCCTGAGAACCACAAACATAAAGTTGTTTTTTTTGCCGACGCAACCGATCTTTTAATTATTATTTTCCATCATTCATTATAAAACTGCCTAGCATGTAATCACTGGCTATAACTATTTCAAAGCTGTTTAAATCTTCCTCTTTCGTCCCCTGGTTTGTAGTGTAATTATGAAAATGATGCAGGTCACATAGTTTCACAGAAAATATATCATCATATCAGTCATAGCTGATTTATAGAATTTAAATGCAAAGCCGGTGACGTACAAATACTGTAACACTCAAGCTTAATTCATTTATGTGACTATTTTTCTAATGGGAGATCATGTATTTCTTTCAACTGAAATAGCACATGGAGCGTACAAAATATTTATAGTGTGTCTAAACATTAGTCCAACTGAAAATAGTACAGTCATAAATTAGATCTTGCATACATGTTAGCTGAACATAACACATTCCCCTTCAGTTCATCACTCTACTTTTAGTAATTTCCTCATCCTACTTGCACATGATTTAAAGACGCGCAAAGTAACTGCTTGTCTTAATGAATGTATACTGCATCCTTGCTGTTATTGAGTGTTTGTTATTGTCCTTCATGTTATGTGGCAAATGTTTCAAGACAAATTTCCCCCAGGCACAATGGTCACAAAAGATTATTCTATTCTATTCTATTCTATTCTATTCTACACTCTCCTTGAATGTTCATGTGGAATATATTTGCCAAGAAGCTGAAGTGCACAATTGGCTGTTTGTATAGGAGTACAATGTGTTTTTCCTTTCAGAGGAAATATGTTGTACAGTCACTATTTATCTGCATACTGTATTTGATTATTGTGACATTATTTACATGCATGCTCTCGATTCCATTTAGCGCAGTGCCCACTTCATAACTGGTGACAGGCATCTCACGCACCATTATGTGTCGGTTGGCCCTCATTTGCGGTCTGCACAGAGACCCACAACATCACACAGGGGTCGCGGGTGACTGGCGCCTATCCCGAGTGACTTTGGGCCTTAGGCGGGGTAGACTCTGGGCAGGAGCCAGCTCGTCGCAGGGTTTTGCTTAATTGCTGTCTATTGTGTTGTCATTTTTTTATGTTGTTTAGTCTTAACAGGGCGCTCTTATAAATGTAAATGATATATATGAGTACCACTGGGTCTGCATAGTAGATACAAGCGTTCATTCATACCTGTGGCAGTAGAACTATTAAAAACAATGGCAAATAATGTGTAGGGTGCACTTACATAAAAAAAAACAACAACACACATTCAAACCAGTCAAAAACTAAATCAAAAACAAATTGACGGAAACCACATTAAAACTGAAATTGCCCAGACATTTTGCTTATATCACCAAATAACCATCTTTAGAAGTACTGAAATTACCGGGAAACGCTTGACAAGGCTCCTCATTGTGACTGTGGGGAGGCTCTTTATACACAGAATTGCTATTATTGATTTGTGTGGACGTAATCACATGATGTCCTCTGCAGCTTTGGGCAGAGGGGAAAGTTGTTTGAGGACACTCTATTTACGACTGCTGTCCCGACGGTCAATGTGATCTGGAGCTGGTTCAGCCCCATAACTTTGAACTACGTGAACCCAATTTGCATCACTCAAAAGGGCCAGCGCGGAGGAGTATTTAGGACGGAAAATATGCATAAATCTGTTTGTAAACTCTGTCCAGTCTTCTAAGCTGTCATTCATGGTGGTATAATGGTTAGTATACCACAGGACCCTCTGAAAAATGCTAAACTACACTAGTGTCAAGCTAATATGCTGAAAGATACTTTTAGAGTCTTTTGAACGTTCACGACGGCAACGCAGATGGCCAGAACAGTTACGCAGTGCACCTTTAAATATATAAATAGACATCTATAAACCATAACTCCACCTCCGCTCATCGCCAGTCACACAAACTGTGAACTCAGAGGCAATTTGGGTTAAGTGTCTTGCCCAAAGCGATGTTCTGACACAGAGGCCCAACAAAGGGACTAAGCAACAAAATCCTATTATAAAATGTACAAAGATGGTATGCCTGGGGGGCCATAAAACATACAAGCTTTCCCCACATGTCCAACAGTATGCACTATACCCCAGGAACTTGTCCACATTTTGACACGTCATGACCACAAACTTAAATAAATTGTATTGGCATTTTGGGGAAAAGAGCAACACAAAGTAGCACAATAAAATAAATAAAACATTGAAAAAGGGCAGTAGTGCAGGAGTATTCAGGACCCCCCGAGTCAAGACTTTGTGGAACCGCCTTTCTCTGCCATCGCAAATCATTTTGACATTTTTTGCCCATTCTTCTTCGCAGTACAGCTCAAGGTCAGTCAGATTTGATGGAGAGCGATTGTGAACAGCAGACGCTACAGATTCTCAGCGTGATTAAGGAATGTGACGACACCATTCGAACACATGAATATGCTTCGTTTGAAACTGCCCCCACCGTGTTTGACAGCGGGGACGGTGTGTTCGGAGTCATGTGCCGTGGAAGTTTTCTGCCACACATAGCACTTTGCTTTTGTCATTTTTATTTATTTTTGTAGTGCACAACTGATAGTTAGATTCCCTGACCTGTGGACCTCTGCAGCTCCTCCAGAGTTGCAGAGTCTCTTGGCTGCTTCTCTGACCAGTGTTCTCCTTGTTCGGCCTGTACATTTTGGTGGACCCCTAACCTAACCCTAACCCTAGCACCTAACCTTCTTGGTAGGTTTGTAGTAGAGCCATACTCTTTCCATTTCCAGATGATGGATTGAACAGTGCTCTGTGAGATGTTCAAAGCTTGGGAACTCTTTTTAGAACCTAAATCTGCTTTAAACTTCTCCACAACTTTACCTTTGCTCCTTGGACTTGGACTTGGACTCACCCTTTTCCTAACAAACTTCTGCTGCTTTCACAGAACAGCTGCATGTAAACAGAGATTAGATCACACACAGGTGGACTCTGTTGAATTATTAGGCCAACGTTCAATCTTTCAGCAATCATCAAGCAACTTCTGACAGCAACTGGATGTACTCAGGGTAAAGGGGCTGAATACTTTTACACTTGGGGGCAATACGCTAGACTTTTCTTTCTTTCTTTCTTTCCCTTTTTTTTAATCTGTAAATCATGTCTAATTTATCTTCTACTTCACAATTGTGTGCCACTTTGTATTACTCTTTCACCAAAAATGTCATTTAAATTGATTTAAGTTTGTGGTTGGGTGTGACGGTACGAACACTTTTGCTTACTGTCTCTGTAACTGCCTTGTCTAATGAAGCCTTGGGCAAGAAAAATCTTTTAAAAAATCTTCAAAGGTCTTTCTTTATTTTGTGAAAGCTTCATAAAATGAGCGTTACCAGACATGATCGATGTTGGAAATGTCCAAATGCAACAGGTACCTAAATACTTGGATACATGCTTTATGGGACTGCCCTTTGGTTTTTCCACTATGGATGAAAGTGTTGTGTTTTTTACTTTTGCCTTAGAGTATTTCTTTTCAACCTCAGTGGTTTAGTTTCTGTTTTAAATGTATATTTCAATGATTATAAGAAAGTATCTTGCTAGTGCTTCGCCCGTTGTGCAGTAGGTAAGGGCGTGGCACATGTGCGGTTTCTGCCACTGCAGAGTCATGGGTTCATGTCCAGCCCTGGACGTTTGCCAACTGTCTATACCCCCTCTCTCCCCCACTTTCACACCACGACTGTACCATCAAATAAAGCCTTCAGGCCAGGAAAAAAGAAAAACATGTACTGGCGTGAGCAGGTACTGAACCTCTAACCTTAGGATTAAGGGGCAAACTACAGCCACCTGCTGTATCACGCCTGTTGTGACCAGCCATATGATGCGTCAGGTGAAGGGTCTCACTGCGCATCTATCCATCATGCAACTACTCGACTTACCTAATTTAACAAACCAAATTAATACCAATCATAACTTTTTCTACTTGGTGAAGATATTTTAGCTCAACTCAACTTTTTAATTCATTAAAATTTTGTATTCTGTTGCTCTTTCATTATTTTCAAACAAATTCCTGGCCCCCGCTGCTTGTTATTCACTAATGACTGAGCAGAGACTGATGAGATTTATTCTTTTCCCAAAAAATGTAATATGATAAGAAAGTCTCGTTGAAATGTAGTCTGACTGAAAAATAGTGAACTAATGAGACTTGGAGAAGCAAACGGGAGAAAGTAGAGAAAGAACAAGCACTTTTGAGACAGGGCCAGATCAAAAAGGTAAATTATGATTATTATTATTATTATTATTATTAGGAAATTATGCAAAAACATGTATGAACCAGTGCTGTAATAAGAGAAGCAGGCTGCCTTTTCCATTCGACAACATCGCTGTGGTGAGATCAGTCTAATAATGTCTGGGGAAAAGTATAATAGTAAGTCATTATCAGGTGATGTATCATAGAAAATATTTAAACTATAAAATAACATCTGGAGTTGTATTTTGTTTCATTTACACTTTCTTTCTGTTACCCTCATTTTAGGAGTTCTATTGTACCTAAAAACAGACACAAAGACATATAAATATCCAAGGATGCTAACGCTAGCTGTGAGCTAAATGCTACCGCAACGCTAGCTCCGCTTGCTGTATTTTAAACATCTACAGAACAATCTGTAGATGTTTAACAACGGGTTAACAACCTCCAGTCAGACTTAATTATGGCTCATCTTCTAGTTCTGTTCAAAATACCCATAATTCAACAGGAAACATCTTAAAATAGTAAATTAGTTGTGTTTTAAAAGCCTTGATAACTATATCTAATAGATGTCTCTGTTCATATGTCACTTCCTGTGACACCAGAACGTCCCCGCCCCCTTTTGGGTGAAAACAAACTTTGTTAACAGATAGGTGGGGGACACAAATTGTTAAAATTTTAGTGTGTTGCTCCAAAATATAACAAAATATTGATGCTGGCGACACATCAGCCATGGACAGAGAAGTTGGTGAATATTTTTATGTATATTTATTTATATTGTTTGTTTGGTTAAAATGTTCCCGGACTCCCCAGGTTTTTTGCCACCCCTGTCATAGCTTTCGCCCCTGCCTGGCCACCCCAGTAAAAAAAAATTATAGATCCGCACTGCACATATTTCAACATCTTACACAACGATGCATGTACACAATTCATGGCACAGACAAGTACTACTCAAAATTCCACAGTCTTGAATCCTTTCGTCTTGCTCCGTCTTCCCACCTCTGTATTTGTGGCTTTGTCAGTGCAACTGTTGAGCTCTAACCTCTTGCGCGTTATTGATTCAGAAAGGATTACGGCACGTCTCTTCGCTTCCACGCCGAGAGGGGCTTGATATGCAAACACAATCTCCATTTTGGTCAGCCACCTCGACGGCCGAGACATGTCCGTGCATACGAAACAAGTGAGGCCCTTGGAGGTAGTTCTAAGCAGGGGGTAAGGGGGTGCTCAAACGTGGCCCTAATGTTGTTTGGTTACTTTCGGGGGCTTTTATCGATCCACGGACATAGCAGAGAAGTAGACAGGGTTAGAGTGTACAGTGTTGGATTCAATAAAGGGCCTGTCACGTAAAAGCTAACTTAATAAAGTGCAGGTCGTTCTAGTTAACTGTGGAAATATGCTAATCTTACTGCAGATAGTAGCATTAGCAGGGGGGATAATACAATCTGAAGTTGTGTCCTCTTAACAAGGGATTCAATTAATGTATTAAGTATATGAATTAGTGTTAAAATGTAATAAATAAGAGGAAAAGCAATAACTTGTATTTAACTATTCACTCAGTTATGCATTAATATTAAAGGGCACCTATTATGCCCTTATGCATAAACTATAATTTACTTTTTGTGCTATAATACTATTCTCTCCTCAAAAACATACCTGGAGTTGTATTTAGCTTCAGTCATGCTAATTTCAGTATTCCTGTTTATGATTTGTTCTCCTTCAGAGCCTCAGAAAACCCAGGATTATGATTGGATGTTTGGGTAAAATAGCTTTTGTTTGTAATTCCCTTTGCTGCCAGTAGATAGGGAGCCAACAGCAATCCTGATTAGGGAACGCCCGATCGAAAGTCATGGTTTTAGATACATTACATTACATTACATAATTTTAAGTTCTAAAACATGAGATGCTAAAGGAAAGATACTCAAGAGCATGTTTGAGAATAATGCGTAATGTGTCCTTTTTAAAGCTGCACTGTGTAACTTTTCTGCAACCACCTGCTTGTCTCCATGGCGATGTTATTGTTTCGTTTTGTTTTTTCCTGCAATTGAATACATGCATGGATATATATATATATGTTTAATGCCTACTGTGGAACATTTCAGGCAAAGCAATAACATCTCCCTGGAGACAAGCATGTGATATACCACCCACCGGGAAAGTTAATAATATGTTTTCGAATAATTCCAAATATGATTAGATTAACTTTTATTTCACATGGCGTTGGACAGATTGCCACTGTTAAACAGTTTTCCCGCTCTCTGTAATTTGAGCGTTGATAATATTATACTCGTAATTTACTTCATTAGACTGAGATGAGTCCGCCGCAGTGAGGGGGGTTTCACGCTTTGAGCTGACATCGCAATTAAATTAAAATCAGGCAATAACAGTGTACTGGGGGGTCAAACAGTCAAGACAGGAAGTTTACACCTCATTCACCCACATTCTGTCATTTATTGTAATCATTGCAGAGGGGTATAGGCCATTGTACCTACTTTACTAACTAATAAATCAGTTGTATTAGGAAGTTTAAAAAATATATATAATAAAAAAAGAAAAGACAATTACTCATACTAATACAGTTCACAGTTTTGAAAGTTATTTCTAACTTTACTATTTCATTCCTCGAATCCTAATTATTAGACTGTAGCCTTAGCAACAACAACTAGCATGCTAACATTGCACTTCGGAGGATTATAATTAGATGCAGACAGCACACCCCGCTGTTGTAGCTTTGTAACTCCTTCCAAATGAAACCCAGGGCCTCATCGTTGAGTTGCTTCAAGTACTTCATCATGAGCATTCCTATTGTGTCATTACATATCCTGTATGTATCGACTGCTTGATGCCCATTTTCCATGCCTTTGTTGGAAATTGGAATTTGTAATCAATTCTATCCTTTCCCTATTATTACAACACTACCACCCAAGGGCTAAGTCAAAGTATCATGAGACAATGTTTGTAGTGGTTGAAACATTGATTTTTATAGAAGTAAAGCGCTGTTAAGAGGTCTTGGAGAGGCCTAACATTAGAAGCACATGTGGAGCACTATGTAGTATAATGTAGATATATGTATAATTGGTTCCTTTGGACAAACCTCTGGGACGACTGTAGAAAAAGATTCAGTTCTACATCTGTTTTCTTCAGGTTTAGCTTTGACAGGTTGTAATGAATTGACAGTAAAAAAAACATATAGTTTGCCCCTTTTTGTATCAGTCAGTTTTGTCAGTTTGATCTTTACTCTACCTAGTTCACTGCCTCCAAAGTGCAGAATTTCAACTTTTATGGTACAAAACAGACTGACTGACCCCAAAATATATTCCAGATTTGAAGAGTACTGGGGCTTATACTGTACGTATGAAACACCACTGTAGCCTCTCAAAGGGAAATGTGTCAAATTGGGGTGGGTCAGTTGTTTTCACCAGGGCAGTGATGTGTCCTGATTGAGTCAAAACTGAACCAAGAAACCTGCTGTACCCTGACCTCTGCTGTCAATCAACGTTCTCCATCAAAGCAAAGCAGTGCTAATGGGTACTTTGTCAAAAACTGTATCACCCTGCATCAGAAGGCAACATTGATTGACCTGCAATGTACGCTAGCTTTCTAAATATTAGTTTTTTATTTGTTTATGGTCATAACAAGGTGAAAAGTTACCTCATTTAAAATATTTAGTCTATCTGGGCTAAGTACCAGTAGCCAATACAAGGCCATTGACAAAACATTGTATTCATTTTCTTTTTCTGACAATTGAATAAACCTCCAACATTAATATAGATATCTTTAAATTGTTTTTTTTATAATTAGGATTATTATTATTAATATTATTATTATTATTATTATTATTATTATTATTATTATCATTATCATTATCATTATCATTATTATTATTATTATTATCATTATCATTATTATTATTATTATCATTATTATTATTATCGCTATTATTATTATTATTTTAAACTCCGTTGCAATCTTCCAATCCAAATAAATGTCTTTCTTTAATTAGTTATAGCCTTATATGAGGATGTCAAAAATATCTAAACATTTACTATTACTTTCAAAAGACAATCTACTTTTCAGTCAACATCTTATTACAGTTGTGCCCTAGTTTTCCTCCAAACTTTGCTTAAACAAATCCCCATCTGCTTCATCGGATCTCCAAATATCTTATTTCCAAATAGCCCATTCCATTTGACACTCTTTAGATCAATTCTTCTGTTAGTGCTTTCTCTCCCAGAATTTCTACCCGGGATTTGTGTTCATTAGCATTCATGGTGCGTTCAAGTCCCCTGGTTTGCTGCAGCGCTCTGCCGGAGGTGACATCTGGAAAGCTCCTCTGGGACAAGAATTAACCATGAGAAGTGTGATTAAAGATGGGAGCAGTGCAGAGGGGAGGTGTGGTGTTATAGCGTAATTAGAAGCCTTGACAGAGCATAGGCCTGAACTCGAAGGAGGCAAATGCTTCATACAGCAAATAACATGTCAGGAAATATTGACCAGGAAGAAACCTAATCTAAAAGCGGTATTTATGGTGAATAAGCAAGAATCCAAAGTAAATTAAAACTAAATTGAGGGAGGGTTGGTGTAATTCCTCATTTGTCCAGGAGTGCTCCATTGTAGAAAAGGATTCACGTGTAGTCAGCTGGACAACATTTTTTATTTGAAATGTCTGTATTTTGAGTTTGCAGACCAGGTCCGCAGATTGAGTTTCGACTTTTGAGTTTATGAAGAGAGCTTAGATACAGTAAATGACTCACTGAATACACTAATTCTATGTAAATAGGCAAATTGCAGAGTGAAAAAGATAACTGTCAATCTCACAACTAGAAAACACAACTCAAGCATTTGGTTCATGCTTGTGGCCATGCATTTAAAAGCAGATATAAACCAAAATACAAAATAGGCTATATGTAATTAATATATTGCTTCGGACTTGTATGCTCCTCACAATTGTTTAATGTTTTAACATGTTAAGATATTGTCTTCACCCTCATCAAAAACATACCAGGAGTTGTATTTAATTTCATTCACACTTGTTTCACTAATCCTGTTTATGGGGTCATCTTGTCCTAATCCTCAAAAAACGCTCAGTTTCAAATTTCTAAATTGTGGCCGTCAAAGGTGGAAATCCGGACGACTCCTGAGCAGTTTTCAAGTTAACAAATCATCACCAGTTCTGGGCATTTCTGTTGTCAAATCATGTTTGACTGTTTGCTTTGTATTAGCATGTCGGGGTAAGCTAGCTTTTGTTTAGTTTTTTCCCCATAGTAATTTCCTCTGCTGACCAGTAGATGGATGTTTGCAGGTCAATGACATCAGGACGACAGGTTTTCCAAGTCTCACTGTTATTTGAACATTTAGACTTTGAAGAGTTTGAAAGTCACAGGACAGGAAGAAGATAAGTATTCATTTATGCTATAGTTGTTTACATAAAATCCCCAAACCTTTAATACAATCGAACCAAAACGTAAAGTTATGCTCCTCATTTCTCACATGTTGCTGAACATTTGAGCCTTTTAAAGCTGCTGCACTTCCATACCCATAGATTTCTCGCGTGGCATCTACAACCTTTATTCCTTTGATGAAGTGGCCCCCGTATCTCAAAGATTAGAGCCACATTGTCCCTACTGCTGCTTGTACTGCCACACAAGAATAGCCTTTTCCATTTGTATGTTCACTCAAAGCCAGCAGTGACTTAGAGTAGAATTGTTTTTTCTTATATGGAAGTGTCCTCGGGAGACGAGGAAGAACAGGAAATCCATCACAAGCTGGACAAATAATAGCTTTTTTGTGGCGTAGGAGTAAGCAACAAACAACTATCTACTTTGCCAATGTGATCACATCTTTCACTGCTAGTTCAGAAACACTCATTCAGCTTGTGTAATAGTATTATGTTTGCAAAAGTTTATGATCATTTTTGCAACATGTGGACTGACTGGTTTATTTATGACTCATGACAAACATTTTAAATTATGTAAAAGATTTTGTTTTCATTCTCAAGCTGATTATGCAATCAAAAATCAGACGGAGCTCCTCCTTGGGTTGCCAGATCATACAACTAATGCAGTTTGCTCTCTAAACCAGAATGTTTGTTACAGCATGGGGTGTTCATGGTTTACCTGATTAACTAGCGCATTTCATTTGGCCTTGTTTTCTATTTATGTTATATATATATATATATATATATATATATATAGTAATATACTATAATATGTAATACACAATTTTGACACCAGAGAGCGTTGAAGTGGCCTCATACAACTGTGACATCTCTGAGTTTGCTGAACTCCAATAATAATGGATTAATCTCATAAAGATTGAGCATACCATACTCATTGTAATCATATATGGTTTATTTAACATGGATTTCACGTTGGTGAAAAAAACAGATTGGATTATTCAGCTTTTTGCCGGAGAGCTTTTAACAACTCAAGCTCTACAAAGACAGTATTGCCACTTTGTTGAAATAACATTTTTTTTAAAGTATTACCCTTGTTACAGCCATTACCTTTTAAAATCTATTATTTCATTTCAAATCTTATTTTCCCCCCCTTTAAATTAAGCCGTTTCAGTCGGACGAAGACAAATTGACTATTACAAATTGTGTTTAAACATTTATCAGGTTAATGAAGCAACTCTAATGTTGTTTGCATATCATTAATTTAAAATTTTGAGTAAGCCCTAACTCTTTCATTCTCAATTTGTTAATACAGTGTTAAGACGAGCACTAGCAATTTTTCTGAGTTCTCCGTGTATTACCAAATGAGTATTACCAAATATCATTGTTTTATGTTGCGCCTTAATGCCGAGACAAGTTCCTATGTTTGTGAATTTTGTTAATTGACAATGGCAATAAACCCCTTCTGAGTACTACCACCCATTGTCAACCATTTTCACATTTAAACACATTTTACACATACGCTGGTTCTGCTTTTGCGTCTTCGATCACGTCACCATGAGAATTCACTTCAGACAGTTCACGGAGGAGTAGGAGGATGTTTGTCAGGTCACTCTCATTACGGCAAGTTTTCTGTCAAGATTCAGACTGAAAGTTAGACAAGACCGGTTTGACATTTGGTGAAAGCATCCGTGGAGACGAAAAAAAACTAAAACTATTGATAGACGTTCAGGTTTAAATGCCAGCGCTCTGGAGTGTCATTGATGTTGGGTGGCACTGTGGCTTCCAGCAGTAAGCTTGTAGGGGAAATTCTCTGCATGGAACGAACGACAATGAGTATCGATTTTAATAATACTTTGTGTTAGAAAGATTGTCAGTTGTTGCAAAGAAGACTAAACCAGTGTATACTATACCTAAAAGGCTCAATAATTATCAATTCAATAATAAATCTCTTACAACAAAAAGGACAGAGGAAATGTTTGATATTTTATTCAGTGTTTGAGACGCGCTCTTATTGAAAATTGACGTAAAATTTCAAATTTGTACGGATTTCTTGGAATGAAAGATAAATCAGGCTTAAAATTAGACATCAACAAATACTTCAGTACGATCCGTCATACTCTTGTTAAGTGTTAAGAGCTGAGCTTTATGTCTATGGGAGAAAAATGCACTTTAGAAAAAAATAAACGCCTTTGAAGTTATAATGTCCTATATAAAAGTATGGTTTCAAGTGGATTAAATGAAACAATAAAACCTCTTGAGGTGAAGCTTTGACACTTCTGTTTCCCTGTGAAAGCCTGCTCAGGATCACACCAATAAACAGGAAGCTGAAACCCATGAAACCATGAATATTGTTTAAAGGACAAATATGAATGAATGAATCCTGGTTAGAAAGTCCTCTCCCCTCCGAGCGTCAAAAATGCTCCATTCTGAATTTCCAAGTTTTTAAGTCCTTAAATCATCGTCAGACTTGTTCCGAGAAGTTTTGCTTCAAATCACGATCATTACAACTGCGTGGCTACAACAGAATGTCGGGGCAAGCCAACATATTTTCAAATCTTTTACATATGTAATTCCCTCTGCAGCCAGTTGATAGATCCAAAGGTCAGTTCCTGGCGTAGGAAAAGCCAGTGACATAAAGTATGAGGTGCCAAAGTAAAGGTACTCAAGAGTATGTGTTCGAGCCAGACTGGTTAGCTACCGTGTTGCCTGCTGGTGGTAAACTGTTTAACTCCAGTACAAATATATTGTAAAAGCAGCTCTTAGGGTCAAGATCTATCTGTCTAAGGACACAGGACGCTGGGACATTTCCAAGTCCCTATGAACACTGTTTATTTTGTTTTCCACTGTAGCCCCTCGAGGCAACTACTGTTGTGATTTTGGGCGTTACAAAAATAAATTGAATTGAATTGAATTGAATTGAAGATCAGAATGCTGTCTACATGTTTTATTCTTTGCAAAGCAGGAAGTGCACCTTATAGCGTGCTAATGTTTGTTTGTTAGCTTTACCTGCTATAAGTCCCAGGTCACTAATAGGCGGACTCCGGACCTGGACCCGAACCTCTGACACGAAACTTTTGAGTTAGTTAGTGTAAACCGAGCAGTCAGGAGAACAAGCAGTGCAGCCTCCCTGTGTTGGAGATGAGCGGGTTCTTGGGTCCCTCAGCCAAGAATCAGATCATTTCATTTCTATATTCTAGTGCATTTTAGCAATAAAACTCATTATGTTTATTATGAGGGCCCCCCGCAGTCCCTACATTTCCTTGCTTCGCCCCTGCGCCAACATCACCCGGAGCCCTCCACCTGATCTTCTGCCAAACAGATCAAGGCTCTAGATAGCGCTAGAGGCTGCAAACTATTGATGCTTTCTCTTACATTTATGAAAACATGATTTACAGGAACCAGCTCCGGGGTTCGCCGCACCAGTGGTCACATCGCACGTTTCATTCTCTCTTTTTCACGGTTTCTAATTGAATATGAGGCTAATTTTTGTAATCTAAAGACCGTTTTGCTCCTTGTGGTTCGTAGAATACGTATGGGATCATAATTGATCCCAGCTGTGCCCCTGATCTGTCTGCGTCTTATTTAAACTATGACTTGTGTAGCTGCCCCGGCGCTTCTCAAACTCAAAGAGAGAAGCGACACTCGATGCCCTACGCACTGCGCCTTATGTGCGTAATGGGAGCGGCGACACTGGGTCACTGTCAGCCTTTTATGAGCCGGCCCAGCACATCCCGCTATGAAATGATCCTTTCTCGGCCCGACCCGCACCACGAGCTTGTGCGTCGCTGTCCGTCAGATTGCAGCGCGGCGTGAGAAGGCTTGAACAGCGGGAGATGTCTGTTTTACTCTGACTGAATAAGAAAGAAGCGTGGCTCTGACTGATGAGCGAGTTCTCTTTGCAACTCTTAACTTTTCTGCGACGAGAGGAATGTAAAGGTTTCTTCATGTAACGCCAATCAGCCAATCACGTCGCTGCATTCAGTGCCGTTTTGTGCAGAAGACAGTCAGTCGGAGTCCGGTGTGTATACATTGGTATAGTTGTATGTGCATTCAGTCACGTGTACGGTCACATGCGCACGAATGCCATCCGTCTGACAGCCCATTGTTATTCTGCCTCCTCTTGGATGTTGTCTATTTGTCGGCTTCCATTGGAGCATTACGACCTAAATGGAGGTGAGGGTACATAACAGGGGAGTGCGTGGGAGTGCTTTTGATCACTCTGACACTCTGATCCGCTGCATCACGGTTGCGTCTCTGTCGGTTTACACAGCGGGGCTCAATTATCACAGACAATTCAGTAATGCGAGGGCCGTTGCAACCACAGAGGAGCCAAGGCCAGGGAACAAAGGCTGTTGGTGTGCCATAGGTTTAAATATGCATTCACATATAGTCATAGTTGGTCATCTATACTTTATTTCTACTTAGGTAATATATTTTACAATGTAGTATTACTCTCAGGCTACTTGAGTAAAAGTTTTGGTTCCTCTTCCCACTGTGCGTACGTCTACAAGTGATAAAAGCTTTATCTGTCCCTGGTTAAATGATTTAAACATTGGTGTATTTTTTGTGTTGCGCCTTTAGTTGTAATTTTGTTTTGACCATTAACCTTCTCATTACATTCATTCAGTTACTTTCAATTACTCTTACTAACTCAGTTTCCCCAAGTGCTTTTTTACTCTTACGTGTGTAATTTCTTGGGCCACTACTTTGTACTAAATGTTTATGTCTTTGTATTCCTGCAAAAAAGGTGAGTGCAACCCAGTGGTGAAATCTGTGCTTAAGTCAATTTTACAGTGGATACTTTTTGATTTTACTTTATTTTACTGAATTGGACCAAAATGGCAATATGTTTTTTCTTAAGGTTGAAGACATGCTGAAGACGTGGGTTTGTTGTTGTTGGCTTTTTGTTTTTTGTTTTTTTCTTTCTTTTGTTTATGGAGACATCTGGCTCTTTTTTAAGAGGTAAATTACTTACCAATAATCACAATTTGACCATTCAACAGTAAATATGACTTTATTACTTTCTTACATATATATTTAACGGGATAATTTTACTTTTACATGAGTATTTGTTTTTGCTCTCACTGTAAGTCTGTCATTTTACCTAAGTAACAAAATGGAGTACTTCTTCCAACCCTAAGGAAAGATGACAGTTGGCGTAGGAGGTGTTTTTTTATTTTTCTTACGTTTTTTTTTCTGGCCCAAAGGCTTTATTGGGGAAGAAAGTTGTCGCGTGAAATGGGCAGAGAGAGTGTAGAGACATTCAGCAAAAGGTCAACTGCGGGGAAGTGAACTCACGAGGTAGTTACAACCACATATGTAATAAAACAACTCAAACGACAATAAAACGACAAATAATCAGCTCGCTTGTCGTACTTTTTAGCAGGTTCTTTCGGAAAATCGATGCTTAGAATTGACTTTTACTTACAGGTAATTACTTGTAAGCGATTAACAAGAGAAAAGATTCCTAAAAATAGAAGTAATCTGCCCTGACTTTTTGTCTCGATAAATCTGATGACAGCGAATGTTACGTTACAAAATGCTCATAAAGAGCCCGTCAACATTGGAGTCGTAGATCTCTTTCCCCAACAATGAAAAAGCGTTTCACTTGTCTACGTGTCAAATTCAGGCTTAATAATAATGCCGACCGCGCTAGTAAACCTCACTTCCAGGGGGCGCTGCAGAGTTAACAATGACAGGTCAAAGTCATTTAGTCTTTGAGTGTTTTATTGGAGGCTTAGATTGTGTTTATAAGGGACACGTGAAGGAGAAGCTCTCTTGGAACGCCTGGTTTGCCCCTCTGTCTCTGTGCGTTGGTGACGTCGCATAGTCTCCGTGACAACCTCCCATTTGTGTGAAAAATATCTTAGTTTCCCCGACACGATGGGCTAAATGCAAAGCAGTCTCTGAAATGTTAGGTCCATGTTTAGTCCTGACTCTAGGCACCAGCAGGAGGCCGGGCCATGTTTAGTCCTGACCATGGGCACCAGCAGGAGGTCCAGACTCTGGGCACCAGCAGGAGGCCGGTCCATGTTTAGTCCTGACTCTGGGCACCACCAGCAGGAGGCCGGGCCATGTTTAGTCCAGACTCTGGGCACCAGCAGGAGGCTGGTCCATGTTTAGTCCAGACTCTGGGCACCAGCAGGAGGCCGGTCCATGTTTAGTCCTGACCATGGGCACCAGCAGGAGGCCGGTCCATGCTTAGTCCTGACTCTGGGCACCAGCAGGAGGCCGGTCCATGTTTAGTCCAGACTCTGGGCACCAGCAGGAGGCTGGGCCATGTTTAGTCCAGACTCTGGCACCAGCAGGAGGCCGGTCCATGTTTAGTCCTGACTCTGGGCACCAGCCAGGAGGCCGGTCCATGTTTAGTCCAGACTCTGGGCACCAGCAGGAGGCCGGTCCATGTTTAGTCCAGACTCTGGGCACCAGCAGGAGGCCGGTCCATGTTTAGTCCAGACTCTGGGCACCAGCAGGAGGCCGGGCCATGTTTAAGTCCAGACTCGGGCACCAGCAGGGCCGGTCCCATGTTATAGTCCAGATCCATGTTTAGTCCTGACCATGGGCACCAGCAGGAGGCCGGTCCATGCTTAGTCCTGACTCTGGCACCAGCAGGAGGCCGGTCCATGTTTAGTCCAGACTCTGGGGGGTAAATGGGATTGATAATTGCCTCGGGAGGTTTTTGGCCCTGTCTGGCACAAGGATTGATAATGAAGCACAGATCATTTCCATGGCAGCGAGCAGTGAGGGGAGAGTGAGGGGAGACTCCAGGCTGTAGGCTTTTAAAGAAGACCAGACTGAACATGTGCTGTAAGGAAAAGGCTCCATGGTGACAAAGTGGTTAGAACACAGTTAGAAGGTCTCAAGTTCGATTCCTTAATCGAGTGAAACCATTCTTTGGTACCACTAATTGATATTGCTTTGGAATCTTAAACCGTTTGATATTAACTGTTTCTATCTCCAAAAGGCAGCCAACCAAACCAGGCCAAGTTACAGGTAAAAAAAATGTCATTTGGCATTACATTTTCTAATATTCATTTTTCTCAGTATTCAAATTAATACACCAGAAAAACCCTTTATTGTCTATGTAAAAATGTTTCCGCTTTAGTGTTTATCTTGAGAGTATTCATTGTCTCATATGAAATATGTCTTTCTTTCTTTACTTGTTTTCCTTTCTTTATTTTTTTTACTTTATTTTTTCTCTATTTGTTTTTGTTTTTCAATTTATTTCTTCTCTTGTGTTCTGTTTTCTTTTTGCTTTATACTTTTTTGGTGTTCTTTCTTTCTTGACTTGTGTTCCGTTATCATTTTCTTTCTTTGCTTGTTTTTCTTCCTTTCTTTCTTTCTTTCCTTGTTTGTCATTTTCTTTCTTTCTTGCCTTGTTTTTCGATCTCTTTCTTTGGTTCTCGATCCGGTCTCTCCAACAATACTCCTGTCCTGCACTTCTACTCCTTCTGTGAGTACTTTTTCCTCGTTGTATTCTGAGTGTATCGCCGTTGCGTTCGTCAGTGTCCAAAGTAAACGGCTGCCCTCCTCGCACGTCCGTCCTTCAGTGTGTAAACAGGAGCGGTCAGCGGGCACTTCAATCCATTCCCCATTGATTTCCAATACACAACAGACAGATTGACCAGGAGAGTAAAACCATGCACACTCACACTGCCCCCTACTGGTTATTTACTATGTATAGCATTCACGTCCTAAAGTTTGATGTTAAAATCTAACATGGGCTGGGGTGCAAACAGATAATTGTGTGGAATCTGATTTTCTTTAGTGGTTCCCAACATACTTTAAATCTTGTTGTTTTAAGTCCTGTCACTGCTTGTCACATCTTAAGTCATTTGAACACTGGTATAATGTGTAAACTGAGTGTGTTTTAATTCCATAGCAGTTTCAGTAACTATAGAGATACATCTACATCTACCTTAAGCATGCATTTGTTTAAGCTTTTTATTATTATCATTTTGCAAAGACTGTGCACGTCCAGAGGTGGCACAAATGCACTTAACCTTCACAACAAGATCAACTTTTGTTCACAAACGTTGGGAGAATCCATCTTGTCAGTCTCCCGCTGTTGATTTAGATTGTAATAGGGCCTGAACCACCAATCACAGGGCAGCATTGTGGTTCGGTGACACAAACAAAAACAAACCAAAACAAGCAGACTTGTACTGAGAAAGAGGAGAACCTTCCAGAAGAACAACCCTTTCTGCAGCACTCTACCAATCAGGCCTGTATTTTTGAGTAGCCAGACGTAAAACACCCCTCAGTCAAAGGCACATGGCAGCCGCCTGGAGTTTGCAAAAAAGCCACCTGAAGGACTAAAAGACAATGAGAAACAAAAATCTGGTCTGATGAAACAAAGATTGAACTCTTTGGTTTGAATAGCAAGCGTCATGTCTGGAGTAAACCAGGCACCGCTCATTACCTGGCAAGTACCATCCCTACAGACAAGCATGGTGGTGGCAGCATCTTGCTGGGGGTGTTTTACAGCAGCAGGAACAGGGAGACTACTCAGGATCAACAGAAAGATGAATGCAGCAGTGTACAGAGACATCCTTGATGTAAACCTGATCCAGAGCGCTCTGGACCTCAGACTGGGGCAAAAGTTCCTCATCCAACAAGAGCCCAGACTTGAACCCAACTGAACATCTCTGGAGAGATCTGAAAATGGCTGTGAACCGATGCTCTCCATCCAACCTGGTGGAGCTTGAGAGGTTCTGCAAAGAAGAATGGGTGAAACTGCTCATAAATAGGTGTTCCAAGCTTGTAGCGTTATACTAGGCTGAAAAGGAGCTTCAAAACAAACCATCTTCATGTTGTCATTATTGGGTATTGTTTGTAGAATATCGAGGCAAATAATGAATTTAATTGATTTTGAAATAAAGGCTGAAATATAAAATGTGGAAAAATACTTTCCGGATGCACTGTATATCAAAGAGCCAAGTTACAGTTGGACCCCCATATCGCTCCGAAGATGTTTGCTCTTGTTCATAATAGTGTAAACAATGAGGCTACAATAGAACAAGGACTTCCACATTAAGGTTTATAAATCTCCTCAAGGGATTTACTACATTTGAACTTGTTTGGATCAATGATGGACAAACATGGAAGGGGCTGGACATGTTCAGTCAACACCTCAATGGAAGACCTTAGCATCCCCTTGTGCATCACTCACCCTCAGCTTTACAATATGCATTTGTTTACAGGTTGCAAAAGCAGATGGGAAATGAGACTGTAAATAATCTTAATCATAACACTAAATTATTGTCAAACATTGTTGCGAATGACATGAAATTAGGCTTGCAATTGGACAAAAGACAGAACCATTTGCATAGTCCAACAGTACACTCTAGTGACCAGTATCCGTTACTGCAACCATAATCTTTTGTCATATCCACTGATGACCTATAGGGGGTGTGTCTCTATCACTCCCTGTCATGTCACAGTTAACATCATATTTCCTATAGAGGATTTTAAGGACCACGTTGATAATAATAAAGCATTTATTAAAAGAACATCTAAATTATGTTTCAAATGTAATATTAATGTGTGGTTTACAAGTCTATTTATCATCATCTTATTTCAATTAGAAATAGTTAACATATTTTTTAAAACTAAAATGAAATTATGCATTTAAAACACAATTTAACAATACATTAATTGATTCAGCTATAACATTTTAATTTAATACAAACATTTTTTAAAATCGTTTTTAACTCTCATTTAATTGTTAAATTATAACCAAATGGTAAAATAGATGAATGAATTATATATTTTTAAAAATCGTTTCAAAAACAAATTGCCGGTTGTTGAACAAAGTCAGAATAATGCATCCTCTCCAGCTCCAGTGTCCCCGTTGCCGGAGCCAGAAGATCAGTTAGATCCAGCTTCAGAGTCGATATGTACATACGCTTGCATCGAGAAACCCTAAGAAAATTAGCATTTTTGCATTAATAAAATATGTTAATTTCATGTATTATCATGTTATCCAATGTAACTGGGTGTAGTGGCATGTGAAGAAAGGAGACTGAAGGCCATGGCACCAAAGTAAGAGACCATTGTGCTGTTTTAAAAGGGGGGTATAAAGGGAGGCAGGACGGGTCGGCTTATTCAACACCGTTGTAATTTATAATTCTGCTACAAAACACATTTAACATTGTATTATAAGATTTTGCTTTTATATTGGTAACTTCCTGTGTGACCGGAAGTAGCAGTGAGACAAAAATCTACAGAAAAGAAAAGACGCAGATAAAGTGAAATACGGCTAAAAACATATGTCGAGTGTTGTTCAAACACAAGGATATAGCTACAGTCGACGGGGGAAGAAGGTGTGTAGTAGAAATGGATGTATATTTGAGTAATTTGAATACAAATGTGTAGTAAAACGGTTATACTAATGTAATGAGCTAGTAATGCGGTTGTTATAAAGACAAAACGTAATGTTATTTGTTTGTTCTTGTCGGTTGAATGGCACGGAAAGTACGCAATAAATCAAATTTGTATCACTTCCGGCCATCTCAATTCGACTGGAAGCTACACGTTTCCTTTTATCCACTCTTTACGTTTTCTGTGGTCCTTTTGCTCCTCCGACGTAAAACAGTGCAAATGAGCTCAGGAGGGAACGCCCTGATCTGGGTTACCTGGCTACGGCTGGACCAATCAGAAGTAGTGGCCTGAAGTCGGACATCGGAAAGGACTCATTTTTGCCTCAAACAAGACAGTAAGTCACTTTTTAAATCACACCGCCGTATGTATTAACCAATGCGACGTCCGTTTTCATAGATGAGCCAGTGTGGGTACAGAAATGTTTGCAAGATATTCAGAAAACATGATGTTAACGTTAGTTAGCACCTTATGCTAGCGGACCGTTTCTTGCTAACAAGAGTAGGCGGAAATCACGGGGACCCCCTTTGCAGACTGGTGTCCTCCCCTCACAGTGTCCTCCCCTCACAGTGTCCTCCCCTCACAGTGTCCTCCCCTCACAGTGTCCTCCCCTCACAGTGTCCTCCCCTCACAGTGTCCTCCCCTCTCCCCCCCTTTCCCCTCTCATAACCGCAAGGCTTTGTAGAGCACAATTCGTAAAAATAAAATGCATTCAAATCACAAAGACATGGCAGAAATCACAAAATCTTAATTTAAACGTTCCATTTTCAGGCTATCCGTCAAATTGTTCAAGACATAAAAGAGAAGAGTGCAAGGAAAACCTTAAATAGAGGTGTTTTATATAGTGAACTATTGTTAAAGACTATCTATCAGGCTGTATATGATTACTATTCACACACACCACTCACTCTTATTAAATAAGTCATTTTTTAAATCACACCGCCGTATGTATTAACCAATGCGACGTCCGTTTTCATAGATGAGCCAGTGTGGGTACAGAAATGTTTTGCAAGATATTCAAGAAACATGATGTTAACGTTAGTTAGCACCTTATGATCTAGGGACCGTTTCTTGCTAACAAGAGTAGGCGGAAATCACGGGGACCCCTCTTTGCAGACTGGTGTCTCCCCTCACAGTCCTCCTCACGTGTCCTCCCCTCACAGTGTCCTCCTCCGTCTCCCTCACAGTGTCCTCCCCTCACAGTGTCCTCCCCTCACAGTGTCCTCCTCCATCACAGTGTCTCCCCCCCCCCCTTTTCCCTCCTCATAACCGCAAGGCTTTGTAGAGCACAATTCGTAAAAATAAAAATGCATTCAAATCACAAAGACATGGCAGAAATCACAAAATCTTAATTTAAACGTTCCATTTTCAGGCTATCCGTCAAATTGTTCAAGACATAAAAGAGAAGAGTGCAAGGAAAACCTTAAATAGAGGTGTTTTTATATAGTGAACTATTGTTAAAAGACTATCTATCAGGCTGTATATGATTACTATTCACACACACACCACTCACTCTTATTAAAATAAGTCTGAAAGTCTAAAGAGAAACGATCTTCCCCTTCAGTTGTGACACATTGGTTTAGTCCGTTGGCGTGGTGACGTGCACTGTCGCCTCACGTGCGTCTGCGGCGATATATCAGTTTAATTTTTTCCGCGCGAGGCAGAATTTATGAGAAAATGTTTCGCTTGAACCGGCACCTGCATTTAGCTAAACCCAGCATAGCCTCGCTACTCGTAAGTATCATTCAGGACTTCAGTCGGCACAGCCGTGAATCTGTCTATAAAAATGTCCTCGGAATTGAAATGTGGTATGTGGTGTTAAGACAGATGTCTAGTAGTTTGCACATGTGTTCAGGTGACAGTTTGGTCCTTTCCTGTAAGGTGGTGTCTGGTTCACCCTAAGGAACAAGATGCCCACACAAAAACAGAGCAATGTAGTGTATTCTATCCAATTGCAGTGAAGAAAGTTGTAAAGAGCGTTACATAGGGGAGACTTAACAGCCACTGCACAAGAGGCTTTATGTTATCAGCACAGAAGACACGCAAGTTCAGGACCCCAGAGCGCCGTGCATCTTCATCTCAAAGCCACAAACCACTCTATTGAAGACAGTGAGGTGGAGATTCTGAGCAGGGAGAAAAGATGATTTGAAAGAGGAGTTAAGGTGGCCATCTTTGTTAAAAAAGAGAATCCTGCCTTAAATCGAAATGGAGGTTTAAGATTCAACCTTCCAGTTGTTTATAATGGTCTGCTGAAACCCTGGAGACGCCTGAGGCATTCGGATGCTAAATAGGGACTCAAGGTGAGGCAGCCAAATGCCAGGGAACAATAGGCCCATCCCAGTTAAGTTTCAATGGGCCATTATCAGGAGGTCCCGCCCTGTGGGCAGGGCTTTCAAAGAGTAGGATATAAACAGGAGTTCTCAGACTTGTTTCACTGATTGAGAATGACTCTTGGATGAGTGTCGAAACGTGTCGTTTTTTCTAAAACAGAGTCCAGATGACTACAACTCAGTCTTTTTCTACATTACTCTGAATAATGAACAAGTTTGTATTGTGATTACAGTAATATCAAAGCACGGTGAAAAGACGAGCGGCGCATATAGGTCCTCTTTCATATTGCAAAACGCCTACTAAGTTTCACAGTGAAGCAAATGTATTGCCATAAACTTTGAAGAGTTATTAAAGCTTAATATCGTAGGCACATCTTGAGACGTGAGTCACAAGCCGAAATCCTAAACTCTACGAATCGGGTAAGGTTTGGTTTAATCATTTAGACGTCCTGCCACAAGAAAACGATGAGATTGCGCCCGCTGAGTACAAGAACTGAACTCGGAAATTGTTGTTCCAATGTTTTAGTAATTAAATTCCGTTACAAACGCCTCCTGCGTGACCCGAATTTGGGTTCTCAAAACCTATGCGATTTTAAAGCCGCTGTGCTCCGTGTGTGCGCTGACTGTTCGTAACTATTAAACATTAACGCTATCGATGACTGAAACAGCCAATATATAGTCTATGTGATTTTATACGGAACAAACTTGTCTATATCCTTTTATAATTTTCCACAAAAAGATTGACACAAATTCCACAACACAACACTCTTTATCCAATTGTTTAAAACACATTAAGTGATAAAAAGACAAGAGTAGAACCTCAGTATTATACTGCTACAGAGTTAACCACACACTTCAGCCTCTTTTGTAGCCAGCTGTTGGTGGAAACATTTTTCTTCTCAACTTCGTCACATTTTACCAAATAATAATTAGTTACAAGTTTTGACTTGAATCTTACTACAAGTGTCTTGCTTGTATGCCTTGCTTTTTAGCTGTATCTAGTAGGATATTAGTAGTAACCTAAACTCCCATAGTGGTCTCATAGTGTTTGCTTAATAAAGTAATGCTCTTTGAACAGTGATCATTTAACTAATTTTCCTTTAGAAAAAAAAATAAAAATCTGTGTCTGACTGTATTTATTGATAATACAATGTCTTTGTTTATTTTGTTCAAACATGAGTGCATTTGTAATTAAACTGATTTCTGAATAAATGTTGACTGTTTAAAGGGCAAATACTAAGTACGATGGAGTCGTAGAGAATAAACTCGTAAATTAACGAGAATAAAGTTGTAGTCAAAATAAATTCGACTGTTAAACGTTTAAGGGCCTGGCCGTGTCAATGTTCCGATTCAAAGCGACGTGGGCAATCCCCACGGCCAGGATGCAAAAGAATGGGCTTGGAAGAGTAAACATCTTAGAACTACATAAAAGCAAGACAGATCGCCACTGTAGTTCAGCAGCACCCTCCCTGTTACGCATCATTCACAAACTGTTGGATCAACTCTTTACTTTCTGCATGGCGTAGCCGTAGTGGACCAGCCGTGCTCCGTGCCACAGGCGCCCGCAGACAGGGGGAGGAGCCTCTGTGTTATAGTCACACATGCTCTGCTCTATTACTTTGTTTCTCTACGTGGGACTTTGTGCACAATCACTGTTCTTACGAGCTCATTGTGGATGTTACTACGGCCCCTGTAGCGGCCCGAGGAGCCGCGCCCCTGCAGCGGCCCGAAGAGCCGTGCGCACTGGGAAGCCTCAATTTTACGCACCAATTCTCACCTTTTTGGCATCCCTTGGACAAACTTGGTAAAACACCAGCCCACACTAGACAGCATAGTGGTGGTTGGTGGTGATAATTTTTTGGGGCATGCACCAATTGTGTTCACGTTTGTTAGCGATGTTTTACGCACACGCCATCATCCATACAAGCCTCTTACATCCGAGTAATACAACTACAGCCTAACACACCCATGTAGCCCAGGCTGATAACTACAATGAAAGGATACAATAGCTAATAAAGACATATAGTGCTCACATGGCCATACATGAGCGCAGCTCCAACAACACACATGTCATTTTACACACATATCCCAACTGTGAGGAGGCTTAAATTTGCCAAAAAATGAACACAAATTAAGTTCCATGGTCCCCAGACGACTAAGAGCATTCTCTAACTGCACACTGTTTTTCTCCAAATGTTTATAAGTTAGTCCAATACAGAGTTTATGGGTTTAGTCCCTGATCCCGAATTCTGCAGAACCCGTCCACAACACCCTCGGGCCTGCGGTACAGGGTCTGGAGCTCTGGCCCCTGGCGCAGTGCCACGGCTCTACAAGCCCGTAGTGCTGTGTTGTAAAACCTATGCACACAAATAACTCATATGAACGGTGACTTTATACAAAGTTTAGAAGGCTGAAGCGGCCGAAGTAGAAGATTATTGGTGAAAATCATCTAAGACTCTAAGACTGTGGCTGTGAGCGCGGTCAGTGTCCTGCCTAGTGTCCTGCCTAGTGTCCTGCCTAGTGTCCTGCCTAGTGCCCTGGAGCTGAGCAGGCCGTTAACCAGAAGGACATGGGGTCATTGAACGGGGGAAATGATTGTTTGTGATGTCTAAAAGGCCCGCATTATAAAGTTCGATATCTATTGTGGACTTTTGTGTTACCTTTTAACTCTTTCAAGCCATTTTGACAACGACTTTATTCTTGTTAATTTACAAGTTTATTCTTGTTAATTTACAAGTTTATTCTCGTAGTGCCTCGCAATTTTTTAAAATTGTGTTGGCCCTTACACTCCATCGTACTTTATTATTCTAATATTAATCACATTAACAATGTTGTTGTTTTTTTACAACCCCATTTAAAGCGTTAAAGCCGTTTTTTAAAGCTGTACATTTTTGTACCCCCCTTTCACCCCTGATAACGTCACAGTATATTTAGAACATACATCAAGCAACACTTAATATAAGTTACAGCTATCTTTACAAGATAGCTTTGTTTATGTAATATGTTTGCTACAAATATTACTTCAGGCATGGTGCATTTTTGTGTAAGATCATCTCCCCTCAATGTCCAACTGGAGCGTCTGACCACAGGTGACCTGACACAACATCGCTAAAAGGTAAGATCTTAAATGTGTACTTGTCGTCCATCGAGGCTACTGTTGTTCAGTTACAAAAATAAATAGAATTGAATTGTACCAATACTTGAGTAGAAATATGCAGCACTCTTTACGTCAGTGGTAACAAAAATACTTATAATACTGGTTACTGTTATTACGGTAAGTATATGTTGAGACTTCTGATTTCATATTATACATACGTTTTTTTTCTGTGACTAGCCTTTGGACCGTTTAGGCACTTAACTTGTCTCTGTTTTCCTTTAGGTGTCCAGACATTACCAGCTCTCTGCTCAAGTAAAAGGACAGGCAACATCTTTGTCTTTGAATCACCATCAAGTTACTTCAGCACTGTCAATGTTTTGAGCATTTTGCAATTGATTGCCCATTTGCTGTATGGATAGTTGTGCACAATTTACATTATATTTTCTAATTGTTCACGAGGCTGTTGTGAATGCAGACCGTAAAGGCGTGGTAATGGTAGACTTAAATCTTTATTTACAAGTTGCAGAAGAAAAATTTAACCTATCTTTCTCCATTGTTCCTCCTTTTTCTAACCATTGCTAGAAGTCAGCTCAGCTCTACACGAGAGGAAAAGCTCCAGAGAAACAGAGACAAGGAATGCACAATTAAATCTGGAGTAGTGGTCTCCCAATCAGTGACTTTTTTTGGTTTATAAAGATGCTATAGAAAATGAGAAATACAAATGTTCAAAATAATTGCATATTGTCAACATACAGCTTTTGTCACTTGTAGGTTTAAGTTAATCTGAACTGCTTTAGGACCAAAAGGGAAACACAACTCCTCCAGTGCGCATGGGCGCTGGACGCCTCTGACACGCATCTGCTGGTGAGTTTATTTTTGGGACGAATTTGGATGCAGCTGTCTGAACGCAGCTTAAGGGTTTATTACTGTACTGTGTGGTTATATGTCATTTAATATGATATAATCCACCATGTGTATGTCATTCATTTAAACCTGTTTGTGTAGCTGTGTGGAATCTGTCAAATCCAGCGCAAATTGTGCAAAAACAACAAACAGCAATTCATTCCAGTTAAAAGGTTTTATTTCACAAAATATGTTTCCATGTTTCTGTGTACATCACAATTGGCATCAGGGCGTGGCTCCAAGTTTATAACTAAAAACTAAATTCTGCATGTAAATAGCATAACAAATATTTAATAAAATCCCAGGAATCTGAAAGTAACAGGTTGACAGCATAATCTAAATATTACTATAAATAAAATGACAGTATTTTACAGGAACCCTGAGATATATTGTAAACAAGTACAGCTAGAAACCTGCGACAAGCTAGCCACTGTCCAGGTTGTACCCCGCCTAAGGCCCAAAGTCACTGGGATAGGCTCCTGTCAACCGCGACCCCTAGAATCAGAATCAGAATGAGAATGAGTTTATTCCCAATGTCAATTAACAAAATTCACAAACATAGGAACTTGTCTCAGCCTTAAGGTGCAACATAAAACACTGATCAATAATAAAATAACATATATTCAATCAAAAAGGGCATGCATTAAGAAACTATTTAAAAATTACTATAAAATAAAAATAGGCATTACTAACGGGAACAAGCGGTAGAAAATGAATTAATGAATGAAAGTACAGCTAGTAAAGTAACAGTTTTATCATCCCAATATGACAAAAACGTCATAAACATAGAATGTTTTTCATAGCCTGTGTTGAAATTAAAAACCTCTTTTTCAAGGGAGACTCTTGACCCTTGAAAAAGAGGTTTTTAATTTCAATGGGGTGCTCCTGGTTAAATAATTGTTAAATACAACGACAACTACAACTGCTACTACTACTGCTAATAATAATGCTGTCGTTTTAAACCTACTTATTAAGGTTGTAAATAGTTGTTAGCTATGAGTAGCTGCTAACCCATAGGATCAAATATTCACAAATATATAACACAAAGTGTTCAAGTTACAACCTTAGCAAAACTAAATCATAATATGACTGATATATTTGAAAATAAAAACTATTCAAAATGCACTAGAAGTAAACTTTAAAAGTCCCATGTCATGCCTTCAAAAATGCTATTATTTAGCTTGGCAGTAGGTTTAACTCCTTTTTTCTCCAACGTATGCATATAGTTGAACAATGCATGGTGTCCAAGTGATGAGTAGATGAGTAGTCTGACAACTATTTTTGTTCTACTCTTCTTGTGTTTTTATATGAGATGCAAAGTAATATTCACATAACAATTGACAGTTTCTATAAAATGGTCAGTGATTATTCGTTGCAGCCCTACATTTAACAAACATGGTTCAGTCCCATGTTACTTGCTCAAAGAGGGCAATTCCCTTATTTATTTTCAAAGTAATAGCCAATACTATCTCTGTAAGTATCACAAGTATAATATAGGACCTTTAAAGTTGAACAAATGTAACAGTCGCATATGCACACCTGTAGTCACACCCTCATGTAAGGGAGGGTCTTCACTCACGCTGGGGACCTTTGTGGACACATGTACAGCCCACAGCCAGTGGGTAGAGGCACTTGCAGTGCTTAAGAGTACCGTTGTGAGTCCGGACTCGTTTGGGCAGAAAAATCTGGAGATGGATGGGCTCGGCGATCAGACCAGTGCCTTTGCAAGACTCAGGTCTGCACTCAGCTTCCAGGAAAGTTTTATGAAAGAAAGTAGTGTTCCTTCAGCAAACAGAAACAGACAGTTTAGTATCTTATTGACGTTACTCTTCATACTTTAAATGAAAAAATACTGCCACATGGCCTAAAACTACTCAATTAAGTAACAATGAGTAATGTTAGGCTGAAACATCTATCTGTGTATGTGTGTGTGTGTGTGTGTGTGTGTGTTGATCCAAAACATTTCGATTTTAAGATGCTGAAAGCCTTTTCGAAAAAATTTGACATAATGTATTTATTGACATAGTGGAATTATACACATATATATATATATATATATATATATATATATATATATATATATATATATATATATATATATATATGACTTGATGTGGACGTAGTCATATATAACGGCCACAGACTGAGCTGGTGTCTCCATGGGACACTAGTGCTTTTTTCTTTCTTTCTTTTTTGAGAATAAAATTCAATGGTCACTCACTGGGTCCGATAGATATATTCTCCAGTTTTCGCATATGGCTGAAGTACATATTTGGTGGATAAATGGTGGGTGTGCAGTTTTTGCCGCAGTCGATATGGTCATGCGCGGTTCCATTCAACGTAAATGCAGACATGAGGCCAACCATTCCCAATAGAGACTAGAATAAAGAAAAAAAAGAATCTTTGTTGAAGATGATGAAGACCGTTAAGCCAAAAGTTCTTGCAATTAACTCATTAAAAATGATATATGATATGCTTTTTATATACTTATATATTTATTCAACCATACATTTAAAAATTCTGGCTGATGTGTAAATGTGTAAATATAAAAGTTCTGAGTTCTTCAGTCTTGTTCTTCAGTTATTGAGATTTATTCACTTATTTATAACTAGGAATGTCAAGCTGTATAATAATTGTGAGTATATAGGTCACAATATAATCGTAAAGACAAAAAAATAATATTTGTGACATGTTTAGAAGAAAAGTTTCAGCCTTTCCTCAAAAAAATTATATTAAATGTTAAGTACTTTTTAAATCTAGCTGTTTATGTCAAATTGATCATTCAGAAAGTTGGATTTCATAAAGCAGGTCACATACTGAGGAGCGGTAATGTGTTAAGAAATCAAGATGGACAGAAAATTTAAGATTTTATGGATGTTAATAATTGTGAATAATCGTTAAATAGTGATGTTTATTCTCACAATAATCATTAAAAAATCGGTGTTGGTGCCGGTCGTCGAGGCCGCTGCCTCAGTTATTGGACTTCTGTGCTAGTCACGGACTGTCCATAACGAACACCATGTTCAAGCACAAGGGTGTCCACCAGTGCACGTGGCACCAAGACACCCTAGGCTGGAGATCAATGATCGACTTTGTTGTTGCGTCATCTGGTCACTCGGGTAAAGAGAGGGGCGGAGCTGTCAACCGATCACCACCTGGTGGTGAGTTGGATCCGCTGGCGGTAGAGGAAGCTGGCCAGACTTGGCAGGCCCAAGTGCATCGTGAGGGTCTGTTGGGAACGTCTTGCGGAGCCCACTGTCAGCAGGGTCTTCAATTCACACCTCCCGGAGAGCTTCTCCCAGATCCCGGGGGAGGCTGGGGACATTGAGTTTGAGTGGACCATGTTCTCGACCTCCATTGTCAATACGGCTTCTCGAAGCTGTGGTCGCAAGGTCTCAGGTGCCTGGCGTGGCAGCAACCCTAGAACCCGGTGGTGGACACCGGAAGTAAGGGATGCCGTCAGGCCTATCAGGCCTCTTTGGCTTGTGGGACTCCTAAGGCCGTTGACAGGTATCGGCGGCCCAGGCGTATTGCAGCTTGTGCTGTTGTAGAGGCAAAAACCCAGGGCTGGGAGGAGTTCGGGCACGCCATGGAGGAGGACTATCGGTCGGCCCCCAAAAAATTCTGGCAAACCGTCCGGCGCCTCAGGAGGGGAAAGCAGTGCTTCACCAACAACGTTTATGGTGTGGGTGGAAACCTGCTGACCTCGACTGGGGATGTCGTCGGACGGTGGAAGAAATACTTTGAGGACCTCCTAAATCCCACTGTCACGTCTTCCGAAGAGGAAGTAGAGACTGAGGACTCGGAGGCTGACTCATCCATCATCCAAGCCGAAGTCACTGAGGTTGTTGGCTAACTCCTCGGTGGCAGGTTTCTCGTTTGACTAGATTTAAATGATATTGGAATAGCATCAGATTTGTGGTTATGAGACAATGTTCAAGCTTGAAATAAGAGAAAATTTGCATTAAAATATATATAAATTTCAAGGACAATTGTTTGGAATCAACTGGTTTGTAATAAGCCAAAAATAATTAAGGATTAAGAAGCTATGCAAGTAAAGATTGACATGTAGAATAAAAAAGGTCCAGTGAAGAAATTCTCATTTAGATATGACTGTATTTCTGTTAGTAGAAGGTACTCACCAGCAGAGTAGTTTGAGTATTCATGTCGAGGCTCAGGCAGTGCACTATGGGGACTCCGTGTTGATCTGAGGATTACCTGCTTTGGCTGCTGTGCTGGGATAGCCCTTTTTATCTACATCAGCTCACGGTGACGAAATATTGGCCCCATGACAAATATGCAAAACTCTTTTTCACTCAACTCTCCCGACGGCGAAAGCAAATATTTTAGGGAAACGATGACAGACTGAAATTGCAGCCTCTGAAATAGATTTTTAATCACTTTTTATGCTCAAAACTGATTTTTACATGAATTAAACATGACCTGAATTCAGAATGTATCCTGTTTTGAGCAGTTTAGATTAAGTTGCTGAATGGATTCAGCATTAAGCTTGATAAATAAATATATAACAATGCCATTCTCAATTTAACTCTTGAGTAATCTAGAACGGTCATTCCCAACCTGGGGGTTAGGACCCAAAAATTCTCTCGGGGCCGTCTTTTGCACTGTTATTTACCATTGTTACAAAAAGTGGAATGTACAACACCTGCATTTTGAAACATGGAATGCAAGATTAATGACAATCAAATCAAGATCACAATTTTTGTGGTCGCAATAATCAAATAGACTGTTATTATTTGGATCATGTTTTGGCATTCCCTCAAAAAAGTTCCACAAATATACTGCAAAGTTTTACTTGCGTCATGCTAGGTTTCTAAAATGGCTAAAATGGCTCTAAGGGAGATCCTAGCCACACAACACAAAGCAGCTTCCAGAGGCCATAAACAGGACTACAGTGGACAGTATATTTGAATAAAATGACGTACAAGAAAAAGGAGAATAGGGAATCCCTCCACACATATGCAAATGTGCTTTGCCTGGTTTGTTATTTGTTAACAACTGAGTCGAAGTAAATACGGAGGTAAAAGAAAGTTGTGTAAAACCTTCTAAATTTGAAGCAGTGCATAATGATCAGTAAATATAACTTCAGACTCAAAAAAGAAGATAACATTGGAGACCCAACTTTTGTTAAAAAAGAGAACCTTTTTATAGAACTTTTAGGGCACACTGCGAGCAGGGAGTTACAGTAGTCTAATCTAGATGTTACAAAGGCATGAACAAGTTCAGCATCGCTTTTAGGCAAGATTTGTCTGATTTTGGCTATATTACGCAGGAAATAGCCGTGTCTTTTACGTTATGTGAAACGTTCACGATTATCCCCCAACTGCCTTCTTGAACTCCTCATCTCCTCCCTCTGCCACATCCTCTGAGTACACTGGACCAGTTTCCTCCACGTCTCCTCTGACCATGATGATACATCAGATTCTATCTGAAAAAATCTCAGGGCAAAATGCACAAAAATCTAAAATTATTAGTGTTATTATATTCAATGCTTCCCATTGTGGCGTCAGCTGTTTACATGATCAGAGACTGTGGCAGAACGTGGGTGAGAGGTCAAGAATCAGAGCAGCCAGGAGCATGTACAGGTGAGAGTACTGACAAACAGAATTAGTTCTGCAGGCCGGAAAATGTTTGGATGTTTAATTTGTCATTTAATTATTTTTCAACATCCCAAAATCTTTTCGCTAGTCTGGTAGGGACATACATTTTTCCAAATAAATGCAGTCTGTAGGCAATAGGCCCTCAAAACTGTCACACCATTTCATATAATTATTGTGTTCTAATTCTGTGGTGAAGTGAGGAATGTTTTCAGCTCTCTTGCATCCCTAATGGCAATGTCATCCGTTTGCTTAACTTTTCCCTGAGCAAAAGAAATTAATTAAATCAAGGAGTTATGGGTCAATTTCCATTGAAAATCAGATTTGGAATCTATAAACTCTATGAAGAAATTTAAATCACAATTTAGTTCTTCAAATGGTGTCACCTTTAATCCATCTGAGGTGGAAATGAGACAAAATGCCCAAAACTGCACAACAGATCTCGTCCGAGAAGGTTGACCGGGCAAGAGTGAGAATAGAGGAACGCCTGCTTAAATGATTGACCACTGTTATCAGAGCATGGTAAAGGAGAGGTGAAGTGTTCCTGTGTGTGAACAGGATTCTCCAACCGGTATTTCGTCTTTACAGGTCGTGACGCAGTGTTTGGCCACCTGGACCACAAGGTTCCAGCCTCATTCCTCACCAGTTCAGAGAAGAGGGGACCGTCTCACAGGCATGGGAGGACAACACTGGCGCGAGGTCCCGAAAGATATGCTGATTTGTTCAAATTGTGTAGATTAGGTAGGGTTTTTGGTATTTGAGTAATCAATACTAATACAAATGGGGAAACTTACATTTTGACACACTTGACAATTCTGTGACCTATTTTTTTGACATTTAAAAGACGGGGCTGGGACTATTTTGAATCAGTACCCTGCACCTTTCAATTTTAGCTTAAAAATAGCAACAAAATGTCTTTTCTTTAAAGAAAATCTTTAAGATTCTAAAACTACTATTTAGAAACAATTACAATTGAATGATAAATGATTGTGCTTGACACAATAGCCCATAGTGCCTGTGTCTAAGTGCAGCTGCATAGGGGGTGTCTGGGGAGTGGGTAAGACAGAACACACTAATTAGATTGTCAGTTGGCTTTAGAGCCTGCTGCAAAGTCCAGGAAGAGCACGACGCACCTACCCACTGACCAAGAGCCAGTTTTAATACTAAAAGCTTTGGTCGAATTTTGTCTGGGACAATTAGTTTAGCGAAAGCTAAATCTAAGGAGGGGGCAGGTATAAAAGCGCCACTCATAAGGTGGAGGCGTCGACGAGAGAGTCGTCGTGAAATATACATACGCTCTGGACAGACGTGTGAAGATGGCAGATAGCACGCAGAATGGGGAAGAATCAATCTATAAGCGATGTGCCCATCCCGGAGATGCCTATTATGCATGCAATGTCAATTAAATATGCAAAACAATGTTTGGAGTGTTTGCCAATATGGTCCAAAAAAATCGGCTTTCCATCCTTAGGATCACCAAGCGTCAAATAAGCAATACTAAAAGTAAAATTAGGAAAAACTAAATAGGAGATATTTAAGTGTCAACCGAAGTTGTGAGAGACATGGAGAGGCATGAGAAATTGATCAAATTGTGGGAGACTGAGGCTGAAACACGTGAGAGGAAGAGATTGTCTAAACAAATGGCATTTGCCAGTGTGTGTGAAAAAGAGAGAGAGAGAGAGAGAGAGACTGTGAGGAAAAAGAGAGAAGCAAGGCAAAGCAAGGCAAGGCAAGTTTATTTGTAGAGCACAATTCGTAAACAAAGGCAATTCAAAGTGCTTCACACAACAGGAAAAAAAATCATTAAAATCCCAATGGCAAGACAAAAATCAAAAATTTAAAGAATTTAAAGAAATTTAAAAGGTACCATTTTCAGGCTATCCATCAAACAGTTTAAGACAACAAAGATAAGAGTGCAAAGAAAAATCATTTCAGTCATATGCACAGCCAAACAAAACAGTTTTTATCTTAGATTTGTACAATGCCAGAGTAGAGGCCTGTCTCACATCCTCTGGAAAACTGTTCCAGATTTTAGCTGCATAAAACTGAAACGCACATTCCCATGTTTAGTCCTGACTCTGGGCACCAGCAGGAGGCCGGTCCCTGAGGTCCTCAGAGTCCGAGATGGTTCATATGGCACTAACATGTCCGAGATGTAATGAGGGTCCCGCTTACTCCAACTCTGTGCTTAAAACACACGCACAGGGACGCAGACACTCAGTGCGCACACACACTTGCTTTTCTGCTGCGCATCTGGATCCACATCTTGACTCGTGCCCGCCCAGTCGGTTCAAAATGCCACAACTCGAGGAGGAAATGGTCTAAAATCGTAACTCACACCGAACAGGATCCTGTTTCTGGAATACAAGATGACGTTTTAGAGGACATAATGGCTGAAGTTATCTCTGCTTGATGAACAGCAGTGAACCTTTCTAGTGTTACTGATGGATTTATATCGGACACTAGTTTTACAGCTTGGGCTTGTTCAGGGCTAATAGTGGGAGTAATTTCATCTAATTCATCTCTGATTGTTTTTATTTTATTGTTAAAGAATAGAAGAAAATCATTAGAGATGAGAGTACCTGGGATTGAGGGCTTTACTGCGCTGTGACAGTTTGTTAGCCTGGCTACAGTGCTGAAAAGAAATCTAGTGTTATTTTTGTTGACTTCTATTAAATTTTAATAGTATCTGGTTTGGGCCTTACGCAGAGCCTGCTTATAGGACAGTAGGCAGATTTTCCATGCTTTTAGTGATTCCTCGTGACAAAATGGTCTTTCTAATTTTCTAAGTCTTTGTTTATGTGAACGCAGTTCTTCATTGTACCATGGGGAGGCACGTTTTGGCCTAATGACCTTCTGCTTTAGCGGAGCTGCAACATCAAGAGCGGACTTTGATCACTTACACTGGGACTAAGGCTGTTCTCAGCAGGATCACATGACATGTCGCTGAATATTGGCTCTATAATTTCTTTGAACTTTGAGATAGTGAAGAAATATGCCCAGTTCTATTTAACTCGGACATCTGCGTGTTCAGAAACTGGAAGAGGAGTGAAAGTCAACAAGATCTACTCTATCAGTTACTAATACATACCAGCTATAGATGACCAAGATTCATGAGTTTCAATTACGCATTCTTTTATTCTCCTAACAAAGTCACCTATACAGACGTCTGGACTTCCGGGTGCCTAACACTCGTTACTCGCGTCTTCATAATTCCGGAAAGTAACGGGACAGCCACAGTTTGCCAGTATTATAGACACAGAAAATGAATATGCATGAGCCTAAAGGAAGTCCGTGTTGTAAAGCCGGGATTGGCCCCGTGCCCATCTGACCCCCTTCATGGTCTCCACCTTTTTTCTCTTTGTCTGCTCGTGAAACCTGAGACTGGTCAAACCTTGGGGGTCAGAGTGGAAAAACACAGCACCGCAGCACAAAGAGCAGCATAACATTGTATAATAGTGAATACAAGATCAATGCATTGTATAATGGCGAATATATGATCGATGCATAATATGTAGTTCTCTTCAATAGCTTTGTCTGATATTGTCCTTTTCATTATGTGGGGATGGATAATCTTTAAGAACAAACTGAAATGTAATTAGGAAATGATCTGACAGTATAGGGGTTTGAGGGAAGACAATGAGGTCACTAATCTCTATTCCATATGTTAGAACAAGATCTAGAGTTTGCTTGTGACTGTGTGTTGATTTATTTACATTTTGAGCAAAACAAATGCTATCTAACAGGGCGTTGAAAGAATTACTGAGATAGTTATTGTTCACGTTCACGTGGATATGGAAGTCTCCAGCTATCACTACTTCATCCGAGTCTAACACCAAGTTTGATATAAAGTCTGAGAACATCTGTTAAAAACTCTGAATAGGGCCCAGGAGGTCGGTAGAGAACCACAAACAAGACTCCTTTTTGGTTTCTCCAATTTGGACATGTGATTGATAGCAGGTTAGGGTTTTCTCTTGGATTAACTCTTCGTGTAAAGAAGGTGAGCTGGTAGAATCTTTTTCCAATACCCTAAGGCTTATGGGACACTTTGCATTTTGTGTAATTTTGAAATTTTGCAAACTGGAAATAGAAAACAAATGAACTTTGGTCTCAGAAATGGAAAACTTCAAGGAAATTATGATTGTTTTTTCATAGTTTGATTTGCCATTGTTTAATCATTTGTTTGTTAATTATTTCTACAAAGAATACCTTTCATTTACTTTAATTTTGTGTCTTGTCATTCACACCCACATGGTCCATAGCGAACGAGATCTTCTGTGTCAGATCTAATTAATTAATATAATTATCAATATGCACTATAAAACTGCTCTATTATTGTACTGCACAAGAAGTATAACTTAAGCCTAGAAAAACTGTGTTAGATTTTGTCCACACTAAGGGTTTATTACTGTACTGTGTGGTTATATGTCATTTATTATGGTATAATCCACCATGTGTATGTCAGTCCTTTACACCTGTTTGTGTAGCTGTGTGGAATCTGTCAAATCCAGCTCAAATTGTGCAAAAACAACAAACAGTTAAAAGGTTTTATTTCACAAAATATGTTTCCATGTTTCTGTGTACATCACAATTGGCATCAGTGTGTGGCTTCAAGTTTATAACTAAAAACTAAATTACACATGTAAATAGCATAACAAATATTTAATGAAATCCTAGAAATCTAAAAGTAAAGGGTTGACAGCATAATCTAAAAAATACAATAAATAAAAGAAAAGTAATAAAACTGTAGTGTCTATTTAAACTTCTACTTTGCAAACTACAGTATTTTAAACAACCCTGAAATATATTGTAAACAAGTACAGCTAGTACAGTAAAATAATAATTTTCCCAACATGGCAAAATCTTTGTCTTGGCCAGGTCTCCCTTGAAAGAGGTTTTTCATTTCAATGGGACTCTCCTGGTTAAATACTACTACTACTACTAATACTAATAATGCCGTTTTTTTAAACCTCCTTATGAATGTTATAAATAGTTGTATAAGCTAACCCATAGGATCAAATATTCACTAAACCCTATTCGCAAATATTAAAATAACTTTTAAAAAAATGTAAGTGTTCAAGTTCCAACCCTAGCAAAACTAAAGCATAATATGACTGATATATTTGAAAATAAAAACTACTGTATTCAAAATGCACCAGAAGTAAACTTTAAAAGTCCCATGTCATGCCTACAAAAATGCTATTATTTAGCTTGGCAGTAGGTTTAACTCCCTTTTTCTCCAACTTATGCATATAGTTGAACAAACAACTATTTTTGTTCTACTCATCTTGTCCTTTTATATGAGATGCAAAGTAATATCCACATAACAATTGACAATTTCTATAAAATGGTCAGTGATTATTCGTTGCAGCCCTACATTTATCTTAACAAACATGGTTCAGTCCCATGTTACTTGCTCAAAGAGGGCAATTCCCTTATTTATTTTCAAAGTAATAGCCAATACTATCTCTGTAAGTATCACAAGTATAATATAGGACCTTTAAAGTTGAACAAATGTAACAGTCGCATATGCACACCTGTAGTCACACCCTCATGTAAGGGAGGGTCTTCACTCACGCTGGGGACCTTTGTGGACACATGTACAGCCCACAGCCAGTGGGTATAGAGGCACTTGCAGTGCTTAACAATACCATCGTGAGTCCGGACTCGTTTGGGGCAGAAAAATCTGGAGATGGATGGGCTCGGCGATCAGAATCAGACCAGTGCCTTTGCAAGACTCAGGTCTGCACTCAGCTTCCAGGAAAGTTTTATGAAAGAAAGTAGTGTTCCTTCAGCAAACAGAAACAGACAGTTTAGTATCTTATTGACGTTACGCTTCATACTTTAAATTTAAAAATACTGCCACATGGCCTAAAACTACTCAATTAAGTAACAATGAGTAATGTTAGGCTGAAACATCTATCTGTGTATGTGTGTGTGTGTGTGTGTGTGTGTGTGTGTTGATCCAAAGCAAAACATTTCGATTTTAAGCTGTTGAAAGCCTCGACGCAAAAATGTGCCATAATGTATTTTAATTGACATAGTGACATCAGTTATATATATGTATACATGTGTGTTTGTATGTGTATTGTGTATATGTGTATATATATCATACTAAACTTGATGTGGACGTAGTCATATATAACGGCCACAGACTGAGCTGGTGTCTCCATGGTACACTAGTGCTTTTTTCTTTCTTTCTTTTTTGAGAATACAATTCAATGGTCACTCACTTCAAAGTCCAGGGTGCGATAGATATATTCTCCAGTTTTCGCATATGGCTGAAGTACATATTTGGTGGATTAGTGGTGGGTATGCAGTTTTTGCCGCAGTCGATATGTTCACCCGCGGTTCCAGTCAACGTAAATGCAGACATGAGGCCAACCATTCCCAATAGAGACTAGAATAAAAAAAAAAATTATAATCTTTGATGAAGATGATGAAGTCCGTTAAGCCAAACGTTCTTGCAATGAACTCTTTAAGAGTGATATATGATATGCTTTTTATATACTTGTATATTTATTCAAACAGAAATAAAAAAAAATACTGGCTGATGTGGAAATGTGGAAATATAAAACAGATATTTCTCCTCGCTAACACTTCTAAAACGATAAATCCTTTAAAATATGTCTGAATTCTTCAGTCTTGTCAAATTCGTTTTGAGATTTATTCACCTATTTATAACTAGGAATGTCAAGCTATATAATAATGGGGAATATTTAGGTCACAATATAATCGTAAAGACAAAAAAATTATATTTGTGACATTTTTAGAAGAAAAATTAAGTCTTTTTTTACTTCCATTAAAAGAAATGGGACAATTTTAGGAGCAAAAGGAAGTCGTTTCTGCTCAGCCTTTCTTCAAAAAAATAATATTAAAATCTATATATATATATTTTTTTAATCTTGCTGTTTTATATCAAATTGATCATTCAGAAAGTTGTATTTCATAAAGCAGGTCACATACTGAGGAGCGGTAATGTATTACGAAATCAAGATGGAAAGAAAAGTTTAGATTTTATGGTTGTTAATAATTCAAAGTAATACTGAAACAACTAATATAATCATGCTGTGATTATTTTTGGGATTGTTGGCTCGGATACCACATTCTTGGATGTAGTTTCCTCTTGACTCAATAATAACTCAAGTAAATGACTAAGTAAATAGTAGATAATAGAATATTTATATACAGCTCGACGAGGTTTTCTAACTTCCGTTTACTTTTTCAATTTTAGGCTTCAGTCAAATAAACTACTTTGTAAACGACAGAGGAAACAATGACCCATAGACTAAAACATTTTAACTTGTCAAAACGGTTTGTAATTGCACTTAATTCATATTCTAAATTTCAGTCATTTAAAGGGGCACTACTTTTTCTGGTGAAGGGTCCGAAACCTTCGATTCCTCTTGGAGATATAGTTTAAACCATTGTCATGAAACCAACAAAATACATCTTTAAAGTTTTTGGATTATAATCTTGTTTCTCGTTTGACTCGATTTTAAATGACATAGTAATAGCACCAGATTTGTGGTTACGAGACAATGTTCAAGCTTGAAATAAGAGAAAACTTACATTAAAAATATATAAAATCTCATGATATATCTCATATATAAAAATGAAGGATTAAGAAGGTATGCAAGTAAAGAATGACATGTAGAATAAAAAAGGTCCAGTGAAGAAAATCTCATTTAGATATGACTGTATTTCTGTTAGTAGAAGGTACTCACCAGCAGAGTAGTTTGAGTATTCATGTCGAGGCTCAGGCAGTGCACTATGGGGACTCCGTGTTGATCTGAGGATTACCTGCTTTGGCTGCTGTGCTGGGATAGCCCTTTTTATCTACATCAGCTCACGGTGACGAAATATTGGCCCCATGACAAATATGCAAAACTCTTATTCAGTCTAACCTCAACTCTCCCGACGGCGAAAGCAAATATTTAGGGAAACGATGACAGACTGAAATTGCAGCCTCTGAAATAGATTTTTAATCACTTTTTATGCTCAAAACTGATTTTTACATGAATTAAAATGACCTGAATTCAGAATGTATCCTTTTTTGAGTAGTTTAGATTAAGTTACTGAACGAATTCATCTTAAAGCATGATAAATAAATAAATACAAATTTAAGTCTTTAAGTAATCTAGGACAGTCATTCCCAACCTGGGGGTCGGGACCCAAAAATTCTCTTTTGGTCCCCAAGGGACCAAAACATTTTATTTACCTCCACCTTTTACCAGCACCGTTCAAAAACAGCCATCAACACACTGGACAAACTGTAAACCATGCCCTCTTCTGTTGAATTATACATTACACTTGAATTATGCCATCAGTATGTTGATGTTTCGTCCCTGAATGTTGGGCCGTGTGTTCTGCATTTATCAAACACATTTCCCTTGAGACAATAAAGTAAACCTAACTTACTGAATGCTCCACAGTTTATATTGGTGGTATCATGGTAAGCTCTAATATGATTGCTTATTTGATCTGAGTAAACCCTAGGTGCAAACTAAAGTTGCATCACGCTTACTCTACGTAACGTGGCACCAAAAATAGCTTTGTACAGGAGTGGACAAGATTCAGACATTTATCACTATGTTGCCTCATCGCTGAGTAATAGTCCCATTATCATCACAAAACGTATTTCACCTCTGCTGTATGACTACTATTACAACTACTGCTGTTGCTAGATTTTCTACTACTACTACTACTACTACTACTACTACTACTACTACTACTACTACTACTACTACTACTACTCCAAACTCTGCACCCTGCTTTGTGTGCAAAGACAGACAAATGCAAGACGCCGATGATGTTCCTTCCACAGCTTTACGACTGTCAAACTCTCTGCACACACTCTGATACAAATGCAATGTAAGCTGGAAAGATATGAAGAATGAGACTCTTCCAGACCTCCAATAAGAGAGTTTAACCAGTGGCACATCTCTTGTCAGGAAAGACTAGATTGCAATGGCTCGAGCGCATGCCAAAGTGGGTAAAGCCAAAGTGGGTAAAGCCAAAGTGGGTAAAATCAAAGTGGGTAAAACCAAAGTGTTCTCTCAACAGCAGAAGGCTTTTGTGGTGAGCTTACGCAGTCAATTGAGGTTCTGCGACTACTGTGGCTGAGTATGGTTAAAAGATATATTAAAAGCAATGCCTCCATGATGGTCAATGGTCATACAATAAACCAGCAGCAGCAGATTAGGTGTCAAAGTTTCACTGGAACTGCAAGAGTTGACTGTTCCATACAAATAAAGGTGATGAAATGTAATGAATACTGAGAAAGTGCTGTATGCCTGTGCCAGTGACGTGACGTGCCAGTTAATGTTTTAGTTTAGGTTATTTTCCATTAGTAGTTTGAAGAACACATTGGAAAACATGTGCAAAACGCTCAGAGTGCACAGTAAAACACTAAAAACAACCACATGACCAGAAAATTGACCTTAGTTACAAAACACTGAAAGTGCCGAGAAACATTTTGACACTGAAATAAGCAAGAATAATAGGCAACTCAAATTTGGTGGAGTGATGGATCAGACAAAGCCAAACCTAAAACATAATCAGAGCCCAGACTCAACATGTCTTAACTAGAGACATTGAAATTCAATAATCAGCCCATTTTTCTTTCTATTCATTACAGATTTTGTGTCGTGCAGAATCAAAAACCGCCTTCATGTCCTGTTTCTTTGAGTTCTCAAACATCAGGCTAAAAAGTTGAAATTGTAACCACTGGTGCGACGTTGAAAAATAAACCGAATAGAGTTAAAGAGCCCATGGCCACTTAGGACTATAGCGCCCCCTACAGTTCACATGAAAACCCTTTGGCCTCTGGGAACAGGCACATCTCCTTCTCAAATCCTATTGGAATGTTCAAATCTACATAGAGGCTAAAATATATTTTGTGCAAAGAAACTGAAAATGAAAACACACATTATTTAGGTCAAATCGATTGATAAAGTCAATTACATTGTATCTGTATTATGTATAGCGTTTACGATTCAAAGCCGTGGACCCTGCCAATGCACTTCATGGGCATGCTGAGGGCGCAGATCGAATTCAGAGGAAAGGTGGGTAGAGTGGCATGCCGTGGTATTCAGTTTCGATGATTATTGTGTGGGAAGGCTTTTTCTGACATTTCAAGGGTGTCCTGAACTTTCTACTGTTTGGATACAAGCTGAGTCAATCCTTCATTCATCAAAGAATGTGAAAACATCATAATAGTTTTATTAATATTGTTTTGGCTCAAATCCTAAATGCGGATGCAGGTCTAGACACGGCTCTCTCACAGTAGCACTGAATCAGCTCTGAATTACTCACTTCCCTGACACAATCTTCAAGACAAATAATAGCCATAGATGAAAGGATGATGTTGGTTTGAATTGAAAAGTATATTTATATTTGTATTAGGTTGTGTTAATCATATTTATGATATGATAATGATACAACCAAGGAGTTCAGTAAAGTAAGTATAGTAAAACATTTTCATTGCAAATAGTCTAACACCCAAAACTTGTAATCGTTTTTTCATAATTAAATAACTGGGTTTGTCACATAATGTAGTAAACTATTACAACTTTATTACATAATGAAGTGACAATTTATTACATTTGGGATTATTGGAACACAATGCAGCATTGTTACAAAAAGTGGAATGTACAACACCTGCATTTTGAAACATGGAATGCAAGATTAATGACAATCACATCAAGATCACAATTTTTGTGGTCGCAATAATCAAATAGACTGTTATTATTTGGATCATGTTTTGGCATTCCCTCAAAAAAGTTCCACAAATATACTGCAAAGTTTTACTTGCGTCATGCAAGGTTTCTAAAATGGCTCTAAGGGAGATCCTAGCCACACAACACAAAGCAGCTTCCAGAGGCCATAAAACAGGACTACAGTGGACAGTATATTTGAATAAAATGACGTATAAGAAAAAGGAGAATAGGGAATCCCTCCACACACATGCAAATGTGCTTTGCCTGGGTTTGTTATTTGTTAACAACTGAGTCGAAGTAAATACGGAGGTAAAAGAAAGTTGTGTAAAACCTTCTAAATTTGAAGCAGTGCATAATGATCAGTAAATATAACTTCAGACTCAAAAAAGAAGATGACATTGGAGACACTCTGGCTTGCTCTGCTTGTGTATGAGTCTCTCCATGGCCTAGCACCAAAGGACATCTCGGATTCCGAGGACCTCAGGGACTGGCCTCCTGCTGTTGCACCAGTTTCAGGACTAAACCTGGGGAATCTGTGATTCAGTTTTATACTGCCTAAATCTGGAACAGTCTTCCTGAAGATGAGCTCTGACAATGTTCAAATCTAAGCTAAAAAAAGTTTTGTTTAGCTGTGCACATGACTGAAAGGATTTTCTTTGCACTCTTCTTTTTTATGTCTTAAACTGTTTGTGATTTCTATCACGTCTTTGTGATTTGAATGCATTTTTCCTGTTGTTTGAAGCAATTTGAATTGCCTTATATACAAATTGTTCTCTAAAAATAATCTTGCCTTGTCTTGCCTTGCATGCAAGCCTCTCTCAGTCGCCCACGTGGACCTGTTCTAAATTTAGAAATGTCTTTGCATGCTTTTCTGTGTAAAAGTTGCATAATTTTGTCTACATGCAGTTGTATTTATGATGAAACACAGGTTAGGGTAGACACACAGAGTTTCTATTGACTCATTATCTTTTCACACGTTTTAAACATGAACACATGGTGGGCGTGTCATGACGAGTGCATACATGTTGTCGTGACCCAGTTGTATTCAAAGTGTCTTCAGAAAGCTAACCTATACGGATACGTCAATGCTAGCAACTATGGTTTTTTAGCCAAATTTATTTCCTTTTTTTTTTTAAAGGATTTTTTTGCTGTTCCAAAGGCTTTATTTGAGGTTTTATTTGTATTTACTTTTTATTAAGGACAATAAAAATAACATGAAACAATACTATACAATGACACAATGACCTAAAACAAAACACAAATGCATAAAACACACTCACACCTCAAGCAGAATGTACAAAAAACATAAACGGGTATAATACAATAAAAATTTAAACATTAAAAAAAAAAAAAAAAACAACGTATGCCGTATAAAGTATTATAGAGAACATTGATTTAAAGCATCTCAATAAGTTGTTATGGTTATAATAATCTTGTATTTTTGCAGAATTTGAGATATAACAAAAATAAATGTAAATATACCTTAGGTAATATGCAAGAAACATAAATGGTCAAAAACCGTTTGTCCCTCATAGACCTTCTCATAGTTTCCAAAAACTTTATTCAAATAAAACATGTGCAGTTTGGCAAGTGCATTTAGTATTAAACTATAACAAACATAATTTTACATTGTGTTAATTGTAAAGCACAATATGAATCTAAAATGACTTAGTAATAGAAACAATTATCATTTACATGTTTTTATTTTTTTTTAATATCTCTACGTGATTTTTTTCAGTAATCGCAAGTAAGTACAGAGCAGTGGGCGGAGATAAGGGGTAGGTGAAAACAGGACTTTTCTGAGCGCTCAAGCCTGAAACGTAGGACAATACAGGATTACTCAAACATGCAGGAATCAATCCAAGCAAAGAAATTATGAGGGAACACCATTATAACAAGATTAAACGCTCATTAAATTCAGTTTTACATAACGTCCCTTTTAAGTACTGTTGTTACTTTGAAATATTACTCAAGTAATGGTAAAGGAATGGTAACAGTTGTAGGCCTAGTATAAGTAGCACCGTTTCATCCAACACTAAAGTTTTTATACAACGTGGAATCATATGTTAAATGAGTTAAATAAGCCTAATCACTTTTTCCTTACATTTGTGAAGTTCCGTGTGTGGAAAGTGTGGTTTTCCAACACCTTTTAGATGTGAGATTTAGTTTTTAACCTTGTGAGGTGTGAGTGCTGGATATTTACTATGGTCTGATTGTAGGTGGGGTTTTGGCATTCTTATTTGGCTGGGTGAACAGCAAAAACACTGTAGATACTTTCAAAGTTTACACACAGGTTTGTTTTCGTGGGTAAATCGGGGAAAGGAGGAAACTGGAAGCAAAAGGAAAGTGGAGCATGAGGTGATTTTACTTGAAAAATGTTGACTAATTGTGACTTGTATGAGACTTGTGAGGAAAAATTGCTAATTTGCAGCCTATAAATCTTGATCGGCATGAATCAGAATCAGAAGGGGTTTATTGCCATTGTCAATGAACAAAATTCACAAACAAAGGAACTTGTCTTGGCATTAAGGTGCAACACAAAACAGTGATCAATAATAAAAACAACATATATGAACTTAAGAGGGCATGGATTAAGCATAAAATAAAAACAAAATAGTCATTACTATGTACACGAGAATTACAGTTAAATTTACAGTTGTAGTGCAGAAAGTGACAGTGCAGTGAGTGATGAATAGTTGTAGTTAAAGTGGCAGGTGTTTAAGAAGTGTTCATGAGAAACTGTTCTTGCCTGAAGGGAGTGGTTCAAATAGACCACTATTACAGACATGAGATCTGCACGCCGAGCTCCGAGTGTAACTGGACTTGACTTCACCAGCCTCCTCTCCTCTTATTAAAGATATTGAAGTTGGCTACAACAAGGTAAACGAACACATCATCTTAAACAGGTCCATGTGTTTGTTCAGTCAGACGAAGCGGGAAGTGAACAACCCAGGATGTCGTGGTCATGGAAGAGTTGCCGTCAGCGCCACTCCTGGTCCAGTCTGGTCTGACCCTGCCTGTCTTTGAAAACACACCTGGAGTAACATTTACCAAAAGGTACAAATCTTCTGTTCTGTGTTTAAGTCCATAAATAATTCCTGCCATGTCCCCTACAACCGCGTGTTTGCGTTAGCATGAGACCGATGGCCAAAGTATTGATCAACTTTGAACAATATTGTTACACTTAATGCTACCTCATCATCATGTCTAATAATTAACATTTATTACTTTACTACTGGCATGCTTCACTGCCGCTTTCACATTACGGACCTATTTGAATGATTGACTGTGTACATTTCGTGACAGTTTTTACTTGAAACCCCTGAGAGCCCTGCACAAGAAGAATTCCAATATGTATGGACTTTTGTGTTTGGGCTTGAATAAATTGTAAAAAGTTCTAACAAACGCCAATGAACGCCCGCCTTCCGTAAAAAAAAGTCACATGTGGTTTCCAGTATTTACACAATCGTATTAAATTCTAACACATGAGATTCCAAAGTACACATATCACATAAATGTCCTTTAAAGGGGCTGTACCTGATTTTTTGCATGTAATAAAGTAAAATTTGTTTTGCCTCTCGGGCAGATGTAGTGTAAAAACATCTATTCATGTGAAAATGAGACACCAGCGCTTTCTCTACATCTTATTATGGACCATTTCGCTTGCCACGAAGCGGGAAGTGCGTCGTTAGCATGCTAATGTTTGCTAGCTTTACTGTGATGGCAAAACTCGCTCTGAAGGGTTGTGAACAGTGCTTCTAAACTCATTGCGGTGAATATTTTGGATGCTTGGAATGCTTTGGACTATTGCAAAGAGTTTAAAATGAACCAGCTCTGTTTTTCATGTTTTAAGTCCGGTGTAAATGAGGTACAGCGTCTTTAATATCATAGACACTGAAGTCATGGTTTGCGCGGTGAAACTGTGAAAAAAAGACAAAAAAATCCCAACCAAGTGTCATTGTTGTAGCAATTTTATTTTCTGTCATGAACTTGAGCAAGCACAAGAAAAGCCTTCCACAACACAAGGAGAGACAAAGCGCAATACGGTAATGAGAAAAGATGGCAGCTGCGTCCTCCAACAGGGGGCGCAAGTAAATAAACAAAACAAAACAAAACAACGGTCTTTATCCATCGTGACAAAACGCAACAAAAACTAACAATGGTCATCCGTTTGAGAACACAGATTTAGAACACAGGAACACAACAATAGATTTGATTTGTCGAAAAAGCCCCTCCTCTGGCAAAGCCCCTCCCACCCCAGAAGTAATAGTAAGGGCTTTATATGGGCATACCTCAAAATGGCTACAGTCAATCCAAAATGTTTTTCTGCTTTTGGAAGAGGTCGACAGCCAGTAGTTTTCCATCCTTTTTCTCTGGCATCTCATGTAAAACGTACTAAGCTTCAAATGTGTTCCTGTATTGTAAAACGTGCGTTAAAAATGAACACAAATAATTTTGCAGTACATTTTATTGATGATTAGCAATAGATTTAGTTTAAAGGTGAAAATAATAATAATAACAATGATAATAATATTTTTTGGAAAGTTGCCAGCAAATTTTGCGCTGCACTTTCACGTCATAAAAAGAGCTCATTTATGGGTTTTTTCTGTTCTGTTCCATGTTAATCAACCTAATACAGGCGGCTCATGTTTTATAGTTGTTATTTACGTAAAATTTGTTATTAAACATACGCGCATCTCATTAGCGCTTGTTCACCGGTTAAACAAAACGTTGAACTTATTTTGAGTCTTATTTTTGTGGATCTTGTTTTTTTTTTTTACAAACAAATACGAACAAAAAACAAGCTTAGGTTTTTGTTTTTGAGATGTAAAGTACAAACGCAGAGCGCTAAGCATGGGTCGACTAAAAATGAAACGCAATGTTTGAAAATGAATTTGAATGATTATTATGTTAATATAATGCCGGTATACTGTGTGTCGGAGAGTAAAGGCTGGAGTATTTTACAATGGTACATTCTTTGATTGGATTTTAAAAGACCTCCAGTGTTGTTCCTCTCTTTACTCGACAGTTTATACCTCCGTGTTGCTCCTGACAGCAGACGCTAGAGCGAAACAAACCCAACTCGCAGACAATGCAAGACGTCATTACATTATTCATTAAATACACTTTTCAACAAATTAGTAGTAGTAATCCTTCATCACGAGGGCAGTTGTACGTGGAATGTTATTTTCACAACAAAAAAATATCTTCCATCCTGATGTTTTCACTTAAACATTTTTGTTGTTTTTGATTTTTATATATGAAACATTCGAGAGAAAAAAACAGACATCTTTTAGCCTGTGTGAGCGTCTGTTACCAGTGGACTATTACAGTCAATATATGCCATTGTATTTAATTGTCATTCCTGGGTACAACAGCTTAAACTTGTTGGTTGTTGAACATTGTTGCACAGCAAAAAACTATTTCCAACACCACAGAAAGATACTTCAAAGATACTCTGAAGTTATTGGTCGTAATACATGTAATACAGTAATATTGAGAATACATTTAAATAATAATTTAAAAAAACCATCAGCAGACAGAGCGAAACAGAGAGGTGAAAATGCTATGTGTTCTTTGGATAGAGGCGACATATTCAGCGCATTCTTCAATATTTGTACGATGAAAGTAACAAAACTAATTTACTGCAGAATAAACACTGCCTTAACCATTGTTGTATTCAGAACATATCAGTTGTAGAACATTTTAACTTCCAAATACTTCAACAACTTGGTTCCATCATTTCATATTTAAATAAAAAGGATCATTTCAGTGTATTTATCTCCTCACAGCCGATTTGGAACTTTATACACCTTTTCAAACTGTAAAACAACATTTACTGAAAAAGGTAACTAATATATTGGTCTGGCAAATAAAATGACAAATAGCGATAACCTAAAAAAAAAAAAAAAAATCATAAGTAATAATAATAATAATAATAATAATAATAATAATAATAATAATAATAATAATAATGATTAAAAAAAAAGGTTTCTATGCATTGTGCTAGTCTAAAAAGAAAAAAATCCATGTATTGTGCTAGTCTAAAATAATTAAATAAGCACTATTGCAGTAGCTTCACAATGGCATTACCCATAATGCCATGTTCTAAAGACAACCTTCCCTGATTTGCTACACAACTCTCCTAATCTATTTCACAAACTTTTATCAAGCTATTTTTGCCAGACAATGAACACAATTTAACTTGAATATTCATAAAATTGTTATGCTCATGATTTGTATGATCGAGATAATTAAAAAAAATCTAATTCAAATGTGCCTGATTTAGAGGTAGAAAATCTGAAATATCTTTAAAAAAAGTATGTAGTTAAATTCTTGAGACAACCTGAGAGTTTAATGGCTTGAAGCTTAGTTAGATACTACAATTGGAAGTATCTTATGGTAGTTTTTTTTCCTGAATATTACATTTTATATCTAGTATCTATAGTGTTAGTACATAATTAACATCAAAAGAGCTTAACAAACCTGGCGTACACAATGGCTGCAGCGCTAATAGCACAGATTTGAGGCGTTTTGAATCCTGCTCAGACTCTTCACAAGAAAAACCCTGTGTCGACATGAGTTTTTCACCTTTCTGTTTGGGCCCTGCTGTTTAAAGTGAGTTTACAGGTGTGGATGGAGGAGAAGGACCTCTCTGCGACGGACCCCCCGCCCCGCTGCCTCGCTGCTGGCCGAATGTTGGCTTGGTTTGACCACATATTGAAGTGCACATCGTTGGTGTTAAGTCTGCGGAGAGAGAGAGAGAACAGAAACGTTTAGTATAGAAATGGTTTGAGTGAGCGCGTTCAGTCACTTTACAGCACTTTGGCCCGATTCTTTTAAAGGTCAAGTGTGTCTCGATGCTCAGGGCCTGGCAATGACGAATGTCCTCTTAGACTCCTTATCATTGCATCGATTTTTCATTATAATGCAATTTTGTTTTTCATAACAACATAATAGACTACAACTGATTGTTTATATATTTTTTTAAATACACAATTTTTCATAGTAAGAAAAATATATTTCAGCTAAATTTCTTCGTCGTAAATGTCATACCTTTGTGTTTTACTGTGTTTTGAATGGGAGAAATGTATGTACGACATATCACCATTGACTTCCATTATGAACACATATTATGACTAAAACATTATAATAGGATGGTTTCCAATAGAAATGAGAGCAAAAATGGTTGTGTCGGTCTGAAGGTACGGACCGGTGACTGAACCCTGTGACACATGTGCAAACAAACAACTGCGTTTGTATTTAGACCTCAAAAACCAACTCTGACTTCCTTCTGGCCTTCATAAAGTCTGAAGAGTCACAGTGTAAATTAATAAAGGGCGAGGTCACTTCGGGGGTTAACCCTGGTTCAGCAGTACTACCAAGCTGGGTCACTTTCTGATGTCTATGGCAACAGGCCCTGAACTCAGACCAGACCAGGTTAACACTGGAACTCCCACGGCCGTCATTTTGGCGGTTTTCAGAATTGTACGTCTAATTAATCTGGTTTCTTTACTCTTTCAGATTCTTGGGCTCTTGACTTTTTCTTTACCTTTGTTTATATCATCCCCATATTGCAATTCAACTGAAAAAATAAAAACGTTAAAACGAGTTCTGAGTAATTCCAACTCCCACACCTGCTATTTTCCCACTGAATAAGAGAGGGAGACGACTCTTTGGCCAATCAGAGACCAGAATCCAACCGAACGAGCCGTCGGGTGTGAGAGAGGAGAACGCAGAAGTGAGGAAAGAAGCGATAGTGTGTATTATCAATATCAGTGCGTACGGATTTAAAAAGAGGAGCAGTGATATTCACACTCAGTTTATGCATGGAATGTTCCCATGATCTTGAATAACAGTTATGTTAAATACACCGCGCAGAATGACACTGATGAATGACATTCAAATTAAACTTGTCCGCGGTGTAGCTCTTGTGGCTGTGATTGGCCCAGCGAGTTTCCTTTGGCCTTTCATTTTTGACCTCTCATTTCGTCGTATACAAGCGTGAGTACGACTGACAGCTCCTCACGTCGGAAGTACACCGCTAGGCAAAAGTATGCATTGTACATATAAAGTTTGGACATGAAGGGGTAGATTCCAAGTGTGTGTATGTGTTTCTCCTTGTTTGAATGTCGACTCAGCTCATTTTAATATCAAGAATAAAACCGTGTTCATTTGTCTCCCGCTCGCTTTGCTTAATGTGGGCCAAGTAGAGGTTTGCGTACCGGCGACAGCCCAGGAGGGAAGAGACAACCGTCTATCGTGGGCTCTGTGGGAAGCCAGTGGTTTTATTCTCGACAAAACTCCCCACAATTTCTACTGAAATTATGACTTTAGGTTTGGAGATCTTTATCAGCTGGGGGGAAAAAAGGGAAACTAAATCGAGAAATCAACTGAAATTCCACGTACATTTTGAATCTACGGTCTCCAACAGGTAAAAAGTTTGATGAAAAAGTGCAATTTGCTTAATATAATTTTCAAAGAGAACTATTTGGGATATTTTGACTGAATGGAATATAAATAAATATAAAATATCCAAGCTCATGATTGGATGTTTTTTTTTTTTTTTTTTTTTTTTTTTATTTCATTATTTGTTGGATGTCTGCTGTTTTTAATTTTTGTCTGCTGTCTCTCTGGTCATGTATATATATTATATATATATAAATGAGTAGTTAAATCAGATCTCCCAGTGCATTTTATTTTTTTATTTATCTGCGCTAGTGCTGACTCATCTCTATTTTACTACTATAAAACTTTACAACTCTACTGCCAAAACAATTAAAGGCCTCCTCTAAGGGAAAACTTGGAATGATAATCTTATAAATACATAGTCTTGTTCCGCAGGTCGCGACATGCCTGAATTACGCGCGCCTTGAATTAGTCATTAAAACGCTGCCTTAAAATAGTTTTTCATGCTTAATATGAGTCATTCCTGGGTTGAGTTAGGTCAAATACAAACCGTTAATCCTTTCCTAACGCACCAAAATGACCAAAAGGTGAGTATCGAACCCAACACCCAAGTCGGAAACGCCAGTACCATTCCCATGAACTAACTATAATTACTCAGATGATCGGTCTTCATTTTCATTGCGTTCGCTCGTAGGTTTGGTCCTAAAAAAAGATAACCAGCATGAGTAAAGTTAAGTCACCTCTGCACTTTGCCGCTGCATCTTGTGAAGAGAGCAGGACGCTTGCTCTTCTTCTCCCAATCCTTCGCGTTCCGACTCTCGCTCCCGTTTTCCTGTGATGCCCCCTCTGGTGTGGAGGTGCAATCCTGTACAGCACAAAACGTATCACTACAGACAAAATTTTATACAAATGGAAATAATGGTTGCAAATCAAAAATGCACTAGTTATGAGGCACAAGTTATGTAGGTGTTTTATGCTGTGAAATGCATGAATTTGAGGGTCTGAATTCAGACTCATAATGCTGGGTCCATGTGATGCAGAAGATGACATAAATGATTGAGAACACTGACCAGGATGCTGAGGCACAGCAAACTCGTGGTAAACTCGGCTGCTGGTGTCGGTCTGGCTGGTGTCTGGCACTGAGTGGTATCCTGCATCACAAACAGGAGAAAGTCATATTAGCTGTTGCTGGAGGACACACAACGCTTTGACAATGCACCGTCTCGTCTGATCTCAGAAGCTAAGCAGGGCTGACCCACGCTGCCTAGTTAGTATGAATGTGCTGTGTGTGTCAGTGAGTGCAGGTCAGAGGGGCTGACGGTGCAGATTGGCAGCCTTGCCTTCATCAGTCTGCCCCAGGGAAGCTGTGGCTACTGTAACATAACACCACCAAATGTGGCGTGAATAAATAATGCAATGAAAAGCACTAAGCATATATATATATATATATATATAGATCCAATGCAATACCATTATTATGTGAACTAGTATTCAAGTCTGAACCTGGACCCGCCTGGGAAATCCAGCGCATAATTTGTACATACCTGAAACTGACTTTTGAAGCACTGTATTAAAAGAGACCTTTTTATTGGCCAAAACCAGTTTTCTTAACTTCTATGGCTGCTTTTGATCCAAAGGAATGATGTCATCATCCCTTCTGGAGAAAGCTAAAAAAAGAATTGGAAGCAAACCAGTTGTGCATATTGGTTTCTACCAATATGTAACATATATTTATCTTTAGATTTTCTATGCTACTCAAGCTTTGTGGACGTGCGTCTTTTCAAAAATGTGTCAATGCAGAGGGCGCAGGAGTAGACTTTTGTCACGTTAGCCTGGAATCTTCCACAACATGGCAGTAACTATCAAGCATTTATTCAATTCCAGCATGCATTTTTACTGTGAGCGTGGTCACCAACCCACATTTAATGCCATATTGTGGAAAATTCCAGGTAAAGCATCATCCACCAGGAGTTACTAGTTTTAGAGAGTCATCTCGACCACTCGGCCACTGCCACCCTGGAGTCATTTTCAATCTAAAGGTCCCTGAGGGGATGGGAACTAGGTTAGTCCTGCCATAAAGGTTATTGCTTTAGTATAGTATAATTTAATTTACAAAACTATCGCAGGAGTCCGCACTTCTCAGGGTTAAAGTTTTCTGCCCCCAAGGATTTGAAGCTGCAAAAACATTGAAGTTCCGTAATTCGATCCTTTTAGCTTTAGCCTTCATGTCATCGTACGTTGCTTACGTACTTTGTGATGAATGCACCTGTTTACAAGCGGCTCTTTCATACTTTTATATTGTAAATAGTCTAACGTTTGTAAGATTTTATGTTGTATGTTTCTCTTGGCTTGCATTTACTTGTATTGCATCAGACCTAGCTTGTAAATAAAAGTTAAATAAAATAAAAGGGAGGAGTTACAACATACATTTTTAAGATTGTTTTGATCTTGTTTAATACAGTTGCACCTGATTACCATTTGACTAGGTTGTTTTGTGTTTTCGCGCTAGGTTTGAGGATACTGTTGTTAATGGAAAGTAAGTCGTATTTTATCCCACTATTTCTGTTCAAATATGTTCTTCTTTAATAAAAATGCGTCCACACCTCTTTCAAACCATTCTTTCTCCCTCCTCAACTGTATCAACACAGAAGGCACTTAAATTCGGGTTAATAATCAGCTGTCTTCAAATGAGTGCTTCGTAGCTTTAAGACAAAGGTGGACAGCTGATTGTAAACCTGAATTTGAGTGCCTTCTGTGTCGATACAGTCGTTTGTGTATTCGTTGTTTAGTTTTCCCAATGTACTGCTTTTTAATGAATTGAATACACCATATTGCTCAGCTGTTGTGTGGCCTTCGGATGAACCAGTTTCTGTCTTAGCATGTTGTTCTGTCGTTTTTCAAATAGACCCCATTCGGCCTCGGTTCAGACTGAGAGACCATTCACATTGTGATTTGTGAGTTTGTGGGCGCCGCTTAAGCTCTGCGTTGTAATGTTCTTCTCACCCAACGCTTGTGCTGCCGTGAATGGTTTGGATCAAAGAACTCTTCTATTTGGAGTTCCCCTGTCCTTTCCTTTGAATGTATCACAATCTAGTCAAAGATCCGGACAATGTTTTTGAAATCGAGTTGCTTCGTTTGCCCTAGCTCTAAAGGACAAGCGATTGTTCTATGATTTGATTTGGTCCTAATATGAAGAGTGCTTTGACAAATTTGGCACAAAACCCACCATGCTGCTGCTGCTGCGGCGTATGAGGTTGTGGCAGTGGTTTTATTCGTTGCTGTTGTGCGGTTTGTTGCGGTTTGCTCGGCCCTCTCTGCTCTTCACTGTCAAAGTTTAGCAAGATGCTCCCGCTGCCGTTCGCCGTAGTAACCGGGCTGCCCGATACCCCTGCATGCCCTGTAACAGATGGAGCGAAATGAAACTCTGTTCAAATGTGTCGTTTGCTTTGTGTTTACCTGGCTTGGTCAAGCAGATATTAATCGAACAAATATTGAAAGTAGATACTATTTGAACAAGTATAGATACTAAAATAAATTACATAAACATGGAAAAATGTGACCGTTCCGGAACAGTTTTACAATGATCTTGAGTAATATCAGAACAAGTACAAGACCACATGGTAATATATAGAAAGTACCTTTATTTTGTGTTTATTCATTTAGTTTATTACATTCTAGTGTAGAATGAGAGTGCAGAGTTTTTTATTTTTATTATCAGTTGTGGTATCGAAATTGGTATCGAGCGTATTCTTTATCATTGAAATGTTAGTATCCTGACAACACAAGCCCAAACTATTTGCAATCGGAAATAAGTTTCAAAACACAATTTTAGCAATATCATACACATTGTGACAGGAAATAACTTAAATAAGTGCAGTGTTTGCAAACATTAGAATCTCATTTTGATTCTATTGCAATTAATCTTGGTATGTTTTGCTGCAGCACATCATTTTTTATGATATCACCAAAACTAAAAAGAAGCTCTCGGGAAAATATTTATAAAAATACATAAAAAGGAGTGTTACCTTTTTAAATGTTTTTATATTTTTTTATTATTATTTATTATTATATAATCTTTTAGGGTACACTCATAACTAACTGCTCATTTGGGTACTGTACTTATAAGTGGTTAATTCGGTGTTACTTAGTATTTATAAGATCCTTATTAATGTCTTATTTAGCATAACCATTTTCTGCTGCATGTACTAACATTTTCCTACTAATAAAGTTGTTATTACTGCTTATTAGTACAATGTTTGGACATTTTTGTACAAGAATTATGATCCATATAGATTTTTGATAATATGGGTGTCGTTGAGGGTTAGTACCACAGGAAATGTTGCTTTTAATAATGTCGATGTAATCCCTCATTCGTCCAGTAGTATTCCATTGTAGAAAAAGATTCAGTTGTAGTCATCTGGACTCTGTTTTAGAAAAACAAAACGTTTCGACTCTCATCCAAGAGTCATTCTCTATCAGTGAAACAAGTCTGAGACCTCCTGTTTTTATCCTACTCTGTGAGAGGATAGCACTGGTCTGCACATGGTCTGCTCAAACCCTGGAGACGCCCGGGGCATTCGGATGCTAAATAGGCACTCAAGGTGAGGCAGGGAACTACAGAACAATAGGCCCATCCCAGTTTCTATGGGCCATTAGCAGGAGGTCCCGCCCTGTGGGCAGGGCTTTCACAGAGTAGGATATAAACAGGAGTTCTCAGACTTGTTTCACTGATTGAGAATGACTCTTGGATGAGAGTCGAAAAGTTTTGTTTTTCTAAAACAGAGTCCAGATGACTACAACTGAATCTTTTTCGACAATGCTTTTAATAATGAACACTTAATCATGTACAAATAAAAATGTCCTAAAATTATACTAATTATCATGAAGAAGGAGTTTACTATTATAAAAGTGGTAGTAAGTGTCTAATTAGCAGCTGAATAAGGTTATGCAGAGTAAGATATTAATGGATTAAATGACTCTAAATTAACATAAAATTAACAATACACATATAGCACCTTAGCAAATTAGCACCTAGGCATATATTTGGATGACCCACTGCGTCCAGCACTATTCTGTGGCCCTCTGAGTCATTAATGTTTGCATAAGTGGCCCTCGATGAAAAAGGTTTGGACACCCACGGTTTATTGTGTAGTATCTGTCAACATTGTAGTATCTGTATTTTCTCTTGTACAAATATTTGGCCTCTCCCTGGGTTGCCACTGTAAATAAAGCCTCCCAGTGTGTAAAGATTTGCATAATGATTTGTTTTACGGTCTATTATGCAAAACTGATTTCCTAATCTTCTGTAAACTTGCATATTTGAATGAAAAATGCAGATATTTCTTCCTGGTTTGTGATTCATTACAATAGCCTCGTAACTATGCACACAGAAAACAAACAAAAAAGGCATGAGGTTTAATGCCTTCTCTGTTAGCACAAATGAACTAAAGTGAATCATTTTTTTGCAAATTGGATTTCTTTCTCCTGTAAACATAGACTAACTATATACAGGGAAAAACTTCTCTTCAAAAACACACAGGAGAACTTCAGCACACTGAATGTTCCACTCGGCGTACCGTGTCCACTGTTGTTGTTGTTGTTGTTGCTGCTGCTGCTGCTGCTGCTGCTGCTGCTGCTGCTACTGTTGTTGTTGCTGTTCGCTCCTGGCTGCTGCTCTCCGGGTGAGTACGCCATCATCCCGCCGTTCCCGTTCCCATTTGTGGACGGCACCGACGCCAAAAGACCTGCCGGAAGACACAAGCGCGGTTATAAAACGAATAACTCAAGAATGAAACATGTTGACTGAAACAAAGAAACGGCTGCTGCAAACCATTATTATGGACAATAAAGGGGAGAATAAAACTAAGCCTCAAGATCCAAAATTACATTTTGGAATGACTGCTTATTCTTGTATTACAATCAATATTTTGTATTGCTTTGGGTATATCCACATTCCACACTACATTTCCGTTGACCTGTTAATGATGTGCAGACTCATCTTAACCAGGCGGCAAATGGATAGCAGCTGATGACTAATGCTTTGTGCACACAAGCTTTCTCCCGTTGTGATGTATAACACTGAACATATCCATGGAGACTGCCTACACACTAATGGCAAGTATGAAACCACGGCAATTCCATGATTTGACCGTCGCATTCCCATTTCACGCTGCCCTAAAAAGTGTATTAAGAATGATTCAGGCTTAGTAACTACTTAGTACTCTAACACCGAATTCCTAATCCCTAACACCCAATCTTAATTAAGTAGTTGCTGTTATATTTATTGGTTTGTTATGTTATGTCACAGATGAAAAGGTATGCACTCACTAGTCTTAAACAAGGCTTGAAAACTTTCAAATAAATATAGGTAAATGTAGATTCCTGTTTGTTGGCCCACCAAATTACTGAATGTAGACCTAACCCAGTGTATGTCAAATCAAACATAAGAAATATTGCTACTATTTTTTTTGTATCTGGGGGCCGTGAATGCGAACATACACGTATCATTCTCTTTTTCTGTCACATTGTGTCCCAATTCAAATACAAAAATCGGAATCTTTTTCATCGCTGTTTTGAGAGTAATCTGTGAGTAATCTGACTTTTTCCGTTGGCCGATTATCGTCCGATCTTTCCCAGCCATGCAGCAACAAGTAGTAAAAGCTCCTCCCATCTACCATTTTCCACGCACATTTCGGTAAAATATTGTAAGCGGCTTATAGGGCAGTAATTCTGTTAGCGTCTCCAACCCCGGCTTACCCAGGCCCCGGTAGCGGCTGAGCTGTTGGTAGATCTGCTTCATCCTCTCGATGTTGAGCCGGCTGGCCTCGGCGTGGTGGACCATGGGTTTGGGGTAGTGCACTCCGATGATGCATTTGGCGGCGGCCTGCACGGACTCCGGAGCGTTCCACGGGTCGTAGATGTACTTAGCGGGGAAACCTCGAAGGACAGGTAAATAACGTCTGAAAACACAGGGAGAAATCAGACGTGCCGGCTCGTACGAAGGAAGTGTGCTGCGAAACAGGTGAAGTACAAGGAAGCAAAAGTCAATCATATCATGGAGGTACAGTTCCATAGGAAAATAGAGTTCAACAAGTAATACAACAAAGTTAGTAAAAAAATAGGAAAAAATGTTTAATAGGTACAAAAAAATAACATACCAGATGAAAAATGTGCTCAATTATTACCACATATTTGCTTTAAATGATAAAAAAGTCAAAAGAAAATATGCTACTTCCAATTCTGCCAAAAAAGATTAAACATTTCACGGCCCAATTAGTGGAAATGTAGTTTTAAGAAAGTTTATGAAAAATGAAAGCTACAAAATGAAAGCTACAAACATTCACAACACTGCACAACGTAGTAAAGTATGGTACTCAGGCCTTTCGTAACATGGCACTGGAATGAGTTAACGGCGCAGTGCTCGAACGTGATATGCGGAACAAGGGCTGTGGTCCCAAGAAACAATTACTCATTTAAATGCAGCCACACGCCACCAAAACATTCTCCGGGGATAAGCCAAAAATACTCTTGAGCCGAGGGTTATCGCCGTGTTCTGTTTCGAGTCACAGAGTAAAGCTGTCGTGGTGGAATTCCTCCGGTTCGGTTGGACAAAAAAGATCACCTACCTACTTGGTGTGACCTTACCGAGAGTCCGAGAGCGAGGGAGACAGACAGAGGAATGGGAGCTGTGGAGCTGTGGGGAGCGGCACAGTGCAGCTCTCGGGAGGCAGAGGATAACAAAAACAACAGAGGTGGTGGTGGGGGAGGGGAGTAGGGAGAAAGGGAGTGGTGGGGTTGTTTGGGGTTGGGGGGTGGATGTGGGTGTGCGAAAGGGAGTGGTGGGGTTGTTTGGGGTTGGGGGGTGGATGTGGGTGTGGGGTGTGGGTGTGGGGGGGGTGAGACCACGGCACTCCGGGTTTGGACCGCCGACTCTGAGCCACAACCGCGCTGCCCACCGGCCCGGATGGAGTTTAGGAGACCTCTACTGTAATACGCAGTTAGAAAGCAGAGAGAATTGACCCACCCCGAGCCCACCCGACCGCCCGCACCCTCCCGACCCCACTGAGAGGAGCCGGTGCACAGGGGAACAGTTCTGCCAACGGCGTCTACGGCTTTGAAAACACAAGCGGAAGAGGCTGGTTAGCAAAAAGGTTTAACGTTAGCTGAAAGGAGAAGTAAGCCATGCGTTAAATGTGACGCGGCTTTACGTTCGACGAGCGGCATGGCCATCGTGACGCCCAAACTCTCTGCCCATCAGCTTTAACATGCAAGTCTACAGTAGCTTTAAGGAAGTCTGCTAATTCAGTGGGTTAGCTTTATTGTTAGTGGAGGTCATTAGCAAGTGTTCAACATTACATGGATGCTTTAGGATAACTATCTGTCTCACTGCAAAAAAAAAGTTAGCTTGAGTCATACTTCTCCAGGATCTCCATGTGTGTTTCTGAATGCATATCTACAGAGCTAGTGTGATGCTGGTCGCTGGCAGAAGTGGTCCACTGTACGACACGGCTCCAGGCCCCCCCTGCCCAGGCCCATCCCCATGATCAGACAGAGGAGGAGTGAGAAACGAGCTCAAGTCTGCTCCCCTGGTCCCCCTTCAGACTGTGGTGGTTGTCTTTTATGTGGTCAGTCGGCCAGAGCCTCCCTGCTGACTGTTCCCTCCCACAGCCACAGCGCCGCACTCTGGACTGGCCCACTAGGGGGCCCCCTCATTTCACCAAAAAGGACCACAACCCTTTTGCCAGGAAGATCTGCGACCTGCCAATAACAAGTGGCCCCTGGGAGGCAGCGGGTGGTGATGGCTTTGTACAACAAGAATTTAAAGAGTAATGATTATGTTCTGGGAAGATGCTGATGCAGTGTTAGCTAACGTATGGTTGTTGAATGTTTATTTCCACAGGTATGGTCTGGGAAGTCAGTTTGGAATGTGCATGAAGTGAGTTAGTTGGATGGATAGGACTCTCTGAGCAGTGCGGAGTATAGCCCTGTGTTAGCCAGCCGCTGCTCCAGGGCCGCCCGCACCGACAGGGCTGCATTCCCCTAAGCAGAGCACCACTGAACATTTCACAAAGGGCCGGATGAGGGGCTTTGCCCAGCGCTTGGACAATGGACCTGCTCGCGTGGCACGGCGCGGGTAACGAGTACCGGCGCTAGCTGCAACACTGCGATGGCAGACAGCTGGTCCAACGCCTCTCCTCACTACCCTCCGGGGAATGCTTCATAGTCCTCTACCTAACGAATGCAGGCCAAGCGTTCGTATTTCCCTACCAAGCGGTCAGAATCCCTTTTGACGAAATGAGACGCCACCGAGTTACAAACCTGCCCAGAGGGTGCCGCTGAGGCGCGAGCGGGATCAGGAATGTCCCTCAGGGTAGCACACAAAGAGAACCAAGCGGTAACTGGAGTCTCCACTCACCCTGTGCCCATTCAGGGTGGTCTGCTCGAGGCAGGCCGCCCTGAATGGAAGGTGGTGAGAACAGCCAATGAGCTTAAAAGCAATCAGCTACAATCAACAAGGAGGAGAGGGACAGCTGAACTTTTCTCCCAATCCCCCAAACAGATGAGCCAACACAAACACAAGTGCTACATCTGCCTCGAAAAGTATCAGTCGGCAACAAGTATATAAATATAGATATATACACTAAAGTTACGCACAGTGTCAGACATTCACACACACTTACACCCATATACACACAACTGTACACGTCTCAACATAGACCGGCTCAGAAACTAACATGCTTAAGTTTAAAAATGTGAGTATACAACAGGGCAAATTTAAAAAGGAAAAGGGGATGTGTGTGGGCTTTACCTCACTTACCCAGGAGTTTGGAGGGCCCCCCTCGACCCCCATCTCTCATAAACTAGCCCTTCACACTACATTACATATGTTCCAAAATGCAGTTATTTGTCTTTGATTTGGTTCTGCTTCCGTTTCAGGACAGACTAAATGATCCCTATTCCTAATAATAGTACTGCTAATAATAACACAGCATTATTTATGGTACGTTTAGACACACAGAGGAAAATAAAATATAATTTGGTTACAATTGTTTAGTCATAATGACCCATAGTTTGCGCCGGACATGGTTTGCATAAGGTTATATATACCTGTAATCTGCTATTTCTATGCGACTAGAGCGGCCTACGCAAAGCAGAGACCGGATTTTCATATCTGCTATATTTACACTGTCGGCATCAACAATTAACACAAGCATCTTTTGAATAGACTTCCATTCGGCCCAGCTGTATATTTTATTTATATATCTTACATCAGAAAAGATTCCTGCTGAAAGAATGGATGGCCAAACGTAATAATGTTTCAAGTCAGTGACGCACAAATGTGGGATTGCGCTGACGCATTTATTAAAAGTGATTCTGGGTACTTTTGATTGATTGCTCATGAGGGAGGATTTTCATAAGCATTACATCATTCTGTGTCTTAATTTGAGATATTCTAACACTGTTAAAAATTACAAATTACCTACTTTTCCCACAGTATTAAATCATTATGTAATTGTTACTGTTGTCACACTCAATCAGGTCTCAAACTGACCCATGTTTTTCCATTATTTATTATGACCTGAAGTTTAAACCCTGAACCCCAGAGTTTGTCCTGGAGCATGAATGACACCACAGGACAGCTTTTGGATTACGGCAATAAACGTCTCATATTTTTGTTTATTTATTTAAAGTAGACATAATGGTGTAGTTTTATTAAAGAATGTATACATACCTAACATAACGATTATTTTAACACGTTCTACATTTTTCATTTTTGGGTTGAAAAATGCTAAGAATAGAAACTCAAGTTCCATCTAAAGCAAAAATGGACCTTATCGAAGACTTTGATGAGTTGAATTTTGGAGGAAGAAAAAAGTTATTTAGAAAGTAATTTAAAGTGCAAAAGGCACAAAAATCTATATTTCTATAGCACAACTTGAATTGCAATGATTTAAAAAAAAAAAGAGATTAGATGCATAATTTAATGAAAAAGTAATCGCTAGTTGTCTTTTGATAATGTTTTTTGGGGTCTAAATTACAAACCAAGCAGGATTTTCAGTTATATGTATCTCCTGACCATTGCAATATTTGACTTGTCATTTGTTATTAACATCTTATTTAATTCAAGGCCTTACTGCCATTCTAACGGTATGTGACGTATGTGGTGAGAGATACAGGGGGAGTAGGGCGCCTTCCAGTGGGTCAGCAGCAGCAGCCGTGACACCTAGGGGCGGAGGGGGGAGCGGTACCCACCTGATGAAGTCCCCATTGGGATCGGTGCGGCGGCCGAAGCCCACGGGGCAGTAGCAGTGGAAAAACTGCTGGAAAAATGAGCTGCAGGACAGCCACATCCAGCTCCCAGCGTTGACACTCCAGTCTGCATCCAGGAGCAGCTCCTCGAACACCTACGGCAACAAGAGAGGGACAAAAATGCTTTGGTTTTAAGGAGTAGCTTGGAATCCAGGCTGGTTCTCTCTGTATATTCTATACAGAAGATCTCAGTCTGGTCACCACCATCTACACTGTGTCTTAAGCCAGTCAGTCACAGATAGAAACACAAGAGGAGCTCACTGGTCTTCTATCATTCATTCATCTATCATTCATCTATCATTCTTCTATCATTCATCTATCATTCTTCTATCATTCTTCTATCATTCATTCATCTATCATTCATCTATCATTCTTCTATCATTCATCTATCATTCTTCTATCATTCTTCTATCATTCTTCTATCATTCATCTATCATTCTTCTATCATTCATCTATCATTCTTCTATCATTCATCTATCATTCATTCATCTATCATTCTTCTATCATTCTATCATTCATCTATCATTCATCTTCTTATTCAATTCATCTTCAATTCATTCATCTTATCATTCTATCATTCATCTATCATTCTCTATCATTCATCTATCATTCATTCTTCTATCATTCTATCATTCATCTATCATTCATCTATCATTCTTCTATCATTCTATCATTCATCTATCATTCTTCTATCATTCTTCTATCATTCATCTATCATTCATTCTTCTATCATTCTATCATTCTATCATTCATCTATCATTCTTCTATCATTCATCTATCATTCTTCTATCATTCTTCTATCATTCATCTATCATTCATTCTTCTATCATTCTATCATTCATCTATCATTCATTCTTCTATCATTCTATCATTCATCTATCATTCTTCTATCATTCATCTATCATTCATCTATCATTCATCTATCATTCATCTATCATTCATCTATCATTCTTCTATCATTCATCTATCATTCTATCATTCATCTATCATTCATCTATCATTCTATCATTCATCTATCATTCATCTATCATTCATCTATCATTCATCTATCATTCATTCATCTATAATTCTCCTATCATTCTTCTATCATTCATCTATCATTCATCTCTCATTCAAAACAAAGTTATTTCCACTATTTTTTCCTCTAATTCAGTCATGTTTGTTTTGGTGCGGACAGACGACGCCCGTTTGAGATAAAAGCAGTGGCCAGACCCAACATCTTTGTTAAGTATTGGAGAAGCGTGTATTCTTGACTGGGATGAAGTGGAGGAATGTTGAGTGTTTTCAATTCGTCAAATGTCCCCCTGTAACTTCTTTTCTATATAAATGATATTTTTGTTGTTATAGATACAGAGAAATAACATATTATGTCATAAGATAAAGTCCTGTACTGTTCCAAATATTACCATATGTTGCTGTGATATATTGTAATCCCATAATGGTTATTCCAGCTAAATGAGTCATTCTGGACACACTGGAATAGAGCATGTTAAAGGACAAAATCTCCCACGACTGATTTGAAACCATAGCAATTATGCAAAAAGTCATTTCATATTTCACTATTGGAAACAGCACACATGTTCTTTCCATGTACTGTAAGTTCCTGTTGATCCTGGAAGCATTCACATACTCGAAAGTGACCAATATTAAAATAAATAATGCACCATCACTCAACTATGATTCATCGTAGCAATACACATAAAAACAACATGAACAAAAGTGTGTTTTTGAAGTATCCTGCTCTTAGGAAATATAGGCTTTTTATAGTTCTGTAACTAAGTGACGGCTTTTTGCCTTTTTCTAAATTAATTTAAACTCTTTCATGTGGATAACTGCAGCTTCGTGTCCTGTCCTGCTTCATGTCCTTTTTTTAATTCAAATATAAATAATAACATGATTTTAAAAATACAATTATAATCACAAAAATGCAGAAATAACACCTTATTCGCTGATTTTTTTTATCTTTTTATCTTTTTTTAACTATAAATGATGTACTCGATATTAAAATTGTGCATAATTTAACAATAAAGATAACTGCTGAGTACTGCATTAAGGCTGCATCTGCCGGGCTGAACACAATTGTCCATGAATGGTTTTTAAAGGACAAATACTATACATTATTTATACTGTTATTGGCCTTTAAACATAGTCAAAAGCTCAAAAAAGTCAAGATATTCATGTATGACACTAATTACCAGAAAAAAAGCCTACTCCGTCTGATGAAGCATTTACAAAAGCCTCACAAATGTATGAAGCATTATAATACCATGATTAGAGTGTAACATCAAGGGTTATTTTGCATTATAGTTTATACATATTTTCAGAGCAAAAGGCCTATATGGTTATTCAGTTCTTCTTCTTATTATTTTCGTTTACTTTTCATCTTACTATCTATCTAATAAAGAAATTGCAATGCATAAAGGCAAGTCTTGAATTACATCATGCAGTTGGGCAGGCCTGAACTTGGATCTGTCACAAGGCGTTTTAGAGGTTTCCTCAGCTGACTCAGAGTGTTTACTATAGTTTCTCTGCCAGCAGACATAGCCTGGCGGGGTGAATTAAAGGTCACAACAGAAACTAGCAGAGTAGTAGGTGCAATAATTTTATACCTGGGGCTAAAATGAGTTGGTGAGGTCACTTGACAGGGAGATTAATAACTGAGAGACCAGGGACAAGAAAAAAAAGTAGCATCGTTATGAATCTATTATTTGCATAGATTGCTTGGAAAAAAATGTCTAAAGGGGCTTATAGAGAAGAGAGCTATGGGTCTGGGGTTGTTGATCTGTACAGGGAGAGTGCAGCACGTGGTGGGACACTGGTGAACAGGACTTTTTGGAGTGGTCCGCGAACCAATCCACTCTTTCATTTTACCATGGATGAAGTTTGAATCTACGCCATAAAAGTTTGTTTGCCTTGAGTTTCTTTTGAGTTTCGTCGTCTTCATTGTGTCAAGAATGCAAGCAATTTCTGGAAGAATGTTTCTGCACATCAACAGCTTCCTTACATCTTTATAATGTGCTTCTCACCTTCATGCCCTCCTCCCAGCTGATCCACAGGTCTCCGCGGGTGAGGAAGCAGGCCACGGCGTGTCGGGCCAGGTGGTGTATCCAGCCCTCCTGCCTGAGCTGGGTCATGATAGCGTCGATCCAGGGGAAGCCCGTCTTGGCCTCGGCCCACTTGGCCAGCGCCTCGGGGTTCCGGTCCCAGGGGATGCGCACGCAGATGGGGTTGCCCTCCATCTTGTCGAAGCGCGGGTTGTTGGTGGCGGCGGTGTAGAAAAACTCGCGCCAGAGCAGCTGCCCGTACAGGGAGAGGGGAGGAGAGCTGTTCTTTTTCACCTGGAGAGAGGAGAATACAAGACGTTAGAGAAATCACTAGAAAAAGTCCTTTATAATTGTATGATTTAGAATATATAATTGCACTAGGATTTAGAGATGCACATTTACACATGGTCAGTTAGCCAGATACTTGACGCACGTGAGCGCCATCTGGTTGCACAATTGTGGAATTACAAAAGAAATATGCCCTATATGGGTGGGATATCGTTTTGTTTTTTTAAGTAAAAATGGGAATAGAAGGCTAAAAATATAGAAGCATTTTTAAACAATCATGCAAGATAAATACAGATGAATACATTATGTTATTAATTTTGTTATGTTTTATTATTTAAGGGAAACATTTATTTAAACTTTACTTCAATTTAAAATGTATTTAAGGTCCTCACTATGGATTTTATACCCAAATATGAATTAAATATCTGCAAATATCGATCATAAACAAAAGCAGCATGCCAAATATTGCAAATCGGTTCAAAAAATACAAACTCCATATCAATCAAGCCCTAATATTCTCGATATTGTCTAAATTTCAACATACTGCCCACCTCTAGATGGCCCTAACTAACAATTATTCTATCGATTCGAGTAATTAATTTCGTTAGCATTAATTCTTTTGTTGAATTAATTGTTGTGATCGTTAAGACATAAGCAGCTGTTGCGCGCCGCTGGGGGCGGACCTTGCGGTAGAGGTCGGTGAGTTTGTAGTAGAAGAGGCGGCAGGAAAGGCAGCCGAAGCGCAGGTACGAGCTCAGGCCCGTGGGACTGGCCAGCAGCGAGTTGGCGTTCATCCTGGGACGCTCGAAGTTTGCCACCCACGCCTGGACAACGGAAGGAAAGAGAGGAAAGACATGAACGATTCGGACGGATCATAAACATACAGAAAAAAACACCGCTTATAATAGCAAATGAGATGAGTGAAAACGTGTTCGTAAATTGATATAACTACTGGAGTATCGCAATGACGTTGGTCGGACGGTATTACAGTGTCTTTGCAACAGTGTTTAGTTCAGGTTTAATTCAAATGAATCACAATGGTGCAGAAATAACACCAAATAACAAACTTTATTCCAGAAATGGCGGACTGGTAAACACATTTAAATTTGACCGAGAGCCGCTCAATTCATCCATGTTGCTAAGGCTGCACAATTAATCGAAATCTAATCGAAATTGTTACTGCAAATCGCAAAGGCAGCAATTTTTGAGGTGCCAAAATGTCCTCAAAAAAAAAAGGGAAAAAAAAAAAGTCTCCTTATTCTGCATAAAAACTGCTAACTACAGTTTAGATTTGTACAAACACATTCTGAAATACATGTGATTAGTTTATCAGCTCATGAACGTACTGTAGTTCACAACAAAAACAGGACAAAAGAGCTACCGAAAATAATAATAATAATAATAATACATCAATAATCTAACACAAATGGAACGTTCAAATGCATAAATAAATTTATTTTTGTTTTTTTAAGTAAAAGCATGTCGTTTGGAGCAAAGTTCAGACTTCACGGGAACAAATTTGACTTTTTTTGTTAAATGGCAATGATAAAATGTATGTATTGTTTATATTTTGTATATGTTTTAATTAGACAAAATAAAACTGAATTGGAAATGGAGATTGATCAGTACGAAGGGAAAGAATAATAATTTTTTTTAAATTTGGGGTAATCCTTACTAAAACGATATCTTTTAAAAACATGCCCACCTTCACACAGATCTGACCTTAAGTTCGACCTGGTGGCGGAAAAGTTACAAAGTGTACCTTTAAGAGTCTGTATTGATGCCAAATAATGAATACTACATCAAATATTTTGTTGACAATTTTTGACTTCATAATTGTAATTGGTAAACATTATCAAGTAAAAAAAATAAATAGAGTATGTTTATTTGTGCCACCGCAGAGCGGTTAGAGCTCTCGCCTCCCAAGAAGGAAATCATGGGTTCGATTCCTGGGCGAACATTACATCACATGATCTCTCTGGGTGGAGTCTGCATGTCCTCCCCGTGTTACCGTGGGTTCTCTCCGGGTTCTCCGGCTTCCTCCCACCGTCCAAAGACATGCATGTGTTAGGTAAATTGGCAACTGTAAATTGGCCCTAGTGAATGAGAGTGAGAGTGAATGGTTGTCTGTGTGTCTATGTCTCTGTGTTAACCCTGCGACAAGTTGGCCACTGTCCAGGGTGTACCCCGCCTAAGGCCCAAAGGCACTGGGATAGGCTCCAGTCACCCGCAACCCCTAACGGGAACAAGCGGTAGAAAATGGATGGATGGATAGATGGATGTTTATTTGTTTAATTCAAGTAGTAGAGGTAGAGTACTGACTTTTCTCTCCAGATGGCGCTCTATCCTGGTCAAAGCTTCGGTCTCTCCTCCAGGCCACACGGCTGTAGGCAGGCCCTCGATGTCGAAGCCTGAGGACAAACAAAACAGCAACATTTGTACACGGTCAGAAAATCATCTACATGTAATCATTTATCTGATTTAAACAGGAAATTTTTTTGGTTTTTTTATTCATTCATTCATGCTCCAAAATTGTGTTGTAACAAGTACTCGGGTTTTATTGTGTCTTGATTCATATTTAAAAAAAAGGCAATATTCAACTGTAAAACTATTGTCATTGATAGTAAAAAATAAACTTAATATGCAAACTTTAAATCTTGTTACAACAGTGTTTCTTCATCATTAGTTTCCTCAAAGTTGTATTTTAATTGATTACTGGCATGCTTGAGTTAATCCTGTATTGACCTGCAACTGAAAAAAATACCTGTTTGCACCTACCCCCTATCCCCGCCCACATCTCTGTACTCAGTTGTGATTGTTTGAAAAATGAAGACTCAGAGTGACAAGTGTAGAGTTCCAGAATGTCACATAGCCACTTTTCAAAAATAAAAACATGTAAACGAAAACCCGCTGCTTGTTAAAATGTCAAATAAGAAGGAGGGGCTTATCGGTTTTTTTGAACAGGAAGTCAACGGACCCGTTTCTGTTACTAAGCCGTTTTAGATCAATTCGAAGTTTTACAATGAACAAAATGTGGAAATGATGATGTCATAATGCAATAAGTACCTGAAAACCTGTCTTGGTTTTTAAAGCTGTCCAGATGTTGGCAGCATATGTCAGCAGCTTTTTTAAGAACGAACAAGCTTAACTCGGGGTGTGAATGAATGGAGACATATGCCCGGGTCCGTTTAGGAACATTTGACAGCTTGCGGTGCGCTAGGCCGCCTGGGAAAGGTTAAGCTCGCCGCAACTTGTGACTATTAATACTTAGCATGGACGGAATAGACGGAACAGAAGGGATTCACATAACAGTGCATGTGCCTTGGAAGACTTAATGAAGTGCCAAATGTCCGTGGAAACTTGTGGCAGGTGAATGTTTAGAGTTAATCCAATAGGGTAAGAAATCAGACTTTGGCTTAAATGTTAAAGGTTGTTAGCGGTTTGAAGCGGTTGTACACAGGAAGGTGCAGCGGTTGGAAACGTGTGGGGAAATGCAGTCGCTCTTCGCGCTGCGATTAAGTCTTACGCCTAAGTGACAAATCAACATTAAATTAAATGATTTGAACAGATATGACTTTGTTTTTCTCTTGATCTTTTGAAAACGCCAGATTTTGAGCATTATTTTATGTGTTATCCTTCCAATTAGATTCACTTCCAGTTATACATCAGTTTTTCTTACAGTTGCTATGTTTAAATCGGAATATTTGTGACTGATCAAATAATAAAATAATCATTGACTATGTTTAAAATGTGTTAATCATTATCTAAAAAATACGTGCCATACCAGACCAGGGTTTTTCATAGTAATTATTATCATTATTGTTATTATTATTATTATTATTATTATTATTATTATTATTATTATCATTATTATTATTATAGCACGCTCTTTCGCATGTGTCTGCACCATAACAGAGATGAAATTAAATGAATGAATGAAATAATAGATTATAATAGCCTATATTTTACAGAAATGTGTTTATGAGCATTTGCTACACCTGGATTATTTTTTATAGTCGTCTGGTCATGATTCGTCGATTCATCGTTGTCACCCTGCCATGGAGACGAGCGTATAGTAGCCATACTGGAATTCAATGTGTGATTTTCATTTTCAACTGCTTTGTAAATATTCTCTATCTAGACGCCCTCAGTCAGCCTATTTTTTTACCTTTATTTCGGTGAAACCGTTTCTTAAAAATCTGAATGTACAATCGGAAAATAACTGACTGGTCCGCGACTAAAATATTAAACAGTTACTCTCTTAACTTTTTAAGCCGGCGCCCCCGTGAGGCGAGGTTTTCCCGTGAGCAGCTGGGAGCCACAGACGGTTCAGGTGCTGAGGACTGTTGTGAATGGAAGACCAAATGTTCGTGGAAACTTGCAGCAGTTGAAGTTTAATCCAATAGAGAGGACTGAGAAGAGACTGAATAAGACACGCTATTTAGAGCTCACGGCAGTTAACTCGAGCGACTAAACATCAGCGTCTCGGAGCTTTAGCCGTTCCATTATCAAAAGCAAACATCGATCTTTTTTCATTTATTTTTTTATTTTGCACATTAAGTCTCTAAATGATCTATTCCACCTTGTGACCACCTCTGGACTTTTTTTTTGATCATTTAAACACTCAAAATTGCTTTCACTGCACCTGAACTTTGAAGCTAATGTTCACAGCCTTGTTTAAACTGCATAAGTCTTTAGTTATGTTATGAATAAAATCATGTTTGGCTTAAATTCTTTTTTTTCTCCCATATTTAATTTCTGCCATTGGAGAAAAAAATAAGACATTCAATAGGAAAAATAATATAGTTCACTAGTATATTTCTAGCAACCTGTCTAACATTTTCAAAGACGTAAATTAGGTCTTATAATACATAAATAAACTTAAACTAGCTAAGTAAAATCACAAATTCAGTTGTGTATAAAAATGTGTTTTAACTAGAGGTGGGTGATATATTAAAAAAATATCCTGTATAGATTACAAAAAAATACCGTACTTTTACTTTTGTACTTTGTTACTTTCCACAACTGGATTACACCGACTTTTTTCGGAGATGAGCAAAATTTGAATTTGTCTAATTTGTACAATTAAAACGACGACAAAAATAAGGATTTAAAGTGACATTTCTGCACTTTTGTGGCCAATCATATAGTCCATTCACCTTCTGTGCCATACTTGACCCTTGGCTCATCGTGGCTTGGTTGCAGAAATCGCTGGTGATATTGTAAGAAAATGTCAAGCTTTCGATGCCACCACAAGGGGGCGATGCCAGCGGTGCCAGACGTAACACCTCATTTGGTCACATTTATGCTCCGTTTATGCGTTTGAAGCGTAGTTACCCGAGCTTCACCAGAGGGCACTCGATTTACCAAAACGAAAGAAAAGGAACTACTAGAAAAACAAACATGGAGGCACCCACGGCAAGTTTTTAAGATCGCATTTGTTGTTCACTACTGTACAGACGAACCACATGACGGGCAAAACGACGCAGAGGATGGACAGAAGCCTCTAAGCGTACGTGTCTCGAACGTTGTTAAATATACTGTATGTCCTTGTTGCGTTACCCTCTACCCTTTTTGTTGTTGTCTGCAAATGAGCTCTGAGCTAGACGTGGCCATGGTTGCACTTTAAACTGTAACTATGTTTTTTTTCCCCTGTCCCTAACAAATAATCATATATAAAACAAGACATTTACAGCCACATTTTAGCACATTTCTGTATCGCCCACGTCTAATTCGAACCATTTCCAGTCATTTCAACCAGTGTTTGCTTGCGGAAGTGTGTTGGTTTTCTCACCCAGCTCCTCCAGTGACGGCACCCCGTACTTGTCCCCGTGGTCATCGGCGACGGGCGTGACGCAGCGGCCCATCAGAGCGTCCGACAGCGCGTCCACGGGCATCTCCGGAGGGTCCATCCGACTGATCAGGGTCTGGAAACGCTTGTACGTCAGAGGAGGCTGCCCGCCGTTCAGCTCGATGATCCTGCCAAAACCAGTAATTGGTTTTAACCATTTCCTTTCAAATAGTAACGAAGTTCGGATTGGCAAATGTGGTGGTTTTTCATGGCCGATGTCGATACTGTTGTTCAGAATGTCACGTTTTAGTGTTATTGTGAGAAGAAACGTCAGGATTTTCAAAATGATCTACACTTACGGACACTAGGGCTATCAGTAACAATTATATTAGTCGTCATTAGTTTTAAATAAAGGTTGAAAATTGCGATTATTATTTTATAGACGACTGGACACAATTGGTCGATTAGTCATTACTGCCCTGATGGACGCCAAACCGTCCGATCCTTATTACACTTTCATTCACAATGTTTTCAAGATCATCATTGTTCTAGTGTATGACTAGAAAAATGTCTGAAATCAAACTTTCTTAACGATAAAGCCAAATAAAAATGCACTTTACAGTCAATCAAAATAATTGTGAATAATTGTGACTAATCACGACTATTAAAATAATCGTAATTGTAATTTTAATCTGGACTATGAAGACTAAAATGTAAAAAGACGTTTTATCACAAAGACAGTGAGATTATTGAATCAAAATGGCAAAATTGAATAAACAATTTCAGGTTTTAATCAATAACACACTTTATTCATGAATATTGTCCATCCAGAAGCCTTGATTTACCATATATAAATGTTTTTATTGTAAAAAACAAGTATAAATCTCAATAATTGTTTGACTAGTCGCTGACATTTCGGCTACTAAAATAATTGTTACTTGCTTGCAGCCCTATTTAGCTCGTCTTCTTTTTGAGTATGGATTGAATTAAAATAATAAATTAAGACGATAATTATTGTTTTTCGTTCTTACAAAAGTGACCAATTCCCTTTGACCTCCCTGGTGACAATGCCGATGCCGTTTCAGGTTATTTTGCCACTTGACCCGGCGATATGTCCCGAGCTTAAAGCGGAAAGGAAATCGACCAACAGTCTACAACGCGCTAACAGTGTGTATACGTGTGCAGTGCTGGTGTGGCAGTCGTACTTGTCCAGGTCGTAGAGCGTGTGCGAGATCTTGACGCAGACCTCCACTCCTGCCTCCATGGCCAGCTTCTTGATGGCCGCGTCTCGCTCCTTCCCAAACGGCTCCGAGTCGTACTCAAAGGTCAGGCGGCTGATTTTCCACTCCTAAAAATAAGAACAGAACACGTCACAATCTAAACAATCCGTGACATTTCCAGAAGCCAGAAACCAAAAGTCATGTCTGTTTTGTTAAGCTCATTGAATTAAAATGCAATTAAGATAAATATATTGCAAACAATTCTAAAAATGTTATCACAGAAAAGCACATTATTTTCGGTTTATAATTACACTTCCTGTTTGTAATTGATGACATCACACTAGGAAATTACCCAACCACTGGGTAAAAAATCTAATGTCACCTTTTTTTAATAGAAAATGACTTTATTTTGTTGAATTAATGTTTAGAGAGTCAAAAAAGTTGTTTTTCTTTTGTGTAAATTATGCATAAACTTTGACTGGAGTGAGAGTCCCTAGTGTGATGTCACTTCCTGTCATTTTCTACAGATTTTTCAACATTTTCTCCATAAATACCTACTTGACTGGTTATAAAACTTTTAATTTATATTTTATTTATATATATTTATATATATATATAAATCATAAAAACCTGTCATGGGCACTTTAATACTGATTTAAGCCACGTTCCGACTGGCGGATTGGTCTTAAGTGAACCGTAGCAGTCTGTTCAAGTGATCCAAGGTGTATCAAGAGAACACAGACTCAAAAAGCAGCAGGTAACGTTCTCACCTTGAATAGTCTTGGGAACACGTTCGCCGGTTGGCCCCTGATCACGAAAAGCCGCGAGTTCAGCTTCCTCAAGTTTGCGTCCAGATCTTCCAGACACTGTAGGAGAAACCTGCACAGCCGAACGAGAACAACATGACATTCTGTACCATGACACATAAATGCTGTACCTGTGCAGTGGTAAATAAGGATTAGTACATGTCATTTGACCTGGGTGCGTTTGTTCAAGCTCCCGGTGCAAAGATTTACCTCAGACCGGAGTTTGTTACGGGGGGGAAATGCTGTCTATTTGTGATTGGTAACGGTTATAAAGGTTTTAGTGTGAATTATCTTCCTTTTAAAATGCCAAATTATGCATGAACGGAATGTGACAAAGTAGATTCGTTCATCTTTTTAAAGAAAGTAGCAAATGTAAAATCCAACTGCGCATTTATTGTAGTATTCTAGTGTAATGGAGTTTCAGGAAAAAGAAAACAAAGGGAAAAAAAGTACTGTATTTTATTGCACTAAAATTATTATTATTCCATTGATATCGATAACATTCTCTCAGCATTTTTCTTTTCTTTTTACTATCTGTAGAAGATACCTTTTGGCAAGTGAACTCTTACATCTGTAGTTTAAAACACAATATTCATATAAAGGCTGTTACAGAGACACACTTTGATGAAACGGCAGAAGAAACACAAGCATACAACATACATACAACTTGCGATGCACCAGCTTGTTCAGTTTGGATAACGAAAGCTGAATAATCCTGGGTCCGGGTTGAAGGCTAAACTAAACTGTTAACTGTGCTACTTTCAATCACCGACCCGCAACTTGATATCCCAAGATACGACCCACTAAGGATTATAGAAACAACGACAAATACAAACAAAACAAGATAAACTAGAGCAGATAGCGACCAATGGAGAGAAAAGAGAATCCTCAATAGAGATGGTTCAGATACATTTTGTTCTTTGACCTATTTCAAAGAACCCCCCCACTTGTCCTGAAATAGGGCTGAACAAATAATAAATCTATCCAATAGTCATTTTTTATTAGTGATTAGATTTGCAATTTGTGTTTGAAAATCGGATTCTTTTGATTTGGAAGTGATTCAAATCTGCCTTTCTACATTTAAATATCTTGTTTTCTTTTACCTTCTGTATAAGTAGTTATTTTGGCATGACATTCTGTGCAGATTGTGGTCTGTGGTAAGTAAAGGTAGGATCAGATCATTATTATGATCTAATTAGTAAATAGTTTTGAGAGCTTTCGCCATGCCCACTATCGATCGGCAGGACACGTCGTTGGAGGTCGACCGAGAATTTCTTGCTCTGTGCATTTGTTTGTAGAAGTCTAAACGACGGGTTAGCACATTTCAAGGCACAGAGCTGCAGAAAACACAACCAGCGATCCACGAATGTTATATGAAATAAACGTCTTGGAAACCTTGCATTTTTATCTATTGGCCCGGCAAGGGAAATGCAGGGTCTTTCTACCACTTGCTTTACCGAACTAGCAAGTAATACAGTGACCTTGCTTGTTCATAGAGTTCATACTTCTCTCTAATGGTTAATTCCATCTGTCACTCACTCAGAGCCTTAGGGAGATTGCCCAATAGGAGGAGTAGGTGGGGAAAAGTGTCTGAAAAACAGAATCCCGATTTGACGATATCACAAAAATAAAAAATTTGTCAGATGCGATCTTGACCATATTTGCCAACCGACAAGAAAGTAAATTAAAGTAATAACAACAACATAGTTTTAGTTCATTTTTGTCTGGATGCCCTTTGACAACCATAAACGTTAGTATCCTCAAATTTGTGACAAGCTTTACCAAAATCAAACTTTCTGAATAGCTTATTAAAGTACGTGCACCCTGTGATTGTGCTTTGTTCTCCCTTTCCGTCTGCACACGCTCTGCAGCCACAGGTAGCGGCGCTCTTTGGGGGAAGGTCAGCGCCTAACCTGATCGTTAGCGGACAGTGCCGCTGACCCGTCCCGCCGTCTCTAACTCTAAAGCCCCGAGTGCTCCCAATCCCGCGCAGACAGGTCAGGCTTTGGTGGCCCAAATCACCAGCTCGAATGCAGGCACGTGCCGGTTCCTCCGCCGCGAGCCAAATGACCTCTGCTGTCAGGAAGGGGAGGAGAGGGGAGGAGAGGGGGGAGAGGGGAGGAGAGAGTGTTTTTCTCAATGAACAAGCTGAATGTGGAGGAGGAGAGGAGGGCTGAATGGAAAGTCAGGTCTAGCTATTCTGTCCTTTGCAGTGGATGGAACTAGGTCTAATATTGTGTACACATTTTCAGCTGCATGAACTTTGGGGACTTATTCCACTTTGTATTGCTTACTATGGTACGGAAAAAAATAAGTAAAAGAAACTCAAACGACAAAAAAAAACTACTGTCAAAGAGATTTTTAACCCTTATTACCTCACTCGAAGTTGTATTTAGAGTGATTCATGCATGTTTGAGCCATCTCTATTCCAGACCATTACATTAACTGTCCCATTTCACTGACCCTCCAAATAGGCCAACAACTTAAGACTGATCTTTAAAAAAAAGTGATGAAATAGAAGCTTTAAGTTCCTGGAGGAAAGTGCCTTACTCCAACAAGGTCTTGTCCCACACTGTAGGTTTGACAGTTTTCAGAGAGACAGCAAACATTACACAAAGAAGGGTTTGCCATTGTAAGGTTGTTCTGAGACTTCTTTTACATCTGCATGCTAAAGATATCACTCTTTTAAGTAAGTAATTATTTCATCAGACGGTCCGAAGAGTCGTTAAGTACTTTCTACAGATACAGTTGTTTGTGTTTGCCAGTACCACTTCGCACCTCCTTTTATCCATTAATTGATGAACAGGGCATATTTTTAGTATACCAAGAATGTTTAAGTCTACTACAGCCCTAGTTTCTCACTTTTTTTGTTTCTGTTGTCACGTAGCTTCTCCTTTGCACCAAGCTGACAAAAAAGAAAATACGTATTTTCCATGCTTATCGCCCACAGCATCCTGTGTTAAAAGGGACATGTTTCCTCAACATTAGTTTGCTCAAAGTTGTATTTTGATTGATTCCTGCAGGTTTGAGTTAGTGCAACATTACTTGAGTGCTCAGAAAATTCCTATTTTTCCTACCCATATCCCCGTCCACTTCCTGTTCTCTACCATTATTTGAAAAGTCATTCATTTTAACTGATACATACGTTCTAAATATCACGCATGGCCAGCCACTTCTCGTAAATAAAACACATGTAAATGACAATCTGCTGCTTTTACAGTTAAGTGCCACTATGAAGGGAGGGGCTTATCAGTTTCTGCAGTTTTGAACAGGAAGTAATGACCCGTTTCATGAGGTTTTAGATCAATATTGTGGTTTACAATTAACAAAATATAAAAACGATGATCTACGTATGTTATAGTTCAATACAAAGTGCCTAAAATGCATAATATGTCTCCTTTATTAAAAGTTTTTTTTTTTTTTTTTTTTTACATTCATAAGTAAAATAAAAAAGTTGTAGGCTAGTTAGCTTGCAAGCTCGTGTGCGCTACTCCCGTCTCTCCACACGGGCACAAACAGGTCTGGCGTCTCCATATCTCAGTTCAACATGATATTGCGCGTGAATCAGTGCATACTTCCCTTGTCTCTCTGTCAGTGTGCCTCTGCTGCAGCGTTGGCCTGATGTTCCTGGCCGCCTGCCTACTGCAGCGTCATATTTGTTGCTTATATAACTGTACTGCCCTACATCTGCGCGCGCAATCCCTTAGCCTAGTAACCTCATTCCGGGCCCACACGCGCGCACGCACACATACAAATACGCAGAGTATTCCCTTGCTCGTTCTCGCTCAGTAAGGGAACAACGGAAAACAATGACTGTCACGCAGTGTTCAGAATGAAGTGCAGAAAGACTTAATGTGTGTTTTATATAATGTTATAACTGCAAAAGCTTTTGAAAGTTTAGATGAGAGCATGCTAACAAGAGATATGGTTAAAGAAGGGGGGAACTGCTAATGCTAATCAACATGTGTGCTAATTGAATTGTGCTTACTGTACAAAGAATTTGTGCAATGAATGTTCAATTCTTTCACCAATTACAAGGCAAAAAGTGAAATGATGTTATGGTTTTGTTCTATTATTTTTTGTATTTTTGTGGTGCGGAAATTTAACAAAAGTATGCTAACCTTACTAAAAATGCTAATGGTATTATTGCCAGCACTAGTTCTGCCACACAACCTCCACGTTGCATTAGTGGATATGCTAGCAAATAGTACATTTTTACAATAAATGATTACACAATCAGGTTAAAGTTAGCCTTAGGAACAGTTCTCCCTTCGAGGCCACCGCTGTTTCAAAAACAAACTGCTTTGAAAGTGAATTAAATTAATTTGGTTAAGGTTGGGGCTTTGGAGCAAGTTAGCTAACTGCGTTGTGGGAGGACAAATATATATATATATATATATATATATATATATGATACCTGCGTGATAAACACTTTAATCACAAGGTAAAAAATATTGTAGTCTAAACGGCCCGGGGGCAAAATGGGGCACTCAGACCAAATTTTGTTGGGCCTCAGCCTTCCTGCTAAATTGGCTAAACTGATCTTATTGTAGAAAAGTGAAGTAATTCTACCACTATGACCTCAAAAACAAACATTACATCAATGTTCCAAGCCTTATTAAAGCCCAGGGTCTGTGGCCTTCTGCTTTGAATATGTTTGAATGTGCTGCCATCTATGAAAGAAAGTGTGGACACCCCTGGTCTAAACCATGTCATCGAAACAGATATTTTACAATTTGCCAAAGTAATTTGGTTTGACACTTTTCATAACTCTTCAGTAATTTGCTTGATTGATTATCAGCCTTCTCAACCCAAGAACTCCACACAAGAGCGGCGGTGGACATGCTCAAACCCAGCCGTCTGACCTTTCCAATACGGCCCTGCTCGTATCGATCAAACTTTTGCACACGTGTCCATTTTCACAGCTTTTAAACACAACAAATGAACTAAATATTCAGCGTTATTCACTTACCAGTCAGTGGTCATAATGTTATGTCTGATCAGTGTAATGTATACGCTTATATCACTTGATTCAAGGCAGAGTACACAGTGTACCGTGGAGTGGTGAAAGCTTGCTCTGCCGTGTTACTTAAGGGCAGTCCTGAAGAGCTCATGAATGTGCAACAGCTGCATAAAACACTGGGATTAGAGGGATGGCTTTCCTTTGAAAATGTTCCCTAGGAAAACTCTGTATGACGTAACTTCACAGGAAGTAGGACGGCATTCAATATATATGGAAATACAATAAAAAGAGTCGATTTTTAGTTTTTCACCCTAAAATCTGTTGCAGAATCCTTTTCGTTTTGACACATTTGATACCTCCCTCATTTCAGTTCCTGGTTTCAGATAACTCATGGTATGGGTGAAACTGCAACGCCAACGAAACTTAGGTAGTAGTACAAGTAGTAGAGTTGATTTTTTTTTTCCAAGGACCAAAAGGAAGATTAAGATGTCAATAAATCCAGCAGCTGTGAGAAGCTGCAAACAGTTAACAGCACAAGACTAAGCATATCAAAGAAAGCAGTTTTCCAAAGTTCTGTGTGCACACTAAAAACATAAATGTAAATACCACAGAGAAAAAAAGTGTGCAATATAAATGTAGAACTGCTACATCTTCATCTAATTACAAAAGCTGTATTTATTGCAACGAAAGAGCAAAGTCACTTAGCGTAAAACGCTTTGGGATTAGAGCTGATTGGCTGTTCAAGGGTGGTCCGCCCTGCTTCACTTCTCTGTCGTTATACTTGTTGTTATTTATGTTCTGTACCTGTTATCTTTGTCGTCGCCATCCGCCTGTAGCTAAAATCGGACATGTTTACATATGAAGCGTATGTTACAAAAATATATTGATAGAGCAGTATATCGTGACGTACTTTTTGGCAATACGCATAAATACAGATATGCATTTTGGGATACTTTTAAACAACACCAACACCTATTCTGACCGGCTTTAAGAGCTATCTATATGTCATGTATCATATCAAGCTCGCAGTATCGGGATATGTATCGTATTGTGGAGCCTGTATTGCGATACGTATTGTATTGTGAATTCGTAGGCAATATCCAGCCCTAATATGTACGGCCCCTTTTATATATGAATACATAAATAATAATGCTTGCATATTCAAAGATTATCTGCAAAGACATTCAGAGCACAACTGAATCAAACATTTGAACTCCTTAATGGGACAGGTTTGATCTGCACGTTGGACACCACTGACCAACTGACATCTTAAAACCAAATCCAGGCAGGTCGTTGTTGGCGCTGAACTCTAGAAAATCCATCTTATCTCCTCATGTTAAACACCTCAAACGAGCCCTGTCCATTTCTACCTTCTCCTGCAGCTGCTCTCAATGTTTTTCGGGCGAGATCCAGCTCTGATTAACCGAAGATGTTTTTTTATACAGGTACACATGCACTTTATCCTTCCCTGCATCTCCCGTGTCGTGCAGCGTGCGTCCACCTGCTATCAGACCAAGCGGGAAGGCCTCGTCATAAATGGGTCACGATCGCATAACCAAGTTTTCTGGCACACTAACCTACATGTCCCCAATGCGCCAATTCTCACGTTTCCAACTTGGAGGGCCGAAGAATTGATTTTCCTCAGCCTTAATAGCGCTTTTGTGGTTTGTATTCCTCGCAGCTACGTACACAGTCGTGGCTCCATATGTTGTTTTGCACATTGGTTTGGTAATCTTCCAATCTTCAAGGTCAGACAGACAGTTAAATACTTGTTATAAAATGTGCAAAATACTCTTCTTTATTAGCGACTGGGAAATAAAGTTGCATTTTATTGATTAATATAGGTTTTTGAGCTGTGGTGCGTGCAATAAAAATGAAATGAAGAATAATTCCTAAACTGGATCTGGCTTGACGAACAATTTCAAGAGCGAGATCCTTGACAAGTATTGTGATTGTGGTTTTAATTGGTGACATTTGACCTTTTCCAAAGATCATTTGTTTTGTGCCAGTGCAGATATGTTGTAAAAGCAGCTCTTTGGGTCCAAACCAGGAAGTGAGCTGTTAGCATGCAGGCTGTTGTCAGATTTAGCACGACGGGAAAGCACTTAGCGTATAAACTCAGCGAGGTGAATCATTTGGAAGCTCAGAATACGTGGGAAAGTGAGGAAGAATTCTCGACAAACTAAAATGAACTAAAGATAATAAAAGTCAGGTACAGCGTCTTTTAACTTTTTAACAAATTCAAGAACATATTTTTAGAAATCGAAACTGAACATAGGATATTTTGTTTTTTTGGCCAGAATGCTTACTTTCTGCTTTTGACTGATTTAATTACGGCCACTTGTGCGACCTTTCAGTGGTCAGTGAAAGAATACAGTGGACTGCCTATCTGGAGCTAGGATCTGAGCTGCTGCGTTGGAGCGGCGTTCTTGCGATGGACGGCTCACATTAGGACCGGAGCTCTGTGGTGCCGTTGCGGTCACCACCATCCGGCGAAAACGTCAACAATCCGGAGCGCCGCAACACCTTCGCACTATACGGCGTTGCAATCTGAGCTCGTCTCGTACGTTTAATGCCACGGAGAGGCCGCGGCCACTGCGCCGGAAATGGGCCACGTGCAATGCGAGCCCGGTGTTGGCCTACTGTATCATTTGTACACTTTAGGTTGATGAGGGAACATGCAAAGTCTACACATAAAGACCCCCAAAACAATGACGAATCAAACTTTCGGTAAAGTCTACGAGAATTGCTGACAGTAAATACGTAAAGAGTACCAACTGTCCCAGGCCCCAGAATTATGGCCAATTTAATATAAACATACCATATCTACTTTTTTTTTTTTTTTCATAACTCCACTGGGTCAATATAAACATACCATATCTACTTTTTTTTTTTTTTTCATAACTCCACTGGGTCACTGACTTCTGCATAAAGGAGTTCTATTCTTGTCAAGCCACAAAAAGCAAAATAGCATATAGCAACAAAACAGGTCAAAACAGGCCAGCACGCATCGAATCCTGGGGCGATATTGGTTTTCTGCTACCTGTGGAGGAGATAATGTACAAGTCGGCTCACGTGCGCCTACAGACGCTCTCTGCATGGGGCCACTTTGATCTCATGTCGTCTTTAAGGGTTTTTTTTTTCTTTTCGATTCGCTTCGCTGACTAGACTCCCTTGGATACGTCCTGCTTGGTTTAGATAACGGCCAAAAACTCACCTGATTTTTGGGACGTTACATGAGCAAAGACCGCATGAGCATGAGCGAGTAACTGAATTAAAATAGAAAAGGGATGGTCTGATATAGAGTTTTTCAGCTGATGTCAATATTGTCTTGCAGTTGTGGCCGATAATATTTGCTAATATCAATACCATTTTTAAATCAATAGCAAAGTTCAAGTTCAATATAAAATTTTCACGTTTGTTATTATATAATTTGTTGTGTTTTTATGATATTTTTTTGGATTTCTATGTTAATTTACTTGACAATGAGACACAAATTGTAAAGTTCAGGTCACAATTTTTTATGGATTTTATTTTTGGGACTACATTTTCTCAAGAGGTGCAACTCAGCAAAGTTAATCTTTTTTTTTTTTTCGACACAAATCTCTAAAGTGAAAAATCTCTAGGCTAAATTTCTTAACTAAACTGGAAAAGTAATTTTCAGTCTATAACAGTATCGATGCTGTTGTGGAAGAAAATACCTGTTTGTCTATCTCATGTGATATTATAGACGCCTCGGCTCCAGTCTATATGGCCCTTCCTGTTCGCACATAACTGATAACTATTCGTCTGTACTTTGATCCAATATGATCAAAGTCCTGTTTCTCTCCATTAAGGAGAGAAACCCCGGGGGTCCAGGATGCACAAACCCATGGTCAGCTGGCCTTTTCCCAGGGCACTGTCTTTTTAAGTGTGAACTGACTTCATGCAAATATAATTAACTGCTTTTGTTTTTTCTTGTACCCAGCCTTTGTTCCTGGGCCTCTGAGTCATTTTCCGATGTATATAGGTCATGTGACCATCTGCTTGAGTGTAAACTATATGAGAATTTGACGCCAGTGAATCGGCACTTAGACCAGAGAAGGGACAGACGATGCTCGTGCGAGGGATGGATTCATTCAGACTGTACACTGAATTAAACAATTCAGACAACTCTGTTCTATTGTTTTGATTTATTTCTTGATAATTGTTAGAGGAGAATTTCCACAACAATGTCGACATTGGAAAATGTGATGGATCGGGTATCGGTTTGCAATCTTCCGATCCTGATCCAATACTCCAATAGCCATTTTGAGAACAAAAACAACTTCTCAAAACAACAACCTTCAAAATGCATGTTTTGCAGTTATAAAGTTACTGTAGTGGCCGTACAAATAATACGATTAGCATATTAACAACTCATAATCTTTTAGGGCGCTTTGATAACATGTTGAAGTAGTTTGGTGACGGTTGATGTCGGCCGGGTGTTGGCAAAAGCTCTCAAATCCTTTTTTCATGCAGTGTACTGAGATTTTAGTGACTCATTCAAACCATTCCCACAATCCATTACAATAATAAGTGTGACCAAAACGCACAGGAAAATGATTCAAAAATCTCAAACGTCTGTTTTGTCAGTGACTCACGCCCTCCAGCTCTGTGGCGCTTTGTTCGTAAAGAAATGAAGATCCAAATTGAACTTGGCACACACTTTTGTGTGTCTGCTTGGTGTTTACTAGTTGAATTAAAGGTTGATTTGTATAAAGGCGTTGTGCCAATCCTCTCTAAAACACAAACACAAAGGAGTAAGGTGAATGTGCTGACCTTCTAAAGAACCGCACAATGTCTACGCATTTTAAAAATAATATTATAACGACATAAATGTTAAGCATTTTGGTGCGAGGTGAGATTTGGCAATTAATTGTGAATGAATTCGGTTTTTTTACGTTCAAATATGCAATTTAATAGTGTGGCAATATATCAAAATGTAGATAATATTGTGACTCATTCACGACAAAGAATAAAAATAAGGGGATATTTGTGAATCCATTTGACAGATATTTCCCATTTGTTTGATAATTAACCCTCAACTAAAAGGTTTTTGTTGGATTGACATAATACCGTCTGAATATCCTCAAGAAGATACTCAAAAAAAAATTACAGGGATCGCAAGAGATCTTACTATTATCCAATCAGAGAGCAGAGCGAGTTTGGGTTGCCAGATGATACGAGAAAAAACAATTTGAAATGAAATGACGCTATCAACTGATGAGTACCTGATATTACGATTCAGTAGCGAATGTAACGTTTTAAACATTTTACGGGTCAAAGTTAGCATCTTCCCGTCAAGATTTAAAAAATGATCATAATAAATAAAAAGCGTATAATCAGGCAGTCCATCTTACCGCCACCTGTTGACCCCGACGTTGGAGGATCCGGCGAACCATGGATCCAGGAAGTAGACGCAGCGCACGGTCCCCGCTCCTTTTATCGCCTCCCGTAGCGCCGGGTTGTCATGGAGACGCAGACCCTTTCTGAACCAGTGGATGGAGTTTGGAGCCATGGTTTACTGCAGAAACATACAAGTCATATAAAAGGTTCATATTTGCCAAGTGCGTATAAGGGTGGGCAACATTCTTTTTTATTTAATATTAGTTTGATGACAATATTTATCGGAAATGTGCCAAAATGTGTCAGTAAATGTCCAGTGAAAGGTTCAAGTATTGCACAAATGTGAATTGGACAGTGAAAGTAATGTGCAGAAATATCACACTTGTGAAAGATTACTGCATGTTTGTTTTATTTTTTTATCTACTTTAACCATTATACATGTTATTCTTAATATACTGATTCTATGCAGTTGAGTTCTAAAGGAAATGGCATGATACAAAACTAAACATTACATCCAACGCCAAGAAAGTGGGCGGCACCAAGAATAGACTGTCGTGATTGGTGCCATTTCCAATACTCCAAGTAAGACGCATTTAGCACAACCGGAATTGTCACACGCTATTTTTACACCACCAGCGTGTTTTGTTTTGAAAGGGAAATACAGAATTGAATGTGGGTTGAAATGTGTTTCATTTGGTATTGGTGGTTTAGACGTTTCATCAGGAAGTACGAAGGCCACAGAAAACGCATCTGAAGGCCGCATTTTGTCGCCCGGGCCATACTTCGGACACTAATAAACATTCATTTCTACTGTGAGCAAGCTCGCCTCTCCACAGATCTATGGTTGTCGTGGTTATGGCTGGATAATCTTGTGGATGACGGACTGGCACTGAGCAGTTATTACAATGTTTATCTTTTTTTTCAAGTAAGAAGAGTCTTATATATCCATGGTGACAACTGTGCAAGGAACTATGGGATTGTTAAGTGATGATGTCATCACTCTTGCATCCGGGTCCAGCATGTTCATTATAATGCTTTGGTGATTTTAACCTGCTCCAGGGTTTAGAACACATTTAAAACTGCACACAAATAATCAGTCCGGTCTTCCTCTAGAGATCATTTACGAGATAAATTATCAACATAAAAATTCATTCAATTCTGAGCGTAAACATTTATTATTAAATGCTACAACAAAATAGTAACACCCACTGATTCTTCTGTTCTTTAAGTCTATAATTCTCACTCTCACAATCCCACTGATCAATGAAAGTGTCCAAACTTTTTTTTTAACACTAAATGCGGCTTAAGACCATCTGAAAATACTTTGAGGGAATGGGCCGTCTCATCATAGAACCGAAACAAGAGCAAAGTAAAAAAAAAAATGAGGCTGAATGAGAGACCTTTGTTTGAGTTAATCTATTTACTCTAATGCTTTTAACTGCTCAATGTGCTCACAACTGCCCCACAGCTATAAATAAAGTTATACTGATCGATGGATTGACTGATCTGAACCGTAATGTGGCCTGGGGGAGGTATACCACATGCTTGTCTCCATGGAGATGGAACATTCCAGGCAAAGCATTCAAACAACAGACCAGGCTCCACGTGCAGTCATGAGTTCGAATCCGGCTCCAACCATTTCCTGCATGTCCTTCCCGCCCTTATCGTTATTTCATGCTACACTGTTCTGTCTAAAGCCCGCGGGCAAAACAATCCTTTTTAAAGAACAAAACACACGAGAAGATATCTATGGCGACATGCTAGGGGCATACCTTCACCAAGAAATATGTTGTGCACCTTTAAAGAAAAGGCGCATGTTTTATTACAGTCCAATTATTATTGAAAGACTTTTTGGATAATAAAGTTGGTTTAAAATTGTTTAAAAATGCAAATATCATCTGGAGCCGAGTGCACCAGCTGGACGTAAGACTGTTCTTAGCTTAAGCCTTCTGACCACAATGCGCTTTCTTGTCCATAGAATTAAGCCTAAGACCACAACAAACCGTAATAAGACCAAGGTTCCTCCTATTTGGGGAGGTTTTGCTACGAACAGCAACTAAACACTTCCAATGGCATGTACACAATAATAGCAGAAAATCACAGGTTTTCTTGAGGATGTGAAGCTAGGACTGGTTTTAATTTGCACTTTGCACTACACAAATGTAGTCAATATGATTATATATTTAAGATTTTACAAAACAATTTGCCCATTTTGACAATTTTGGTGAACAATGTTAATCTCTGGTTACCTAGAAACCATATTATAAACAAGGACCAAATACATAGTAGTTATGATTGGACAAATAATAATGCTAGATAACAGCTTTATTTAGTGAAATGATTGTTTTAACTAAATGTTGCTTAACGATGACAATGTCGCTTAATGATGACATAGACAGGGGGATTCTGTTTTAGAACTTAGCACTATTTTCAACTTTTATTTTCACAGTTTTCCTTGACAAACTGTAATATTTATTCTGTGATAAATATTCACTACCAAGTTCTATCCCACCAAACAGTCATACTTAGAAAAACATGAAAACCCGTCATACGCACTTTAAGTTACGACCAGCTGGTGCCCCATCATAAATAACCCAAAAAATCTCTTCCCATCTCTATAAATAATCCCACGTCTCACTGCCCACAATGGAAACTAGGGCATGATTATTGATAAGACACGCAGTTCTGACCGGCGCCACCTGCCTGTCCCTGTCCGCGTTAGGGTTAGGGGCCCGAGCTCGGTGGCACGCGGCGGGGAGCAGGTGGACACAGATCAGCCCGGCCGGCGGCGGTCCTGGTCGTGCTAGTGACTCAGCCTGAACTGGCCCACATCTGACTCAGTGTGAGAGCGTGCGTGAGTGCTATCGCGTTTGATCCAAGGAGCAGGGCCGAGCAACCGGACCACCGCGTGACAGATGGAGAAGACACCAGGGACAGACCGTCCAAGCTGTGCACGTTGGGGTGGGCGCCCGTGTTGTGATGGAACAGAAGATAGCTGAATCAATGACCTACTTAGGAACTTAAGTGGGCAAGCGATGGTGCACAAGCAAGGGAAAGTCCAGCTATTGTTCGAGCTGATAAAATGGTAAACTGAATAATGAATCATTAATATATCGACTTCAATAAATAATAGCTGGAACAATATTTACCGTACTTTGAAATTTGTTATTGCATATACGCCGCTTTTCTCCGACTTTCTGTGTTCCGGTTCCGACAACAGTTACCAGTATATCGCCGTAACGACTCAATCAAGTCATAAAAACTAGAGGAAAGTGCTGCTCAAATCAGCCATTGTTATTACATTTCCAGTTAATAAAACAATGTCTGAGAGTGAATCCGTGTAGACGTTAGCAACATTAGCATAACAGTGCTTTTATAAAAGTATTAATTTAAGGCCTGTATCCCAATGATTGAGGTTATTTGGGTCAATTCTGCAGGAAGCTTCTTGAAGGCCAACAAAAAATGGTCTGAGGGCTGCATTTTGCCTCCAGGTTTGCCTCTCTGGTTTAGACCTAATTTACACCTGGTTTAGTCCTGGTTTGGATTGAACTAATCATGCTTCTGCCATCTGCTCGTCTCTATGCAAGCGTTAAGTGTTTTATCTGGAATGTTCCACGGTCTGACAATAATGCTTTATTTATTCATTTACAGATGGTTGTATTGCTCAAAAAATGGTTTGAAAAACAAAACGTGACTCCGTGGAGACAGGTAGATGGCCAACCCTTTCACAGAAAAGTGACACAGTGCCCTCTTAAGTCATGATTTGTGCTCGTTTCACACTTGTACACGCAACACAGCAAAATTGGAAGTAAACATAGACTAAAACAGGACTAAACCAGGACTAAATAAGGACAAGTGCACACTCAATGAGTCCATGTTTAACTAAAATCGGCTTTTATTTGCATTGACTGGACATGATTTTGTCCCAGTTTAAAACCCTTTAGCAGGTGTAGGCCATCAGCTTCTAAATACTCTAAAGTTTGGCAGTTAAATCTCCGCTACCCTAAAAACCCAGTGCGTACCATAAATGATATGCATTTTAGTCTTGGTTACGCAAAAAAGTTAATGAACAGCAGTTTTTCTTGCGAGTGCACATTTTGTCCCCTGTGATAACGCCACACATAATCAGCTAAGACAATGGATCAGTCAGTTTAGTGCAGCTATTTTTAGATCACCTCTAGTAGGATTCACTCTGCTCAGTATTATCTCAATATAGACACATGAATTACTTCGATGCCGTATTTTCTACTACGATTAATCGCAGTCAAATCAAAATAGCAATTTGAATGGACGCAAAAGTTAAAATTTATGAAGTGCCATCATGTCTTGCACAAAACAAAGGATATTTTGTTTTGTCTTCTTCGGCATATAAACTGCTAATCCTGTAGTTTCGATCAGTTTAGATAACCTGTTCTGAAAAATACAGTTTGTCAGTTCATATTTCATGCCTTTTTGTCCATTCTCCTGGACACATTTAAATGCAAAACGCAAATCTAATCTAATCACAATTCTTGGGGGGGAAATCATACAACATATTCTTCCGATTTATCATATTTCAACACAAAACCAAAGCTATTGACACTCCAATGGTTGTTCTGTTTTGAGAAAAATTTGATTTGATTTTAATTATACAAAACAAATACAATGCGTGGGGAAAAATCATTCATATTCTTTCACAACTTTCTCACAATTTTGTGGCTACTTATTTGTGCACAAAGTTGAGAGCCATGACTTTTTGGAACAGTAAACTCAAAGCTATTCCTCATGAAAAGGTACAAAATGTCCCTATAGCAGCCACTAGGGTGCGGCGCTTGTGAAAGTGGGTCAACTGAGAGCGAGAACTTCCTCCTTTACCAAATATCCCTTACATGACTCTCCTGATTGACTGCAGTCTTGTAGGTCAAAGACAGTGTGACGCGAGCCATGAGAAATTAAGAATAAAGAATTCTAACACATGTTTTTGAGCCGATACCGATGGCTGATTTTGCCGATAACCGATATTTCTACTATTTCTATTTTTAAATCCATAACAAGGTGCCCACAAATCTATTTTAAGTTGAAGAGAAGATCACAAATTAAACCTTTTTGCTTATCTGGGATATAAAATAATGTATTGCATGATTGAGTAAACATGTCGCTTTTTTATTTATATTTTTTATCTTAATTGCACTTCTATTCACATGTTTAATCATTAGTTTAAAAACATTTATGTTAAAAAATGTATAAAAATATCTGTAGTTTTTTTCTGATATCCAATGAATTGCCATCCCTGTAAAAAAATGCAATCTAGATACATTGGGGGATAGTTTATTGTCTTTTTTTTTGTTTGTTTAAAAAAATTAAAAATAAATTAAATGAAAGCAATTGACAAGATAACAATAAATATTTATTTATTTATTTTTAAACAGTATATATATTTTCTTATTTTATGATCATCTGCCTCAAGTAATTTAGTGATTTTCTTTCGTTCCACGATTAATCCACAAGGAAATGACTTGATGCAACATGTTCTTACAAGGGATCAGACAATAAAAAATATTACAGTTTATTACGATAAAATTGTTCGTGCTACATTTTTGTTTAATGGTGATAACAATAAAGATGTGCAGAAAAAACAACAGCTTATTCATGATGCTCTTTGTTGTTTTCCCCTATAACACATTTTTAAACGGTCAGTTATTTTTATAATGTGTGATATTATCGTTAATCCCAGTTATTTCACTTGTGTTTCGAACTCGATTTCATTATTAAGACGATATAATGTTTTTAAATAGAAGTACTTTCTTTGTTAGCATTTTAGTTCTGATGAAGCTCAAGATCATTCTAAAAACTCTTCAGAAAAAGGTCACATTTTGCATGTTTATGTGCTTTACGTTGTTTCCATACTTGTTTATGAAAGTATCTAGTTTTGATGAGTGTCTGATCTCCAATACTTCTGACACTACACTACACTATTACTTACTTACTGTACTGTAGATATTCATAACTTCGCTCGAAACTTGAAAAAGCAAATCCGAGATATTCAACGGTGCCAACATCGGCCACGTTAGCGCATGTTAATACTGAAATGTATACTTTTTATTACTGTTGTGGTCACAGGCAGATGGAAAGTAGCAGCAGCAAAATCGGGTGCAGATCATCTTTTCTTTTGAAGATGAATTATTTTGTACACGGCCTCTGACAAATAAAGACAAAACTAAACATAACCAAGCGAGCAAGTGCGGGTAAAACTACTACAACCGATTACGAATTAGTACGATCGATGCTTTAAATCGATGCTTCAAATAAAAGTACTACGCCCACTACTGCCGCTTGTAAGAATAGTAACGAGGATGATAACGGTACAAAGACGATCTGTTCTCGGGTCTGAAATAAACTGTTATTCGTCACGAGAGCAAAACAGCAGATTTTTCAGCCAGCACGTTGAAAGCGCTTTCCTGGACGTTGAAAGCGCTCTCCTGGCTCGCAGCTCCGTCCACAAGGGGGGGGGGGGGGGCCACCGCATCCGTGACGCGCGCGAGCGGATTCGTCATCGGCACCTCTCACTCCGATTCACAAACGTGGACAACAGAGTCCGGTTGCGAGGAGGCGAGCGGCAAAAATAGACATGTCGGTTTATGTTCGAAAAGCAGTGACGGGCGCGGTACCACGAGGGCGCACATGACGAGGGACGTGGCGATTGATCGATAATCGGTCGTGATATAATCGGAAGAACTGAAAAAACAAGAATAATCGGAAACATTTTTGGGAAGCGAAATGAAGTCATTCGATCTTTTGTACCTTTTGTTTGTCACATTAGCTTTGCTTTGTCCTTCAGGAATAGTTTTATTTTGTAAAACGAGTCGCAAACTTCCGGAACAGTTAGTAATGTCGTGTTTGTGTCTTTCAGTCCCATAAACTGTCTGATCACAATAACTGTAACGCTAAGATTTGATATTGTGACGTGCCATTTCACTGCACATGCGATAATAAGAGACTAAACCAGGACTTAACCAGGTCTAAAGCGGGACTAGACCAAGAGTATGGACACAGTAACAGACCAGACCTTCACCAGGAATAAAAAATGAGTTATACCTCAATTTTGTGGGATTTTTATACTGTTCTCAATCATCTTTACATGCTGAAAATAGACCTGGACGGCATCAACAGGTAGCAAAAACATTATGCACAACTAACACAAACAGAAAAACTGATAGAGTATTATTTGGATGTCGGGTGGGCACTGCAGGAGCAATTTTTCTACAAAACAAATGACAAAAAGAGCAATTTTTCTACAAAACAAAAGATTGCCTACTTAATTAATGCAATTTAATGACATTATTATTCTGTTATGTGGCTCTATCTCATGATAAATACAGTAGTTAGTAGCAGAAATGACTCCAAACTAGATCATTATTAAGGCTGTATTGGAGATAATAGGAGCACACATGTAATTACATGTGCATTAACTTTTATTCAGTGTGTATGACAGCAGCTTTACAAATATGGAATAAAATGACAATTGATGATGGAATAACACTACCGGTATGTTTTCCCAGTTAAATCATAAATTTAATATGTTTTTCTAAGTTCATCCCCTCCAATTTTGGAAATATGAACAAAACTATCGGACCAAACTATAACATATACTGCAAAATAAATACATTTAAAAAGTAAATTTTTACATTATGTTACAAATAAACTGTGGTGTAAAATGATTGTTAATTTCCCAGTCTCAAACTTAAGAGTGGCATCCTCTGCATGACTTCTTGAAATGAAAATTAGGTCAGTGTTTCTCTTCTGCTGAGGACATGTCAACATCATTTCAACTATTACTGCGCAGCAGCAGCAAAAGAACAACGATTATTATTATGCACAGCGTGTGAAAAGCCTGCATACATCTTACAAAAGAACTAATACCAGGCACAACAGCTTTGCAAAGCACAGAAATGGGGTCACCAGAGCGCAGTTTATGTAACTGGCGGCGCTGTTCAGGCAAAGTACACTTAAAAATAAAGCTCCAGAAGTGATCTTACCTCGTACTGGCTCCCGGGAGGTGTCGTTTATGTCAAGCCCAGAGAAAGTATCATTTCTTCGGCGTGCAGAGAAGAGAGAGCGTTGTCACCTCGGCTGGGAGATCCCTCTTGTGCCTTTGAGGGGGATCTGCCTCCTGCTGCTGCTGCACTACTTTGTTTCGTAAGAGTTCGACTGCGCATGCCCCTCCTTTCCGAGCCCTCTCTGACGTTGCGTTCAGGTGTGAAACGTAAAAACAACAACGGTGATGTAAGGTAGAAAAATAGTATGTCAACGTCAAAAACACGATATTTCCGCTTGATACACAAATAAATGTTGTGTTCACACTGTTAAAAGCATGAATTAGTGCATTATGGTATTTTGAAACCAGCAAATACGCGCGTGGAGATAGAGAAATCAAACTGTGGAATAGTTGAACGACAATGCGTTGTTAAATTTAAACGTTTGCGGTATTGCACTTAACGTGAACTTGTTTTCATCATTTGCCGAATAATGACTGCCATTTTCTCTGATAATCCCCGTGTTAACGCGATTGAAACATGGATCTATTTTAATAGCATGCTTTTGTCCCATCCGCCTTTGACGCAGCAGCAGCCGGATCTGTCAAACGTGAACGAAGACGCGGTGCAGACGCCGCGCTCTGATTGGTCCAAGTCGGGTCACGTGTGCGGTGTCGGGTCACGTTTCAGTGGCATGGAGGGGCGGAGTCGTGGCGGAGTACGTTCACAATGCGGGCAGTGGGAGAAATGGCGTAGCTATGGCGACGTAATTGGGTCTCGTCTCGGGCTGTGATTGTAAACAACACACACGGCTCCTTTCCCCGGGCCAAGTTTACCAAAAGCCAGCCCCGTTACCGACTAAACCTGACGACAGCATTCAAGCGTTTATGGCGTATGCAATGCCGAATTTAGTCCTATTTTGTTGGAGGGAGAAGGGTAAAACAGGCTAGCTTCATCATAGCATAATTAGCTAAATAGTCACATGTTCAATAGGTCTGATTATTATGGGCTAAACCAAATATAAACAAGGATTTAAGCTAAAAAAAACCTTAACCCAATTGTCAAACCAGCAAACGTAGGCCACTAAACAATTAAATGATAAAACATTGGCGCGTACACGTTTTAATAAGGTAAAGGTCTAAAGTTAATTGGTGTGGACTACATAATTTATAACGAGTCACTTCTCACTAAGCTAAAATAAACAACCTACTAATAAAGTATGAATAATCCTTTACCCTTTACGCCAGGGCTATTCAGCATCAGGCCCGGAGGACAAATCAGGCCCGCCAAGCAATCTAATCCGGCCCACAACGCATAGTTCACAGATATTAGAAAATAATAATAATAATAATCTTGTTTACTGGTTTAACTCTGGGTTAGCACTAGTATAGACCTGGTTTGGTTTTGTCCTTGATTAATTCTGCTTCAGACCTGTTTTGATTCCGTTTTAGTCCTGGTTCAGACCCGGTTGGTCCGAGTCTAATCCTGGTTTAAATTTGGTTCAATTCTGGGTGGGCAATTTTGTTGGTAAAGCATTTTGTTATTTCTCGCAAATATCGAATCTATCAGTTATTGATGCAGCGATGGGGATATTTTGTGTGACTCAAAATAACCTAATCACCGGCCCAAACTGCACCTCCGGCCCAGAGACCTTGGATCTCCAAAAGATCTGGCCCTCGGGAAAATTAACTTGAATAGCCCTGCCTTACGCTTAGGGCCCTATTCTTCCTAAAACGTCTGAAAAAATGACCCCCATCTAAACCCTCTGGAGCACAAACAATTGGCTGGAGCCTTTGTGAAGCTGAGACTGTAGTTTTGGACTCTGATGTCTGTTTTACTCTGAACAAAATATAATAAATAAAGAAAAGTCCAACGTCTCTCCTTCCTCAAACAGAGCCCAGTAAATATATCTATTTTTTTTTTTTTCATCAAAAACATAAATATGTTCAGGCTAACATGCTCCTAAGGTTGGTTGCATCAATAAATTGCTATTCACCTCATCTTCCTGTACCTTAAATTAGGCCAACATAACAGTATGCTGATGAGCGTGAGTGATGACGGCACTATAGTTCACTTACAGCCATTTGAGAGGGGAAAAAAATACATTTGGGGTCAAGAAATCCAGTCTCCCGACCACTATAACCGTATACCGTAGCGCCGACATTGCCCGTTTGCTTTAGTTTTGCGGATGTGACCTTTTATCAGCCACCTGATACACAATATAGCACGGCTGCAGGGGCCGTGTCAGAAGAAACCGTCCTGGAGATAGGTGCAAGGAACAGAACGATATAGAAAAGCAACGATTCTCTGCCATCCGTCTGTTATGTATCTGTCTTACTTTTCAAAAACAGTTTCCAGATGACGACAACTGAATCTTTTATTACGATCTGCTATATCACCGTCTTATAATGCATTTGAATTGTTATTTTTATGTAAATATAGATATACACAGAAACATAACGCTGTCAAATGAATGATAAATGTACTTAATAAGAGTTGTGTGTGGAGGACCCTGGTTGATGGAAGAGGCGAGAGCACCTGAAGGAAACCCACCCAGACACAGGAAGGACATACTAGCTCCACACTCCAAAACTCCAGGAATAAAACTTGAGGACAGGCGTGTAAATATGACAGATCACAATAAAACATCGGTCGTCCCTCGGCAGGCTACACGGAAGACGATTACTAAAACATTTCAGTATGTGTCATCCTCCATGCAGCAATCATTTGTTTACTGTATTATTTATTTGTCAGGGACCATGTACAAACAGATTCATCTCATAAAAGAGAAGATGCTTTGCTCCCGATTTGGCAAAGACCTACTTTCTAACCGTAGTCCCTGGGCAAGTGCAGACAAGAGCGTTAGAGCAAGATTCAGCTTATACCGATGCAAACATTGAAATATGTACAGCTGCTCTACTATTTAAGACAACAATTGTAGGAGAAGAGTTACATGCAGAGGTGAACGGGACTGATGACAGCACAGTTGAATGTTTGTAGAATGTTTTTGACAGACTGTTTGGGAGCTCGTTCCACTGCTTTGACGTTTGAGAGGTGCTCAGAATAATGCTCAGCTCAACACAGGCGGACAGGTCTCGGACTATGGACTAAATCGGGCGTGGTTGATGTTGCTTTATATGTGCCTTCATTTTCTTTTCTTTAGATGTCAAGCGGTCTCTTTGTTGTTATACGTTTTTAAATCTGAAATAAAATAAGCATCCAAAGGACATTCTTGCTTCTAAAATTCTCACACTTACGTTTATATTTAAGTTCTTCAGATTATATTTTGTGACCTGAACAATCACGATTACGGATCGACAGAAAAGAATACCGGCGTCCCTTGTTCCTCTCTTGTTTCTGCGTCTCTCCTTCTCCAAATGGATGTTTAAACCCTGACATGAGCAGTCCACGCCGACTCTTCTCAGTCCCTTCATTCGGAGCAATATCCCACCGTCTGTTCCCACCCCCCCCACGTCACCCACACCGAGCAGGGTCCAATTGTGCCTATTCACCGCTGAATAATGCCGTTTATCACCCCCTAAATGTCTAATTTTATCTGCTACATGTTGCATTGGAAAGCCTTGGAGCCAGAAGTCACTGACAATGATCTAATAGCTCAACGTGTCGGTTTTCTGGTATAAACACAGACTCCAAAACGTGCCGTGTGCAAGAGCCGCAGAATATATCGCAATCGACGGTGAAATTATGGAATTCTAAAGGCTTTTTACTTTACTTTTTACTGTAACATTGGAAATATTCTCCCATTATAACCTAAATAACAAACATTTTGATGTTACACACACCTAATATTATCGTTCCAAGTCTCAATAAAAGTGTGGTGGCTCGACAGTGCAATATTTTTGAATTATTCTCTTAATTTAAAGGTTTGGACACCCCTGCTCTACACCTCAGTTTATATATAATTTTTCTCTCAAATGTTAATACTCCTGGATGGTTTTAAAATGTTGAACTTTGAACAGAATCCTACATTGCAAATCTAATCGCCATCACAATATTCACACAAAAGATCATAAATCATAAGTAGATTGTTTTCCAAAATGGTGCAATGTGCTGAGAGATGACAAAGCAGTATCATGTACTTTTAGTGTTTGTGATGGAAAAACCTCTTGTCCAATGTCATCCGGGTCAAGATTAGTAAACAATCTCATATTCACCGGCCCTTTGCAATCCAAACAACCAATCAGTCATGACGACAGTGGCTTAGAGGTTAGTGCCCCCTCCACCCGTTTCTTCCACAAGCTTGAACAAGGTGCTCTGAACTTTGAGCTAGCACTTTAACTATATATATAAATTAGTTTGGGTTTTTAGCAACTTTTGGCTTTTTTTTTTTTACATTGTCTACACATTTCTTTGTACAAGTTTTACATTTTTCTGCACTCTAAGTTCATTGGACATGTTTTTCCAATGTGGTTTTAAAGTTCAAAAGGAAAATAAATCAAACTTGACTAGTGTAATAATGTGGTGTGTGTGTGTGTGTGTGTGTGTGTGTGAGTGATCTGTGGTGGAATAGAAAATAGACACATTACAATGACAAACTGAGCTTCTTATTAACATTAGTACAGTGAAATGTCACTTATGGATGGGAAAGCCGACCTAAGGTGTTCATCAATATTTTGTGGATAACACAAGAGTGAAGAAAAAATCTATTATGCAAGGGTGGGCTTTGAACCCAGGTCTCCCACGTGAAGGACAAATGCCTGTCCTACTGAGACAAAACACTTTATTATTAAATTGATTTGTAAAAACTTTACTTCATTCATTTACCTCGCCTTCTGCTATTCGTCCCTGCATTTAGCTTTACCGTGGATCTCTACCTATGACATCACAAATCTGGAAAATTTGAAACTGTTGAGTGTTTCTGAGGCTCAGAATGAAGAGGACTTACTAAACAGGATTCATCGAACGTGAATGAAGCTGAATACAACTCCAGGTATGTTTTTGATGAGGGAGCAATGTTAGAACATGCTCCAAAAAGTCATTTAAGTTGGCTAAACATTCCAGTAAATGTCTGACAAAACATGGTGTAATATTGACCTCAAAAGTGCAGAAATATCACTTTCAACTGTTTCCAAAATGACACGACACATTTCAGTTCTTTGCTCTTTTTTACGTAGCTCTGTTTGTAGTCTTTTTGACTCTAGATGATGAAGGCTACTCTAATTTTGCACACCTCCAAAACAAACATTTTGTTATTATCAAATATGCGCTGCTGTTAACATAACCTATATACAAAAACTGTCTTGAGCCATTATTCGGGGCTATTATGAAGGAATTGAATTTTTTCTAAGCTGCCCCAGTTTGTCCTCTCTCTGTGCGTCAGATGTGTCTTTTTCATTTATTTTTTCATTTTATTGTTATGGTTGATGGACAGCTTTCAAACCAAACATCACTGTGTAAAACAGACTAGAGCAGTGGTTCTCAAACTTATCACAGACCTAAGAAAACATTTGGCTTTCCAAATGACCAGATCTACACTAGGTCTAAAACAGGACTATTTTCAGTTCTAAATGATGGCTAAACCAGATCTAAAATTGAACTAAGAAATGTCAACAACTGTTTTAACAAAGAAACTATGCAAAGAAAGACCAAAAAGTAGGTAAAAATGGACTCTAAAAATAAAAAAATATGAGAAATGTGGAAGACCTCACAGTTTGGACTAGAAAAGCAATGAAGCTAAAGTGTGACTGTATCACCATAAACTGTTAAATTCCTTTTTCTAACTGAAATGTCCATATATGTACTTCACTACAACTTTACTTTAGTTTGTCGGCCAGTATGTATACAGTATGTTATAGGTATCAGCTGATATCAGACCAGTTTTGACAGGATTAACAGGATTAGCGTACTTCCCTTGGACTTCCCTGTACTTGGACGTCAGCGGGCCGTATCTGTGTAGCTCAGTCATAACATTACATGAGTAGCACGAGCCCATGCGCGTGTGCAGGGGCAGTAGTGACGGAGCCGCTTTACGCACCCGCCGTGGCCCCGAGGAGCCCCGGCACAGTTTGTCCCTCCTCAGCCACGCACACTCCCTCCAAGGCCGGGTCAGTCTGAGGCGAGGGAATGCATGTGAGTAAGAGAACCAAAAATATAGGCTCAGACTGAGTGCGTTTACATGCACTTGAGTTCACGGTCATGACTGAGGTTTTTAAAGGGGAAATATTCTGCAAAAGTAACTTTAATGAGCTTTGAACCACAGTGTTTTCTCATCATTTGTTTACTCAAAGTTGTATTTTGATTGTTTCCTGCGTGTTTGAGTTAATCCTGTATTGTCCCGCAGCTGAGGCTCCAGTGAGCAGAACATTTCTGTTTTCACCTACACACACCTACACACACATACGCACACCTACACACAGCTCACAGAGAAAACTTTGAAGAAACCGTACTGTAAGTACTTTAGTGTATTTTAGTACACACACACACACGCACACACACACACACGCACGCACGCACACACACACCCAAACACACACACACAGACGCACACACACACACACACACTCACACACACATACGCATACACACACACACAGACGCACACACACACGCACTCACACACACATACACACACACACACGCACGCACACACACGCGCACACATACATACACACACGCACACACACGCGCACACACATACACACACACGCACGCACACACACGCACCAGGAAGTGACAGAGGTGAAGCAACAACAGCAGCAGTTTAGAAGAAAGTAAATTACACGAGAGAAAGCTGTGTCGAGTGTCTTGCTTTAAGAGGACTCAAATTAAACTTTGTGGTGAGTAAAATGATACATAAAACCATAAGAAAGAAAGAAGAAAGTAAATGGTTATGTTCGTGGATTGGATCTACTATGATGTTGTGCATACTAACTCTGCATGCAGTATGAGCAGCTAATGGTAATAGTATTTGAGTAGCATTTTGGATACATCAATATCATTGGTTTCATTAAAGTGCAGTAATAGAACTGTTCACCACCTGGTGGTGAGTTGGATCCGCTGGCAGGGAAGGAATCCAGAAAGACTCACTGTCTGAGAGGAGCATGTTCACTTCCTGCATTACTGAGGCAGCAGCTCGGGGAGATTGTACGTTCACGAGGAATTGTACTTTCCCTGAGCCTGTGCAAAAAGCACCTGCGTTGTCACTCGTCTATAGTTTTAGTTTGTGACAGCGAGTTCAGAAATTCAATTGCTAATGGTACAAATGAATGCTTGAATTTGTTCAGTTTACATTTTAGGGCTCTGAACTTCATCATCAGCTCAGACTATGGAGAGTATGAGCGGGGTCACTGGCCACCTTCCGGCCCAGTTTTGAAACAATCTCCTAAAAAATAATATAATTGGGTTTTTTTTCCAGAGAAAAGGAGTTTCTCCTGTATTGGCCAGAGGAGTCCATGTTGGCCTCAGTTCATCATCGAGGTCTTTAGCAAAAAGGCCAAATGGTTGTTGACAAACTCCTCGGTGACAAGGCTGTGGGGGTGGATGAGATCGGTCCTGATTATCTGAAGTCTTTGGATGTTGTGGGACTTTCTTGAATGACACATCTCTGCAACATTGCGTGGCGGTCGGGGACAATGCCTCTGGAACAGCAGACCGGGGTGGTGGTCCCTCTGTTTAAGAAGGGGGACCTGAGAATGTTTTCTAACTACAGAGGGATTACACTCCTCAGCCCCCCCAGTAAGGTCAATTCCAGGGTACTGGAGAGGAGAATCTGACAGATAGTTGCACCTTGGATTCAGGAGGAGCAGAGTGGTTTTTGCCCTGGTTGTGGAACATTAGTCCAGCTCTCCATCAGGTGCTCAAGGGTTCAAAGAAGTTTACGGAACCAGTCCACAAATGCTTTGTTGCTGTTCAACCGTGGTTGGGTCCTAAAATGTCACATTGCCACTTTTCATGGTGTTTTCATGGTGTCCTGTGGGCAGGTGCCCCAGAAAACCTGTAATAAGGGACAGCTCCTGTCATTCCATGACCGGAGAAAGAGCTTTCCTTTATCACCGGCTTTGGTCATTGTTTTTATGGACAGAATTGCAAGGAGCAGTCAGGGGTCGGAGGGTGTCCGGTTTGGGGACCACAGGATCTCATCTCTGCTGTTTGCAGATGATGTTGTCTTGATGGCTTCAGGACCTACAACATGCACTGGGACAGTTTTCAGTGTGAAGCGGCTGGGATGAAAATAAGTACTTCCAAATCAGAGACCTTGTTTCTCGACTGGAAAAAGGTGGCTTAATCTCTCCGGTAGATAGGGAGTCCCTGCCCCATGTGGAGGAGTTCAAGTATCCTCCAAGTTTCCCCGCCGGGGGGCTCAGCACTCCCTTAGAAATAGGGTATGGATCTCAGTCACACGGGAGGAGCTGGGAATAGAGCCGCTGCCAGCTGAGGTGGCTCAGGCATCTGTTCCGTCCCTATAGGGAGGCATGTCTCACCGGGAGGAGGCCCCAGAACACGCTGGAGGGCCTCAGGATACTCCCGGTGGAGCCGGAGGAAAGTGTGTGGGGAAGGAAGTCTGGGAGTACTTGCTTAGAAACCTTTTTAATATAGGCTCTTGGTTTTCAAGTACAGACAACAAATAGAGCAATCATAAACAACTTAAAGTGTTATGGTCACAATCACACTAAACCAAATGTGCTTTGCCTCTTCTTTCACAGTGATGGCCGCTGTGAGCTGTACTCTCTCTGAGGAGCAGTTCCTGTGCTCCATCTGTCTGGAGGTCTTCACTGATCCAGTCACTACACCATGTGGACACAGCTTCTGCATCAAAAACTCTGCCTCAACAAACACTGGGACAGCAGTCACCAATACAACTGCCCAGTCTGTAAACAGGACCTCAGCTCAAGACCACAGATAAAAGTCAATTACTTTTATGTCAGAGATGGTCTCTCAGCTCAGAAATACTCCTCAACTTGAAGAAACTATGAGCTCTAAGCCCAAATCTTTTGCTCCAGGAGAGGTGACCTGTGATGTGTCTCTACCTCTCCAGGAAAGGTGGTCTGTGACGTATCCACTCTTCCAGGAGACGTGGTCTGTGACCACTGCCCAGAGCCACGGCTAAGAGCCCTGAAGTCCTGTCTGGTGTGTCTGATCTCGTACTGTGAGAGCCACCTGCAGCCCCACTCACAAACCCTCGTCTGAAGAGGCACCAGCTGATCCAACCTCTGCCAAACCTTGAAGAGCACATCTGCTCTGAGCACGACCGGCCGCTGGAGCTCTTCTGTAGAGAACACTCACACTTCATGTGCATGCAGTGCAAGGCTGAAGACCATAAGGATCATCAGGTTGTGCCCCTGAAAGAGAAGGTGAGGTGCAGCAGGCCACGCTGAAGGGCAGATTAAAGAAAGACTTCAGAAAATCGAGGAGATCGCGCACTCAGTGGAGCTCAGTCAGAGAAAGGCAGACACAGAAATACAAGAAGGTCTCAGAGTCTTCAACACTTTGATGGAGTGTGTTCAACAAAGTCTGGACAAGTTCAAACAGAGCATTGTAGAAAAGCACAAGAAGAGCAAGGAGGAAGCAGCTCAGCTGATAGAGAGATCCAGACAGAGATCTCTGCGCTGGAGCAGAGAGGAGCTGAGATGGAGCAGCTCTGGAGCTCTGGAGACCACCTGCAGTTTGTACAAACTTTCACGACAGTCAAACCTGCTCCACAGCTCAACGACTGGACTGAGAGAGAACATTAGGGTTCCATCATACAAAGGGAGAGCGGCCAAAGCCGTGTCTGAGCTGAAGAACACACTTAATACAGAGATAAAGAGAAGGTTTTTAAGGCTGAAATTGGAAGAGTTCAAGAGTTTGCAGTGGAAGTGTCTCTAGATCCAAACACAGCACATCCAAAGTTAGTTCTGTCTAAAAGATCTCAAACAGGTTCATCACAAAGGCCAAACACAGAGTCTCCCAGACAATCTTGAGAGATTTTCTTGTTGGTTCTGTGTTTTAGGAAACAAAAAGTTCTCATCAGGAAAGTTTTATTTTGAGGTTCAGGTCAAAGGAAAGACCCAATGGGAATTAGGAGTGGCCAAAGAGTCAGTGGACCGAAAAGACAAAAACGCTCAAACTGTACAGAAAGGATTCTGGTTAATTTATATGCGCAGCGATGAGATATGGAAACCAAGGAAGACCCTCCTGTAGTTCTCCCTGTTAGATCTTCTCCAGAGAAGGTGGGAGTCTTTGTGGATTACGATGAAGGTCTGGTCTCCTTCTATGATGTGGGTGAAGAATCTCTTATTTACTCTTTCACTGACTGTGGTTTCACTGAGAACATTCTGCCACTGTTCAATCCATGTTCTAATGAAGAGGGTTCAAACTCAGCTCCTCTGGTGCTTTCACCCACTGACCGTTCTGCAGAATAAAGATTACATCGAAGTGCAATATACGAATCACTCTCGATGTGAGAACCGTTAGAACATTTTACCCGGTAGTTGGATTTTGGTCTGGTATTTCTCAAGTTTCAGCTCATATTTAGTGTCGTTGACGTCTCTGTAGAACTGGGTTTGATGCGCTCAAAGACAGAGGTCAGCTGACTCCATTAATATACTGAAAGACCAGTTTATACACACACTTCTTTCTATGATATATATTTATACATATTCAATGACAATGCCAGGATTTATGGGCCATAAACTCAACTGGAACATAACGCAGATATTATCCAGTGGAACTCTAACTGCTGATTATATGTTTATTACTTGTTTACTTACATTGTTTAACTCAAAATACACTGTTTATTTAGACACGAGCAGTGACATTTCCTTTCTCACACGGTTTTTAAAATGTTAATATCCTTTTTAAATATAATAACAGCTAAAAATATATGTTCATTTACTTGTGGGATAATGATCTTGTCTGGTTTTGTGCGATATTTCTGCAATAATGAATAAATAAATGTAATTGTTTAGCTTTAGCTTTAGTACATGAGGCTTTCTCAGGCATTTTGGGAACATTTACATTGGATTATTTTATAACACTTTATGTGTGGAGTATGTAGTTCCGGCTTTATTTCAGTGTTTTGATACATACATAATTACACAGTACCCGTGAATGACGAGAAGTTAATCCATTTAAATAAGGCTGAAAACAGTAGCTGCAGCTTCTATTCAAACTCACTGGGATTTCAAAGGATTATTCAGACGTGTAAATGAAAAAAACATCCATGTATTCTGGGGGGTGGGCATATATTCTGGGGGGGTACACAGGTTTTTCTGGAGGGGTCACAGGTTTTCTGGAGGGGTCACATATATTCGGGGAGGGGGGGGGCACATAATGCGGTGGTGGGTTTTCTGGGGAGAAGGACATGTTTTCATTTATTTATTTCAATCATTTTCTTTCCTCTTTTACTTAGTTTGTTTTTTTAATTAAACTGAAGTAGATTCTTTGTTGTCTTATCGTGGTGCATGATGGGTAAATTCACCTGTTCAAGGCAGTTAAAGCTCCACTAATGTCTCCACACACTCACCAAACAGAGGACACATGTCTCTGGAGGACACATGTCTCTGGAGGACACATGTCTCTGGAGGACACATGTCTCTGGAGGACACATGTCTCTGGAGGACACATGTCTCTGGAGGACACATGTCTCTGGAGGACATTGGAACACGACTTTACCTGGATTTTTTGTTTTTTTTTGTAATAGATCCAAGGTCTAACCCGCCCAGATCAGACCAAGGCAAGGTCTAGGCTTTAGGGAAACGCCCGAAACACCACCTGACCTGAACCAGGAAGTGATCTAGAGGGGGAGGAGCAACAGCAGCGGCAGGTCAAAGGTTCAAAACAAGAAACGAAAGTTAAACTGGAGAAGACGGAGCCGTGCGGAGTGTGGCGCACGAAGAGCATTCAACCTTCAATAAACCCCAAACTAAAGTCTGCGGTGAGTCAAAGGACATATCGAACGTCACGTGTCGGTACGTGACTATGTTTGTTGATTGAAAACAAGAGATAATGTGGTGTATTTACTCTGAATGTAGCATGTGCAGCTAACGGTCAGCGGTGGGAGAAGAAGTACCACATTGTGATACTTAGAAAAGTAAAAGGTTTTTTTTTTATCACATAAAAAAAATATACTCATGTTAAATTATTGAAATGCCAGTTTAAAAATGTACTTTTGAGTGAGTTCAAAAGTATGTGTTATTATTTCAAACTCATGTTTAGCACTATTAACAGGTGACATGTAACTAAAGTACTCTGGGAAAAGACTTGTCAGGTTTGTGGTCAACAGAAGTGAGTAACTGAGTACATTTCTAAACTTTCTTGTCATTTTCATCAATAAAAGCCTGTTGTTTTTTTTTTTACTCAATTCTGGGGTTTGAACTCAAAACCTTTGGGCCGGTGTTTCAGTTATTTGTTAACACATTTTGCGCCACCAACAGGCCACATCAGGCACATGCACGTCAAGCTGGTTTCCCCTGTAACTGACGTGCCGTTTTCCTTTGCAGATTCGACAAGAACTCGACTCAAGTCAGACTTGTGTCTGACATGATCAAGTTAAATATACTGGCAAATGATACTAGTGACGATGGCTTTAAATTACACATGAGCTGTGTGTTTACTATGACAACACTTTAGACAAGTTAACCAAAAGAATAAGTGGGTGGGCCTCAAACCCTCTTCATCCGAGTTGAAAACGACTCAGACCGATGCCTAAATCATCTTTTACATTTATGCAAAACTTTGATTTGTCGTCACACCTAAACACACCTAAAAATATTTACATAAGTCCATTTATTTTTGTACTTTGTTAATGTGAACCACTGCTATTGTTTAGTGTTTGAGTAGTGAGTCGGATAAATGAGTTTTAACAGAACTGCTTCCATGTCAGAAGTATCTGTTAAAGCCAAGAAAATACTTCAGTGTACAAAGTACAACAATGATACAGAGCACTTTTATTACTGTGATTTAGACTGTTCAGTCACAAGTAAAACAACTGAGTAAAAAAGAGATAAAAACAAGTAAATAAACTTGGGCAAACATGTAACTTTAACTCTCAGCTGCTTCAACAATACATTTTGTGTCACTGTCACTGTTAATGTCATGGTTTACACTAAACTAAGTGTGTTTTCTCTCCAGTTGCAGTGATGGCCGCTGTGAGCTGTACTCTCTCTGAGGAGCAGTTCCTGTGCTCCATCTGTCTGGAGGTCTTCACTGATCCAGTCACTACACCATGTGGACACAGCTTCTGCAAACTCTGCCTCAAACAAAACACCGAACCTGGGGACACAGCAGTCACCAATACAAACTGCCCAGTCTGTAAACAGGACTTCAGCTCAAGACCACAGATAAAAGTCAATACTTTTATGTCAGAGATGGTCTCTCAGCTCAGAAATACTCCTCAACTTGAAGAAACTCCCGGAGCGGGAGAGGTGGTCTGCGATGTGTCCCCTCCTCCTGGAGAGGTGGTCTGCGATGTGTCCCCTCCTCCTGGAGAGGTGGTCTGCGATGTGTCCCCTCCTCCTGGGAGAGGTGGTCTGCGATGTGTCCCCTCCTTCTGGAGAGGTGACCTGTGACCTGTCCACTCCTCCAGGAGAGGTGGTCTGTGACCACTGCCCAGAGCCCAGGCTAAGAGCCCTGAAGTCCTGTCTGGTGTGTCTGGCCTCGTACTGTGAGAGCCACCTGCAGCCCCACCTCACAAACCCTCGTCTGAAGAGGCACCAGCTGATCCAACCTCTGCCAAACCTTGAAGAGCACATCTGCTCTGAGCACGACCGACCGCTGGAGCTCTTCTGTAGAGAACACTCACACTTCATGTGCATGCAGTGCAAGGCTGAAGACCATAAAGAACATCAGTCATCAGTCCTCCTGAAAGAGGAAGGTGAGGTGCAGCAGGCCACGCTGAAGGAGCAGATTAAAGAAAGACTTCAGAAAATCGAGGAGAGATCCGGCACTCAGTGGAGCTCAGTCAGAGAAACGCAGACACAGAAATACAAGAAGGTCTCAGAGTCTTCAACACTTTGTGATGGAGTGTGTTCAACAAAGTCTGGACAAGTTCAAACAGAGCATTGTAGAAAAGCACAAGAAGAATGAGGAGGAAGCAGCTCAGCTGATAGAGGAGATCCAGACAGAGATCTCTGCGCTGGAGCAGAGAGGAGCTGAGATGGAGCAGCTCTGGAGCTCTGGAGACCACCTGCAGTTTGTACAAACTTTCACGACAGTCAAACCTGCTCCACAGCTCAACGACTGGACTGAGGAGAACATTAGGGTTCCATCATACAAAGGGAGAACGGCCAAAGCCGTGTCTGAGCTGAAGAACACACTTAATACAGAGATAGAGAAGGTTTTTAAGGCTGAAATTGGAAGAGTTCAAGAGTTTGCAGTGGAAGTGTCTCTAGATCCAAACACAGCACATCCAAAGTTAGTTCTGTCTAAAGATCTCAAACAGGTTCATCACAGCAGCGACCAAGAAAATAATCTCCCAGACAATTCTGAGAGATTTTCCAGTTTTTTGTGTGTTTTAGGAAAACAAACATTCTCTTCTGGAAAGTTTTATTTTGAGGTTCAGGTCAAAGGAAAGATTGGCTGGGAATTAGGAGTGGCCAAAGAGTCAGTGGACCGAAAAGACAAAAACGCTCAAAATGTTCTGTAACAGAAAGGATTCTGGTTAATTTATATAGTGGACAGCGATGAGTATGAAACCAAGGAAGACCCTCCTGTAGTTCTCCCTGTTAGATCTTCTCCAGAGAAGGTGGGAGTCTTTGTGGATTACGATGAAGGTCTGGTCTCCTTCTATGATGTGGGTGAAGAATCTCTTATTTACTCTTTCACTGACTGTGGTTTCACTGAGAACATTCTGCCACTGTTTAATCCATGTTCTAATGGAGATGGTTCAAACTCGGCTCCTCTGGTGCTTTCACCCATTGACCGTTAGTTTTGCAGAATGTACTTTATTGGTGAGGCCTAAAGTACACACATCATCTAATTTCACTTTGGCATTTACTGAAATGGTAAATGTTGGTTGTATTTGGATTCAGGTTTATCCATGGATATATTTACTTGTATTGGAGTTTTTAGTTTTATTGTTTTATTTTTATATAGTCATAAATGGGTTTTACATAAACAAGATGACATATACAGTAATGGCTCGCCTTGCCTTTATTGCTGTATCGTACCTTGAAAAACATGTATTCTTACTTCGCCTCTCCACAGATCTGACTTATCACATGGTCTGGAGTTAAACGCTGCTGAATGTCTAAATCGTCCCAACAACAACAACATTTGATGTGCGACATATCAATTTCACCATAAAAATATAGAAATGACTGACAACAGCTGGGGGATGAATAACTTAGTGAAACAGACAATTGGAATGTTTTATTAGACTATTATTAGTGATCATTATTAGCCTACAGGCCTTAGATGTCCCAAAGACATGTCGTGAACGTCAAATGTTATTATTGTGACAGGCCTGAATTACTGACATAAATCATATCATTTTTATGGAACTGCTTATTTTTTATTAGATTATTAGAAAGTAAATATTAGTAAATAAGCTCATAACCCACTGTCTATTTGAAAAAAAAAAAAGGTAATTAAAGCTTTTTCTTGTTTTTCATTTCATAATAAATCCGATACAGCAGGTGGCCATGACTATATAATGTTTATAAATGATCTTTTGTATTGCATTGTGTTCAATTAAATACATAATTAATAAATGCGATTGTGTATCCTTGTCAGTTATTGATTTATTTGTTTTTTTTTAATGGTTTGTCTACAGCAAAAAGTGACAGTTTAAATGCTAAACACTATAGAACTCAGAAGAAGCGAGGTGTGTAAATGAATCAAAACACAACTGTCTAACATGATTCAAATTGTCTTAAAATGATTATACAGTCAGTTTTGCATAATATGGAACATCATTAAATATGAAATGAGATCTTTGATAGAAGAAATAATGACATTTCTTCTGAATCTGCTCTGATCCAGCCAGTCCAGAGATCCGACTGGTGACACACTTGTCGTCCAGAGCCAAATGTTGACTAAGTCTTTGGCCACTTGAGCATCCGCGCTGTCTGTCAAGGGTTTTCCAGTGCGAGGGTCTCTGATGCACTCACTCTTCTCTTAAAAACTCCCACACGGAGAAAGAGATCGGAATGTCTCCTGTGCCGCTCAAGAAACTGAAAATAAAATTGATTAAAAAATAAATAAAAGTCAGAAATTAAAGTGCCTTTGACAGGTTTGAAGACTCTGAACTAAAATGCAGTTTATGTGTTTTAAAATGCATGTTAAATGTTCCTCAAAATTCTAAAAATGTTATCCCAGAATAGCTATTTTTTGTTTGTTTATAACGTTACTTCCTGTTTGTAATTGATGACATCACACTAGGAAATCACTCAGCAAACGCCGGGTGTCACCATTTTTTTAAATTTATTTGACAAATAAAAATATATGAGAGCACATTTGAAATGAGTCATTGCTATGATCAACACAAGAGTAAAAACAAACATCAGACAAATATAAACTAGAGCTAAACATGAACGAAACAAGTGGCGTAAATTGGAACAAAAAAGAGCTAAACCCAGAACTAAACGTGGGTCTAAATCACAACTTCACGATTTTAAACCAAGTACAAACCAATATTTCACCAACTAAAGCCGAAGTTTTTTTTTTTTTTAGGAGAAATCAAAAGCAGAAAAGACTAAATACAATCAAACTGTACAAAGTGACACAACATAAAGCCATTGTCTAAACATGCAACAAACAAGGACTTAAAGGGCCGTTACTCACTTTTACTTTCTTCAGTTCAGGAAAACATGTCCCTTATTTAAATAGTTAAAACTGAACGATATTGCCGGTACATTTTAAAAGGCATTTTAACGAAGCAACGGCCAAGGACAGACGATTGCAGCCAATCAGAAACGTTGTCGAATGAGAACTATATGGAAACAATTGCTATCCCAGAACAGTTGTTTGTAGGGTCTTTGTATGGTCATGGTGCAACATCTGCAGAGTGGGAGAAGATTTCACCCAAATCAACCTACGAGTAAGAAGTAAAAGGGTGGGCCAAAACAACAACTGAACCCCGATTTATAAATAGACTAAATCAACACTTAACCAGGCCTAAACAACAACTGAACCCAGATTTATAAATAGACTAAATCAACACTTAACCAGGCCTAAAGACACAACTGAACCCAGATTTATAAATAGACTAAATCAACACTAAACCAGGCCTAAACAACAACTGAACCCAGATTTATAAATAAACTAAATCAACACTAAACCAGGCCTAAACAACAACTGAACCAGATTTATAAATAAACTAAATCAACACTAAACCAGGCCTAAACAACAACTGAACCCAGATTTATAAATAAACTAAATCAACACTAAACCAGGCCTAAACAACAACTGAACCCAGATTTATAAATAAACTAAATCAACACTAAACCAGGCCTAAACAACAACTGAACCCAGATTTATAAATAAACTAATCAACATCTAAACAGGCTAAACAACAACTGAACCAGATTTATAATAGACTAAATCAATAAACCAAACAACTGAACACCCGATTTATAAATAGACTAAATCAACACTAAACCAGGCCTACACACAACTGAACCCAGATTTATAAATAGACTAAATCAAACACTAAACCAGGCCTAAACAACAACTGAACCCGTTTATAAATAGACTAAATCAACACTAGGCCTAAACAACAACTGAACCCAGATTTATAAATAGACTAAATCAACACTAAACCAGGCCTAAAACAACAACTGAACCCCGATTTATAAATAGACTAAATCAACACTAAACCAGGCTAAACAACAACTAACCCAGATTATAAATGACAACACTAAACCGAACCCGATTTATAAATAGACTAAATCAACACTAAACCAGGCCTAAACAACAACTGAACCCCGATTTATAAATAGACTAAATCAACACTAAACCAGGCCTAAACAACAACTGAACCCCGATTTATAAATAGACTAAATCAACACTAAACCAGGCCTAAACAACAACTGAACCCCGATTTATAAATAGACTAAATCAACACTTAACCAGGCCTAAACAACAACTGAACCCAGATTTATAAATAAACTAAATCAACACTAAACCAGGCCTGAAATAAAAATGTATCCAATGAACTATATCAGGGGTCGGCTCTTTAGCGCCCTCCTAGTGGCTCCCTGGAACTTTTTCAAAAAGGTATGAAAATAGAAATAAATGGGCAGATGTATTGTTTTAATATGGAGGACAAACATGACGTAAACATTCTTAACGTTTTCCAATGTTATAAAAATGTTTATAATAAATATGAAATTTCAACATTTCTGTCAACGAAGATTTGCGTCATAGACCTGCGACACACGTTTCAGCGCGGCGCACGTGGGCGGAGCAGTGCCGCAGCTGTTGTAAACAAACCGGAAGGAAAGCTCGCTGATGAGAACAGAGAATCCAAGAATTTCATCACTTCTGGGGAAATTAGAGATGCGCAAAGATAGATTTAAGAAGTGGATTGCATCTCCAAAGTCCACGACTGCTGCTAGTTTTGTCGCAACCCGGGAGATGATAAAACGTGGAAAACCGTTCACAGATGGTGAGTACATGAAGGATTCTGATTTCTTAATTGTGTTTCTATATTTTCATCAATGCAACAAAACATAATACATAAACATTGTAATGAAAGTTAAACTCAAAGCACCAAATATTGTATCGCAGAGTAGTCACGTGGTGCATCATCTCTCCAGGGGGCGCTGCAGGGAAAATACACATTTAATCAGGAATGCTCATTAAGTATTTGCAGCCTTGTCATTTTGATAGTAGGCTAATATAGCTAATATACAGTTACAGTTAAGTCTTTATATAAGGCTTTTATTTTTTTGCGGCTCCAGACAGATTTGTTTTTTGTCTTTTTGGTCCGTAATGGCTCTTTGAACATTTAAGGTTGCCAACCCCTGAACTAAATCAACATTAAACCAGGCCTGAACAAAAAATTAACCCAGATTTATGAATAAATTAAATCAACACAAAACCAGGCCTGAACAAAAAATTACCCAGATTTATGAATAAATTAAATCAACACTAAACAGGCCTGAACAAAAAATTACCCAGATTTATGAATAAATTAAATCAACACTAAACAGGCCTGAACAAAAAATGAACCAGGGCTAAGGCATAACCGTCATCATCATCAGTATTATCATTTCAAAACGCAGACATCTTGCAGCATTTGAAAAGCGTCCCAAAGCGCCTCCACGTCCCCAGCATGTGCTCTCTGTCAGGGACCCTTCACATGTAGGGCCATGTGCAGCGCCTACGACACGCGGACGCCATGTGTGCCCGCGAAGCTGCTGCTCTGACTGCAGACCTGCTGTGGCGCGAGGCTGGAGGTGGGAGAAGGCCTGGCAAACCCCACCGAGCACGCTCCGCGCCTCGTTCTCACACCAAACAGGCTTTCCCATCCCTGCCCCGTCTGTCGGTGCCCCATCGCACAGGAAGTTATGGCACATTAATGCACATTTAAACAATTTCAACATTCATTAAACAGAATCATAATGTGTTGATATACTGCGCATGCATTTGAAATTGTCTATTAAAAACGATTGCGTAAATTAGGCAAGCTTTGGCCCTTGTTGACGGCGGTGTTTCGATATACTTTCATGACATGGTGATGAGAGTGAACATGTAAGCAGTTTTGTCTTTACCTGATTTTAGGCTGATAGTAACCATGGGACTGCAGAGGAAAAAACAGCTAATTTGGCTAATTCTGGCATATTTACAGAAATGTGTATTAATATGCACTGTCCAAAAAATAAATACAATTTAAAAAAAAAAATAAAAAAAAATAAGAAATAATAATTAATTAATTAATTAATTAAAAAAAATTAAAAATTACATAATTTTAAAAATAAATAAATATAAATAAATATAAATAAATATAAATAAATATAAATAAATATAAATAAATATAAATAAATATAAATAAATATAAATACATTAAAAGAAAAGAAAGAAAGAAAATAAAATAAAATAAACAAGGCTTGACATGCAGTGGCTAAATGTGGCTTCATATTTGTTGTCTGACCTCATTTCATTCATGTAGCATTGGGCCAGTGTCCTGATAGTAAAATAAATAGGCATAAGGCTACTTTATCATTTTGCAGGTGGCATATTTTCTGTTTTGGGGGGTTACAAATGCAAATGCTTGTCACTATGGGGGTTGTGACCACTGGTTTACAGAAAGGTTGCTTGGTAACGGTTATGGAATTATCTCTACATATGTCATATCTGCAGCCCATGTCCAAACAGGAAGTTAAATGATAAAGTTTGCTGGTTGGTAATCTCACTTGTCATATGCATTTGAAGATGCTGCTGGTCATGAACAATTTAAATTATTTACATTTTGAATTTACAATTAACTTCTTTATTTGTATCATCATTTGTTTCTGCTCAGTTCAAGAGGCCTAATCAGAATGACATCAAGAAATACCACAATCAATTATTTTCCCACAATACTTAAGTCAGTAAATAGATTTATTTTACATACTGTAGTGAAAAAACAATATATCAACTGCTTCCGAAATGCAACTTAAACCATTCGAATGACAAGGTAACATCATGTTGTAGGAACACAAGATTTATTCCATTCAAATCAATTCAGTAACACTTTATTTTTATCGCCAACGTGATAATTAAAACGGCGCACAGAGCAGTTTGCATAATCGCATAAAAACATGCGACAATAGACAAGTGCTTGACATGAATGCTGCTGGTCACGAAAGGCTTTAAAGGGGCTATTTCCGGTTTAGTCCCAGTTTAGTCCCAGTTTTGACGTGGTCTGTCCGTGTGCAAGTGTGAACGCATCCGAAGTATTCCTCCTGGTAGCGACGAACATCAGTCATAGCTTTCACTGCACCCATCAGACCTTAGACGTGCTCACACTGGCCACGATTCCTCTGAGTGGGGGACAGCGCCATCTTCTGGTCAACAAGGTACATTTCTATGCAGGAAAGAAAGACAATTTGACAGTTTACACATGCACACTCGAGAAAACACGTTAAGTTATTTCTACTACTACTACTACTACTACCTCAGCAACAGCGGCGTCTGGTGGTCTGGTCTGGCTCGGACTCTAGGCACACCGGGTCTTCAGGAGCAGGCAGGACTGGGTCTGGACTGGACTGGACTGACAGGATCTCCTGCACCAGACGGCTGTAAATATAGACATTAGACACATAAACAATTATACGGCTTACATCAGCTGCTACTGCTACTACTACTACTAATACTACTACTACTACTACTACTACTACTACCACTAATACTACTACTACTACTACTACTACTACTACTACTACTACTACTACTACCACCTTTACTAATACTGCAATATTACAACTACTGTTACAAACTTTTAACACTATTGCCACGAGCACTGCTACTACAACTGCTACTACTATTACTATTATCATTACTGCTATATTACAACTACTGTTACAAAATACATCTCATGTTTACCCCTACTACCAACTACTATGAACTACCATCTACTTACTACTACATACTACTATCAACTACTACTACTAGCAACTACTACCTTCCACAAGCAACTAATGCCAACTACTACCTGCTATTACTAGTTACCACAACCAGCTTCTACCAACTAGTACATAACACTGTCAATTACAACTTATCACTTCCAACTACAACCTACTACTTTCAACTACTACTACCAATTACCACCTGCCTCTACCAACTACTACAAATACTACAACTACTAACACTCCTACTTCTTGTTCTACTACTACTAACACTACTACTACTACAACTACTAACACTCCTACTCCTACTTCTTGTTCTACTACTACTAACACTACTACTACTACTACTACTACTACTACTACTACTACTACTACTAACACTCCTACTACTACTAACACTCCTACTTGTACTTACATCCTACTCCTACTACTACTAACACTCCTACTCCTCCTCCTACTCCTTCTCCTACTAACACTCCTACTCCTACTCCCCCTACTACTAACACTCCTACTTGTACTTACATCCTTCTCCTACTCCTCCCACTCCTTCTCCTCCTCCTTCTCCTCCTCCTACTCCTCCTCCTACTCCTCCTCCTTCTCCTCCTCCTACTCCTCCTCCTCCTACCTCCTCCTCCTCCTACCCGTTGTCCGTTTGCAGTGCGTACCTCATGGCCTCGTCAATGTTCCTGTTCTTTTTGACGGACGTTTCCATCCAGGCGACAAAGCCGTTGTCTTTGCTGAACGTGTCTATGTGGTCCGCGGACACGGCCCACCCGCTCAGGTCGCACTGCAGAAACACGCGCACTTTGGATTTATCTACAAAATTTACTTTTTAACATGTTACGCCGGTACGTTCGTTTACTATCTACATATTGTGTTTATTTTGACTTTGTGGCGTTTCTTATTTTGTATTTTTTTTAAAGCAAAATACAAAATATCTTTACACAAGCAGAACAATCTACGGCGAGTAAATAAAAGGATAAAGATGCATTTGGCGTGGGAAAAGACGTTCTGGCTGATAAAACATATTACATCGAATCTTTTGCTGCAGTCGAGTACAACTTTGGGGAATAAAGCAAATGAGCAAAGGTTTTATGATTGAATTCAGGCGTAAAAGTGTGAGTCATCGCCAGGTTACGCAAAACACGCCTCATGGAAAGGAATGAAAAGACCCCAAATAAACCTGTGACGTCACAGTGTTGAGTCGCTCTCACTAACCGTGGTTTACGACCAATTCAGACCTGGTTTAGCCCTGGTTTAGTCCCTGTTCGGTCATTTTTAGTCCTGGTTTAGTCCCTGTTCGGTCATTTTTAGTCCTGGTTTAGTCCCTGTTCGGTCATTTTTAGTCCTGGTTTAGTCCCTGTTAGGTCATTTTTAGTCCTGGTTTAGTCCCTGCTCAGCCCTGGTTTAGTCCTTTTAGTCCTTGTTCAGACCTTGTTTAGCCCTGGTGGTTTAGCCCTGGTTTCGCCCCGGTTTAGCCCTGGTTTAGTCCTTGTTCAAACATGGTTTAGTCCCTGTTCAGACCTGGTTTAGCCCTGGTTTAGCCCTGGTTTAGCCCTGGTTTAGCCCTGGTTTAGCCCTGGTTTAGCCCTGGTTTAGCCCTGGTTTAGATCTGGTTTACTCCATGCTCAGTCCTGGTTGATCTCTGATTTAGTCCTGGTTCAGACCTGGTTTAGCCCTGGTTGTTCAGACCTGGTTTAGCCCCTGCTCAGTCCTTGTTGATCCCTGGTTTAGTCCTCGTTCAGAGCTGGTTTAGACCTTGTTCAGACCTGTTGAACTCTGATTTAGTCCTCGTTCAGACCTGGTTTAGTCCCTGCTCAGTCCTTGTTGATCCCTGGTTTAGTCCTTGTTCAGACCTGTTGGACTCTGGTTTAGTCCTGGTTCAGACCTGGCTTAGTCCCGGCTCAGTCCTGGTGGATCCCTGGTTTAGTCCTGGTTCAGACCTGGCTTAGTCCTGGTTCAGACCTGGCTCAGTCCCTGCTCAGTCCTGGTGGATCCCTGACCTTGTTGGCCAGCAGGATGCAGGGGATGGGCCGCCCGTTGGGGAGCATGGTCTTCAGGTCCAGGTCTTGTTTCCAGAGTCTGCAGCTGAGGAAACTTCTCGAGTCGGTCAAGTCGAATATGAGCACGCAGCCCAGAGCGCCCCTGTAGTAGACCCGGGTCATCGACATGAACCGCTCCTGACCTGCGCGCGGAAACAAGGAGTACTCAGTCATCCTGGTAACTATGGTTAGTTAGTAGTGGTGGTGGTAGTTAGTAATCAAAAATGGGATTGATTGATTGACACTAGCTGTAGTTAGCAGCTAGTCAGTAGTAGCTCAGTCGGAAGAGTGCCCGTCCTCTGATTCGAAGGCCGGCGGTTTAAATCCCGCTCCTGAATGCTGCTGTTGTGTCCTTGAGCAAGACACTTAGCCCGCCTCGCCCCTGGTCTCTGCGTGTACTTGTGTGTGAACGTGTGAGTAAAGTACTTTGAGTTAAACAAACCGGAGATACAGATAGAATGGCAAAAAAACATTCTATCAATATTTGACCATGCAGTAGTAGTAGTAGTAGCAGTAGCAGTAGCAGTAGTAGTAGTAGTAGTAGTAGTAGTAGTAGTAGTAGTAGTAGTAGTAGATAGTAACAGTAACCCTTAGTATTAGTAGTATTTGTTAGTACTTGCTGTAGTTAATAGAAGTAGTAATAGTTGTAGTAG